>MCJB01011719.1:0-16866 GCA_002018475.1 Nicotiana obtusifolia
ATATATATATATATATATATATATATATATATATATATATATATATATATATATATATATATATATATATATATATATTATTACTCTTGAAATATTCTTTTATTTTAAAATTTATTTTATTGCTCTCAATAATATTATCTACATCTTAATGAATAAAATCTCTATGAAATTAAAGGAACTTATATAGGCATCGAATAACTTTTTTGTTCTATATATTATAAATTTATTATATTATCAAATATTTAGTATTATTGCATTGTTAATAGAAATTTTTATTAGCATATTACTTTGTTTAATATTTTTTTCTATTACTTTCTTTTGTAACATAATAGAAGATATATGTTTTCTTAATCTTGAAATAGTTATTTATTTCAAATTTTATTCTATTATTCTTAATAATATTTTCTAGATTTTAATGAATAAAATCTCTATTATATTAAAGGAACTTATATAGTGATCGAATAACTTTTTTGTTCTGTATTTTTTCTTATTATATTATCCAACATTTAATATTGTTGCATTTTTAATAAAAAAATTATTTACATATTACCGCGTTTAATATTTTTGTCTACTGCTTTCATTTTGCAATATATTATAATAGAAGATATACATATATATATATATATATATATATATATATATATATATTTAAATACTCCTAAGATATTTTATTAGTTTTTTATTTTATTCCGTTATTCTCAATAATATTGTCTGAATTTTAATGAATAAATACACTTTTATTTAAGAAATAAAAATAATTTATATAAAAAAATTTTAATTAATTAACTTATCTAAACCAACCCTCGCCCATGTTTGAGTAATTAATTTTATATAGGTAATTTGTTAGAGCTTTGTCCTAAAATTTGAAAATTATTAAATTTTTGTTGTTACACTTGACATCATCACATTGATTTGTTTCTCCTATTCTATATAGATAAAATAGATAGTGTCTGAATTTTAATGAATAAAATCTCTACAAAATTAAAGGGATAACTTTCTTAAGTGTTATCTATTTATTTTTTATTTTTAATTAATCTAATATATAGATATCATAAAATTATCTCTATCCCCCTCTTTTCGTACATTCATTTCTACTACATTAATTATTTGATTAGTTTTAAATATTGAAGTTTATTAAAAATTTAAAACTCAAATTTTAAATTGCTCCACAATTTGAATGGATAATTTTTATTATATATTTTCAATGTTTGTTTATAGCTAATTATATATATTGCAATGTATATATATATATATATATATATATTTTATATACTTGTAAATCTCCAACTTGAAAACTACTCTCCAATTTGAATGAATAATTTTTTTTTCCTTTTATTATTATATTTTCAAATTTTTATTATAGCCAATTTTATTATTTTTATTTTATTTTAAAATATTTGTAAAACTCCAACTTGAAACTACTCTCCAATTTGAATGGGTAGTCTTTTTTTCTTTTTTATTTTATTTTTTCTAATTATAAAATATCTTTATTTATAATTTAAATAGAGTAACCAATTAATTCAAAATTTAAAATTCAGAGGTTTTTTAGTTAGAAAGGGAGTAACCAAAAAACTACTCCCCAAATTTGAATAGGTATTTTTTTTTTTAATACTTTCATTTCTTTACCGTAGCTAATTTAATTTTTCTTATTTTTTAATTTTTAATTTTAAAATAAGTTTAAACTCCAACTTGAAACTACTTCCCAGTTTCAATGTTACTTGAAAAATATTTTGTCTTAACAATGCGATTTGAATTTTTGTATTTTTCATTTGAATTGAAAGTTATTTTATTTCTTTATTTTTATTTTTTATGTTAAAATAATTTTAAAACTCCAACTTGAAACTACTCCCCAATTTGAATAGGTATTTCTTTTATTTATGTATTTCTGTTCTTCTATTGTAGCTATTTTCTTGTTTTTTTATTTTAATATATTTTCAAACTCTAATTATTTTAATATGGTTATACGACTTGGCATCATATAATTATTTACTTCTCTTTGTGTGTGTGTGTGTGTGTATTAAGACTACTATATTAGAAAAAAATTACTCCCCAATTTAAATTGATAATTTTTTATTTCTTAATTTCCATTTTTTATCTTAAAATGATTTTAATCTCCAAATTGAAACCACAACTCAATTTGAATTGGGAATTTTTTATTTTCTTATTTTCTTATTTTCTTATTTTCTTATTTTCATTTATTATTTTAAAATAATTTTAAAATTTCAACTTGAAACTATTCCCCAACTTGAATAGGCAGTTCTTTTTATTATTATTAATATTTTCGTTTTGTTGTAGCTAATTTAATTTTTTCTTATTTTTATTTTTTAATTTTAAAATAACTTTAAAGCTCCAACATGAAACTACTCCCTAATTTGAATGAGTAGTTATTTTTTTATATATTTTCTTTTTTTAATTTAGCTAATTATAAGATATCTATATTTATTAATTCAAATAGAATAACCAATCAATTCAAAATTTAAAAAGGTTTTTTAGTTAAAAAAGTAATTTATTTTGTCTTGATAATGCTACTTGATTTTTTATGGTTATGCCATTTATCTTAATAATACACTTTTGCCTCTCTTTTTATTATATATAGATAGATAGATAAGGAAAGTATATCATTGTATATGTTTATCAGACAGTTCTATTTATTTCAAAGTGGACCTGCCTCTTTAAACGAAAACTCATTTCCACCTAATAAACTTTGATACATTCGGAAATGAATGTGTACACTAGATATTAATATGTGGACTGTAATTTGTCTTACTTTTTGGGTTATTATTTCTTATGGACAGTTATAGTTATTTTTTAGGTGATTCATATTTTTTCTTTTGCATTACCAATAGGTAGAAATTAAACTATATGGATGGAACAGTCTACTTTTCTCAGACCCTGCATATAAAATTTTACTGAATTGTTGTTGTTGTCGAATATATACCCAAGACTGCAATATATAAGATTGAGAAGACGAATAAAAGGCAAAGACAAGAAGCTTTAAATGGAAATCAAAGTTGGATAATAACACTTTCTTCTAAATGACTAGAAATACATTAATTCTTGATAAATCAATCTATTGTTCGTCCAAAGTCAACAGATCATTGGATGATACGTCCACGGTTTGCAAGGAGATATATCAATGCAAACAAGCTATAATATCAGTAGTTGCTTTTGTTTTAACAGATGGGAGATGCCGTACAACTTGACAAGAAACCATTTCAAGTAACTTCTAAACAAATATAAACTCTGTTTTAGACCACAATAGCACCATAATTGTTCATTTTTTTGGCTGCAACTTCACCTACATTAGGCGCAGTCTTTTATGACCTAATTTTCAACTTATTAGGAGTAAGGCCTAAATCCTAGGGTGTGTTTTGTATAATGGAAAATGTTTTCTGTGGGAAATAATTTTTGGAAAACAAGTTATAATTTTATTTATTTTTTGGTGTTTGATATGCATTAAAGAAAATAACTTCTCAATAGTATTCATAAATAATTTAGATACAATAAATATAAAGCCATAAACTTTCGAACCAACAACCTTTCTAACTCATAAAATTGATAAACTTCTAAACGGCTCAATATTCGAACCCGCAAACTTTTGGAGTTAGATATGAGGGTAGGTGGAGTTTTTGAAAAATATTTTCCTAACTTTTTCTAGAGGAGTCATTTTCCTCCAATTTAAAAAAAAAAGTGATATCTAAGAAAATATTTTTCAAACTATTTTGTACAACCAAACAGTAAAAAATAAAAAAATATTTTCTGAAAAATATTTTCCGTCGTATCAAACACACCCCTAATCTATGAGATTTGGCTGCAATTTATGGGAAACATTTCCCTTCTTGTGAAAGGTCATTAATTTTTCTCTTTCTTTTTATTGCCCTACTTCCACTAAGAGTGAGAATTATGCGCGAGCCATAATTTGAAAACTTGCAAGTTCCACATGTTATTTGTAGTTACGAACCTCTAAGTTAAATACTCCATATGTTTTAATTTAAATGATATTTTTTGACTTAGCACAAAATTTTTATTTTTTTTTAAATATGTGGTGCTAAAAATTTAAAAAGCAAAAGCTTAATGACTTTTTGAATGCTATAAAAATAATTAAATGACTTTTCTGTTATAAATAAAAAAACATAAACTTTACTGTACAATTTTAAATAGTTGGTTCTCCATTAATTTGCTTTTTTATAAACTGAATATTATTGTCGACCAACTAACAAGATACTTTTAGTATGACTCCTACTGTTATTTGACAATTATGGTTTCAATTTCAAACCCCTTTGATATAAAAGCTCGTATGAATTGCGGCAGTTCGCAAACAAATCGAGCTTTTAACGAATAGGTGGGGCAGCATTTTTTAGTATATGAATTTTATATATGGATTCTTTGCTGAGATCAGAACTAAATTATGAAATCGAGTAATTCAGTTCTCGATATCAAACTGAGCATGACTTTAATAATGAACTTTTGTACCTTGAACCTCATATAAAAACTTTATTTCAGTCAAGTCGACCTCGAATTGATATTTTGACAAGTATATTATAACGGAGTCAAAACTTTCGTAAAATGGATTTAAGTTAAACACGTCGAAAGCTTAAATCCTTTTTATACAATTAATGTAATTTAATATATTATTATAGCAAGTAAAATTATTATTAATGCTTATCATCAAAACTTACATATAATTTATTTGATTATAAAACTCAAACAGAAAAAGGAAATTGACTTAAAAAATCGTTTTCCAAAAGCGACAAAGGTAGATGAGGCAACTAGTACGTGTCTTCGCAGAAACAACTCTCATTAACGTGACAACTACATATTTTAGTAATTAAAAATTAGCCACTTGATGAGGATAATAAAAGTCTTTTCTCTTCTCTATATAATAAATCATATCTTATGCCCCCTCAGAATCAGAAAATACAAACCAAAGTCTTTTGTCTCCCTAAATCTTTTTCACTTTATTCAGCTTTCATTCATTCAGTTCTTTGTATTTTAATGACTTTCAAATATTCTTACAATTCGCCGGTCGGAAAATGGCTCGGCTTCGTCGCCGCCGTTTGGGTACAAGCCATTTCCGGCAATAACTACACATTTTCCAACTATTCGGACGCTTTAAAGTCTTTAATGGCCCTTACTCAGCTCCAATTAAACAACCTCTCCGTCGCTAAAGACGTCGGGAAAGCGTTCGGAATACTCGCTGGACTTGCCTCCGACCGTTTATCCACTCCCGTTATTCTTCTCATTGGCTCAATTGAAGGCTTCATCGGTTACGGCGTTCAATGGCTTGTCGTTAGCGGCACAATTAAGCCACTTCCGTACTGGGCCATGTGTATATTTTTATGCATGGGAGGTAACAGTACTACATGGATGAACACTGCCATTTTAGTGACGTGTATTCGTAATTTCAGAAAAAACAGAGGACCTGTAACGGGAATTTTAAAAGGTTACGTAGGTTTAAGCACCGCTATTTTCACTGATATTTGTTCGGCGCTTTTCGCTAGTGACCCTTCAACTTTTCTTCTCTTGCTCGCTGTAGTCCCTTTCGCCGTTTGTCTAACGGCGGTTGTATTTCTCCGTGAAATTCCGCCTTCCTCAACTCCCGCTGAAGAGAAGCAAGAAGTTAAATATTTTGGTGTCATTAACGTCATTGCCGTTATGATAGCGGTTTATTTGTTAGTTTTTGACATTTCAGGGACTCATGGCAAAGTTTTTTCACAAATATTTGCTGTTATACTCCTAATCCTTTTAGCTTCCCCTTTGTTCATTCCGGTTCATTTAATGGTCAAAAACTTTATCCGGTCCAATTCAGAAAATTTGGATATTGAAGGCTATGAAAATGAAATTGCAGAGCCATTACTGGTGAAAAAGGAGGTTGTTGTAGTGAAGGAAGAAAATGCGGTGGAAATGGAAAAAAAGCCACCTGTTATTGGAGAAGATCACACGATATTTGAGGCGATGAGGACACTGGAATTTTGGATATTGTTTGTTTCGTTTCTTTGTGGAGTTGGAACGGGTTTGGCTGTGATGAATAATTTGGGGCAAATGGGATTAGCTTTGGGATATACTGATGTTTCCATTTTCGTCTCGCTCACTAGCATTTGGGGATTTTTCGGTCGCATTCTTTCCGGCTCTGTTTCCGAATACTTTATCAAGTAAGTTTACCCTTACTATAATTATACTGGTTACTTCATCTCTACTTTTACTTTACAGCTTTATTTAGTAGTAATACATGTTTTTTTAAGTTTACTCCTGCTTCTGATTTAATTCAGGCAATATTTTTGTATATATCTATTTGTGTTAAGATCATGCATTCTTATTTACCTTTGGCTAATGGAGCAATAAAGGATAGTCTAAAGTTTGTATGAATTTATAGGTATGTTATATAGGTTCAAGGTAACTTATCATTTTTCTTTTTCTAAAGTAACTTATGTTATTAAACTTAGAAGCTGAGTTTGGTTGGAAGATATTTGAGTGGAAGGAAAAGAAAGAAGAAAAGTACGGCACTTTAATTGAGCCTACCTACTAGCATTCCCTTTTAATTTTGTTCTCTTCTTCTAAGCTAAACCTAGTGGGTCCTGCAGCTAGTGGTAGGTGTGTTTATCAAATCAGTAATAATTTCGTAGTTTCAGAAATTACGAACATCCGTTACATGTACTACATGGGATAACAAGTCAAGATATTTCGTTGAAATTGGTCAAGATGCGCGCAAACTAGTGTGATAACTTATGAAGTCAAGATGTGAGCAAATTGGTGTGATAACTTATGAAGTCAAGATGCGCGCAAACTGGCTTCATAAGCTTATAAAAGTAACCAGATTGGTGAAAATTCTTGCTTAGGACGATTGATTAAATATGGAATCATAGTACTGGATACATAGAATGAAGACTCCTCTTTGTGTTAGACTAGTGGTAATAATTAAAGAAGGTGGGACATAGATTGGCTGATATTTTGTGTGCATTAAAAATTTCTCTCCATAAAAGTTCGAAAAGTCCTTTTCTTTGTGAGGTACTCCTTGCTTATGAAAGATCTACTTCTAAAAGAACTCCCATCTTAATGTTCTCAACAAGATCTGAGAAAGATTAGAAAATGCATTAAAATCTAGCGGAAAGGTGTGGACCAAGTACGTCTTTTATTTCCTTCCCTACGATTTCTGACTAATAGATGGCTTTTAAGAAAAATCTTCCTAAAGTTGGAAAAGGGTACACTTTTCTCCAACTTGGCATGTCTAAACAAATGCTTATAATTTTCAAATCATTTCCCCCCTTGAAAGTGACAATCATCTAAAGATTTACGTGTAACATAAACGTTATTAATAGTTTGAAGAATAAAAAAAGTTATTGGCATGTTTATGAATTATGAAAGCAGCAGGGATTTTGGTCAACTCAATAATTACCCTCCTGCAATTTGAACTCGTTAACATTAATTAGTTTCTCTTACATATAAAAGAAAATATTTTTTTACCTTATTTGCATGTTATAAGTTTTCAACAAAGAGTATGCAATTGAACACAGCCCGCCCCTACAAGAATGTACTTAATTTGGGTTTGTACCATTTTATGGAGTTTCAGTTCCTTTATAGCATCTATGATTTGTACCTTTAATAATCTCAATTCTTTGTTTACAGGAAAGCTGCAATGCCAAGGCCAATATGGAATGCAGCTTCACAGATTGTAATGGCTGTAGGATACGTCTTAATGGCAATGGCTATGCCAGGATCACTCTACGTTGGCTCTATCGTCGTTGGAATTTGCTATGGAGTTCGTCTTGCTGTCACTGTTCCTACTGCTTCCGAACTCTTTGGTCTCAAATATTACGGCCTTATCTATAATGTCCTAATACTCAACCTTCCACTCGGCTCATTTCTCTTCTCTGGTTTGCTCGCGGGTCTGTTATATGATGCTCAAGCTACAAAAACAGCTAGTGGTGGCAACACTTGTGTAGGTGCTCACTGCTACCGGCTTGTATTCATAGTGATGTCTGTAGCTTGCATCGTTGGATTCGGATTAGATATTCTGCTAACTATCAGAACCAAGAACTTATATGCTAAGATTTATGCAAGCAGGAAAACAAAGAAGAGTCCTAGTGCTGTATTGTCTTGATAAATGAATGTTGATTCTCTTTGGGTAGTACTTGTTGTGAGGTAATTTGAGAGGATTGATAGGAATGTTTTTCCTGATGATATCCTTTCACTTGCTTGTGTATTTTTTGAATTCATATTTGTATTTGATTAGTGGGAATTCGTTACTTGTATTGAGTAAATCTGAATTCTTTCTACGATTTTAAGCCTGTAAAACTATTGCAGTGGTATTTTTACCATGTTAATACGAAAAACATTACGTCTGATTTAATTTGTACACACTTGGACTATGATACATGGATTGTAATAATCCAAGAGCAGTCGACTAAGCAGCCAGTGTTTTCATGATGGAGTTTAGTCCCTTTTGGACTAACCAACCGTTCTTTTTAAATAATTTTGCCCGTTGGGATATAAAATTAGAAGTGGACAATCCACAAGATAATGCAATGAATGTACATCAGAATTCAGAAAATCCACGGAGTTAGTCCAATGGTGAAAAACTAGCAGGAATCAATATCTAGTAAATGACTAAATGAGGCTAAGAGTTTGATTCCACTTTTTTGGGTCAGTCAAACTGTTCAACGGAGCTGAAAGAGATCAGATCATATTACTTTTCGTGTTTACTGTTCCACAAAAGAAAAACAAAACACTATTTAAGTTTTATTAAAAAATTATCCTTTTTTTCAGCTCTTTCTATGCCTTCCCAACTATAAAATTTCAAAAGGCATTCTTTCTCCTGCTGTTTCCTAGCGGTTGATAGGAGACGATTGTTATTGGGTAAATTGACGTAAACGGCCAATCCAGTGGCAACTTCATCGGCTGCAATAGCTATAATAAATATTTAGAAAATGTCCCTTTTTTAATTCATGATTATTAAAAAAAATCAAAAAATATTACAAAGTTCGATCATACGATTTGCACCCTGATTCATACAATGCGCCCCGGCTTTTTATATATATATATATATATATTAACTTGAATTGAATTCAATTAAATATTGAAGGAAACAAGGAGGCACATCAACTAACTACTCCTAGATACACCGAATTTGAGGTCAAATTGGGCACAGTTCCACTCCTATGCTATTTCATTCAAGTGTCTTGTTCTTTCCAAAAATTCCTACTTCATTATCGTCGAAAAAATAAATTAGTGCTACCACTCAAATACTGTGATTAGAATTTAGACCCCCTCGAAAAGAGACCCAACGACAAAATAGCTACTGCATTCTGACATATTTTATCAGAAATTAAAGAAAGGAAAACAATTAGGTAATAAATTGAGTACAATATAAATGGGTTATAAATTGCGTTCAAACATTTGATTTATAGATTAATCCAAGGAACAATTTCCGAAAACATTCCTAAGGTTAAACAAATGATAAAAATTAGAGACATTAATATGTACTTAGGACACAATATATCATATTGTAATGACTCGCCGTGTCATCACGCCACATAGGTGCCATTTGATATATATTAAAGCCATGTGGAAGCTTACATAGGAGGAAGGCTAGCATTTGTGAAAAGATTCTAGAAAAGTATAGACATTTCCTTTGGAAGACCCTAGATCCCTGTGGATTTGCTAGAAAAGTCCTTGGAATCTTCTAGGTTTGTAGAGAATTCTAGAGAAAGCCCTTATCTTGTAAATATTAAAGACTTGTATAACAATTAATACTCTAGCCCCTAGGAGACTAGTATATAAAGGAGGTCATCCATTTGTAATTCACCAAGCAAACAATTCAAGTCCTCTCTAATACAAAGCTTCCTTTAATAATTCTCTTGTGTTCTTTCTACCATTCTCTTAGCCATCTTGAGTGTAGTAAGGCTGACTTGGCATAGTAAGAACGTGAGCAAGTTGCGCAAGACCAGGTTCGCATTGCAGAAGGGGATGAGCCGAAGACAACATGTATGACGAGATATGGAGCTTTTGAGTGGTTGGTGATGCCTTTCGGCTTAACCAATGCACTGGCCACATTTTGCACTCTTATGAACAAAATTTTCCATCCCTACCTTGATCAGTTCGTGGTAGTCTACCTAGACGACATAGTCATCTACAGCAACACCTTGGAGGAGCACATGGAGCACTTAAGAAAGGTTTTTCAAGTCTTGCGGGAGAACGAGCTATACATCAAGAAGGAGAAATGCGAGTTTGCACAACCAAAGGTGCACTTCTTAGGCCATGTTATTAGCAATGGTGAGCTGTGCATGGACGAGGCTAAGGTACGTGCTACACAGGAGTGGGAGGCACCTATAAAAGTAACTGAGTTGAGATCCTTCCTTGGCCTTGTTAACTACTATCGTCGATTCATCAGGGGCTACTCAGCAAAAGCCGCACCATTGATTGAGTTGCTAAAGAATAACAAGCCATGGGTCTGGACGAAGCATTGTCAAAAGGCGTTTGAAGGCCTTAAGGCAGCTGTAACAGAGGAGCCAGTCTTGGCATTACCTGACTTTTCCAAGACATTTGAGGTGCATACAAATGCCTCAGATTTTGTCATTGGGGGTGTCTTGATGCAGGATAAGCATCCCATAGCATTTGAGAGCCGCAAGTTAAGTGAAACGGAGCAACGTTACACGGTGCAAGAGAAGGAGATGACTGCCATTGTGCATTGCCTTCGTACATGACAACATTATTTGCTCGGGTCGAGGTTCGTGGTCAAGACCGACAATGTAGCTACTAGCTACTTTCAGACGCAGAAGAAGCACACACCAAAACAGGCTAGGTGGCAAGATTTCCTTAGCCGAATTTGATTTTGTGTTGGACTATAAGCCGGGCAAAGGTAACGTTGTAGCCGAGGCCTTAAGCCGGAAAACCGAATTTGCTGCAATCATTTCAACAAGGTGGGACATTCGTGAGGCTTTAAAAGAAGGAATGCAACATGATCCAGCAGCCAAACAACTTATCGAGTTAGCCAACCAGGGAAATACGAGACGTTTTTGGGTAGAAGACAGCCTACTGCTTACCACAGGTCGGCGGGTCTATGTGCCTAAGTTTGGAGACATTAGACGGTGGATCATAAGGGAGAGTCATGACACAGTGTGGGCGGGTCATCCAGGCCAACGTCGCACTAGAGCCTTGGTTGAGTCAGTCTACTATTGGCCACGTATGCGAGATGACATAGAGTGTTATGTGCAGACTTGTCTTGTCTGTCAATAGGATAAGGTTGAGCAACAAAGACCCGGAGGAATTTTGGAGCCATTACCAGTTGCAGAACCTCCATGGGAGAGCGTGACTATGGACTTTATCACTTGCCTACCGAAGTCCGACGGTTATGGTACTATTATGGTAGTGGAGGATAGATTTTCCAAAATGCCCGCCTCACCAGGTTGCACTGCCAAGGAAGCCGCCAAACTATTCTTTAAGAACGTGGTAAAATATTGGGGCTTACCAAGGCATATTATCAGTGATCGAGACCCCCGTTTTACTGAAAACTTTTGGAGAGAGTTATTCGACATACTTGGTACGGAACTGCACTTTCCACTAGTTTCCACCCACAGATAGATGGACAAACGGAACGGGTCAATGCCTTACTAGAATGCTACTTGAGGCATTATGTAAGTGCACATTAGAAAGATTGGGCAAGGGTCCTAGACATCGCCCAATTCTCTTATAACTTGCAGCGGAGTGAGTCCACTAGGGGTGGGCATCGGTCGGTTCGGTTCGGTTTTGTATAATTTCGGTTTGGTTTATTCGGTTTTCGGTTTTTAATTTTAATAACCAAACCAAACCAAAGTTTTTTCGGTTCGGTGCGGTTTTTTCAAAGTTCGGTTCGGTTTTTTTCGGTTTAGTTTTTCGGTTATAAACGGTTCAAGATTTTTATATTCGATGTAGACTCAATATATTGTTATGGATATTACTTTATTCATATGAAGTAATATCCTATAGACTGAACATATTGTTATGGAGGTAGAAGCAGAACAACATTAATCTGTTGTAAGAGATAATAGCAGAACTGCAGAAGGCCGCTTCAGTTGATAACAACTTAAGCTAAAATATAAGCTAATAATTTTTAGTTGATAACAACTTAAGCTAATAACTCACAACTAAGTTCAAGAAATAAATTCCACCTAGGCAAACAAATGAGTCTAAGAAGAGTCTGAGGAACAGAGGCAACAGAACAAAAGCAAAAACAGAGGCAAAAAAATAAAAAACAAAGGATGCAACTGTAAACAATAGCAGAAAAATTGAAAAATTAACGAAATCAGGAGTAGGAGCGGCGAAGGAAAACTAAAAACGAACTCAAAAGAAGGAGCTAGGACGTACTGGTGAGGGCGTCGCCATTTCTCGTGAGGAACTGAAACTCTGAAAGTAGAACCTCAAGTCGGCACTCAGCAATGGTATCACTGTGAGTCTGGGGCCGTGTGTAAATACAGGTGGTGGTGGGAGATCTGAACTGGAAAATTTCTCACGCCATAAGGCGGAAACAGCTGCTGCCTGACCTGGGGTACGAAATTTTGACCCTGATTTTCGAGAGGATATAGGCGTTGCTAAATCCTGAAAGAACAATGATTGCCTTCCAGATTTTGGGGTTCGCATTGCTGTACTCATTTCTCTTCTCAGCCCTGAATAGCGCGGAGAGACTGCCGGTAGTGACCTGAGATTTGAAAATGGGAGGGTTTTAGGCAGCAGAGCGCGAGTATGAGGGACTGAGGAGTGAGGAAGATGAATAGCGATTTGGATTTACCTAGATTTAGGGTTTTCGTCTTTTCGATTTTCGACTTTGAGGACTGAGGAGTGACTGTCTGACTGAGGACTAACTCTTCAGTTGGATTGAGGTTTGAGGAGTGAGGAAATGGGCTGGGCTTGCATTTCAGATTAGGGATTGGCCATTGGGCCAAATACCTACTAAGTCTAAGAGTCCATTAGTGATTAGTCCAAAAACTGAATAACCAGTAAAAACTAAATAGTTCGGTTTTTTGGTTAAACCGAAAACCCGACCTCTAAAATCGAAAACCGAACCGAAAACCGAATTTTTATAAAATTAAAAACCGAAAACCGACCGAAAAACCAAAAAATCGAAACCGAAAAAACCGAAATTTTCGGTTCGATCGGTTTTTTCGGTTCGCTCAGTATTATGCCCACCCCTAGAGTCCAGGGGCGGACACCATTTAAGCTAGCCACAAGCCAATAACCACAAACTCCACATTCATTACCACTCGCGTTCGAGGGAAAGAGTTTGGGGGCTTATCATATGGCCAAAGGATGGGAGGAGCAGCTTAACACTGCTAAGTCCTACTTGGATAAGGCAGCTAAGAAGATGAAGAAGTTTGCGGACCGTAAGCGACGTCCCACGGACTATAGAGTTGGGGACATGGTCATGGTAAAGTTTAACCCAAGACAGTTCAAGGCACTACGGGGCATGCATAAGAATCTGATTCGCAAGTATAAGGGGCCATTTAAGATCGTCGCTAAGGTAGGAAATATCTCATACTGGCTTGACATGCCATTGTATCTTAAGATATACCCCGTCTTCCATGCTAGGATGCATAAGCCATATCATGAAGATAAGGATAACCCGAGTAGGGGCCAATCAAGTCGAGCGCCTGTGACTATCACCTCCTCACATGATAGGAAAATTGAGGCTATCATGGATTACCAGGCCAGGAGAAAACAAGGGCAAAAAGCCACCTATGTTCCTCGTCCATTGGAAGGGGCAATCACCGGAGGAGGCCACATGGGAACGATATGAAGACTTATGGCAATTCAAACATAACATCCGAGAGTTTATGCAACATCATTGCGCCGCGATCGTCGCAACATTAGGTGGGGGAGAGTGTGATGACCCGCTATGTCATTATGCCACATAGGTGCCATTTGGAATATATTAAAGCCATGTGGAAGCTTATATAGGAGGAAAGCTAGCATTTGTGAGAAGATTCTAGAAAAGTATGGACATTTCCTTTGGAAGACCCTAGATCCCTATGGATTTGCTAGGAAAGTTCTTGGAATCTTCTAGGCTTGTAGAGAATTCTAGAGAAAGTCCTTACTTGTAAATATTAAGGACTTGTGTAACAATTAATATTTACACTCTAGCCCCTAGGAGACTAGTATAAGGGGGCCATCCATTTGTAATTCACCAAGCAAACAATTCAAGTCCTCTCTAATACAAAGCTTCCTTTAATAATTCTCTTGTGTTTTTTCTACCATTTTCTTAGCCTTGAGGGTAGTAAGGCTGACTTGGCATAGCAAGAACGTGAACAAGTTGTGCAAGATCGTGAGCAAGTTGTCAAGTGTCGCACGTGAACATAGTTAACGACTAAGGTCGTGATAATATACTGTATACTGTTTGTTGTCCCATGTATCTTGCGTTGCATGGTTGCAAAATTTATATAAAATTTAATTTTCTGTAAGACAACTTATGTCTGTCATTCAGCAAAGTGTTAAGAGAAAAATGAACTGTCAATTTTCATTTTTCCTCTTAGGACTCTTTCTCAGCATAGTTCCCTCGTTTGCTGCTTATGGTATGGTCTTTCTCTTTATCTCTTTCTTTCTTAGTTTTGTGACAACTTATTATGGACTTGAAATTTTTTGTTTCTTTACATATTCCTATTTGGATGTTGGTACTTTTATGTTTAATTAACATGTATGCAGGGACGGTTGTAGTGTAGTAGCACCAGGTTCATTTGAACCCTTTCAACGCAAAGTACAAATTTATGTGTGAAAATTTATTAAAATTACAATAAGTGGTAGGTACGAACTCATATGTTTAAAAATATAATGGGTTCAATGTGTTTACCCTTAAAAATGGATAACAATTAAATTTATACGCGGTTTTAAGGATATGTGGGCTAATTCAATGTAAATGATTTATGACGTTCGATAAGCAAATAAAAGATAGAATAAATAGCCAAACCAATGATGATAGTGAGTCCGGGTCGGTTAAAAGCTTAACAAGAAGCCTGCCTTCGGTTCCAAGCCAACATTTATGAAGAACTTATGAACAAAAGCAAGAACTTTAAATAACTTTTAGAAAAAGATGTATATTGCCTTGGTATACGTGTAGAGTTTTACCCTAAGCATAATCCTAAGAAAAGTAAAAATCTTCCTTTTCGTTAATCACTGATATGCTGCTGATACGGGTCGAGATCTACGCCGTGATACCCGGTCGGGCACGCATATCTCGATCTTTCAATAATCATATGAGGTCGTTTGGTAACGCTCTCGGAGGTCTCGGAGCTCGGACGGGGTGTGGGGGCATGGTCTCGATGGTTCCGAAAGCAGGTATTGTGTTCGGGCCTAGATACGGCGGATCCCAGCTTCGACCCTAATTTCATGTAGTTATGCCCTCACTTCATTTGCTCCACCGGAAGATCGGGTGCTCATTACCCCCGATTTTACCCGTATACAGATAGTCTCCTTGTTTCTTAGAGAGCGGGTTTGCCGAAACGATGAGAAGTGACAGATGTTCTTCGGTTCCTTCTCACGTATGTTATAACATAAATGACGAAGAGGCTGAAACGTCCCGTCAGCCGCGTCGTTCTTACTTCGGAGACGTGTCAACCATCGGCTGGTTGCCTCCTAATGCTAAGCGACGTGAACTTTCTCTATAAAAGCTTCTATATCTTGTTCTTTTCCCACTTTCTGATCTAGCTTCTACCTTCGAACTTTCAAGTTATCATCAACTTTCTCAAAACCTTCATATCTTCATCCTTGTTCTTCAACTTTAATAGTGATTTCCAAGTTTCTACCCAGATTTTTGTTCAAATATTCATACTCTGTTATTTATCCTTCAAACTCGTTCTTTCAAAACTTCGTATTCTTTCTTTAAATTTTCAAACTTCTCCAGATAACAATGGCTTAAACATCTAAATCTGTTCCTCAACAAGTTGCTTGTTCATCTTCCCAACAGGCCGCCGGTTCTGAGGCGATTGCTCCTGAAGTAGTTGCCCTCGAAACAGTGGCTCCCGAGGTAACTATCAACGAACCGGCCCCCAAGCCTCCCTTGAAAATGTTTATTCTAAGGACTGCTCAATTTGAGATGACTTCAAGGTCGAAAAACCCTCGTCAAAATAGGACCGGGGTGAGGGAGCATCGAGATATATATGCTCCTTTACATAAGACGTCCTTCCTGTGGTTTGAGAGGACTGTAAATGGGAAGGCAAGAACATAGTAGTCCCTGGGCCCGAGGATGCTATTACTACCCACGTGAAAGGGTATTCAAGTGTTTACACTTACCCCTTCACATTGGACCCAGTGGACCCGGGTGATTTGGATTTCTGCAAGAGGTAGGAGGTGTGCCTCAGGCAAATGCACCCGTGTCTATAGAGGATCGTGATCCTCCTTTGTTACTTTTTGAATAAGACCGAGTCTCGTCATTTCACCATCGATCAACTCTCTGTTTATATAGTCCACGAATTTTTTGAGGGAGACTAATCAAGCTTACTCGTCGGGCCAGCAAGAGCCCATTTTTGAGCATTGATGAAGACCAAGACTGGGGTTGGCGGGACGCGTCGTTCGGGAAAAGACCGATGACTTGATTCCACCCGAGTTCATGTTGTTCCCTGAGAAGTGGAATGTGTCTCGTAAGTGCAGCCTCTCCTTAAGCATCAATTTTTTCTTTCTTTTCTTTTTTCTTATTCATACGTGTGGTTGTGCAGCTGTTTCCCGGGTCCAAATGCGGTCACCCGGATAAAGGAGTGGATCGAGAGCATCTGGACATAGATGACTTACTCCGAGCATGCATAGCGCAAGCTTTCGAAGGGCTGATGGGAGGCCCGTTCTCATGGTAAGGTCTTTCCCCGAATAGTTAATACAATGCTTTTTAACTTATATCATATTGACTTTTCTCCC
>MCJB01011719.1:16886-64684 GCA_002018475.1 Nicotiana obtusifolia
TTTAGTTTGTAGGTTTGCTTTAGACCACTGACTTGAGCCTTTGGAAGGGGATGCGTACGTGTCCTTGTCCGTTAATCCCTCCATTACGGGACAGACCAGGGCTGCCATGGGGGAAAATAAGAAGAAGAAAAGGAAGGCTTCGGGCTCCCTAAGCTCTGAGATGAAGCCAAAGAAAAGAGTGGCTCGTAAGCCAAAGTAGAGCATTGGCTTCGAGCACTGGACTCAGATTCACTTCTTTAGCTCAGGGATGAGTCTGAAAAAGACAATATTATCGTGGCTCACGGATCGATCGCCGTCGGGGAGCAGACCATAGCCGAGGGGTAGCGTCGTGAGACTGACCTTCCTCCCTCTCAATAGGCTGGGATGGAGACGGGAGCCGAGACCCCCCAAGAAGCCGGCTCTACTCCGAAGAAAGTGCTTGGTGTGATAGAAATTATGGGAACGTCCTCCTACACCGAGTTCATGCTCGAGGAGGCCAAAGCAGGGAAAGAGAAGTCCAATGAAGGGGTTCATGGTGCAGACGATACTCTTCACTCTTTCTTTGATGGTGTAGACTTGTCCATTTTGCAAGATTTTTCCGGGTTGGGCAACCTAGAAGATCCAAAGAAGAACACATCTTTGGAAGCTGGCGGGCCGAGCCCAAAGTTGATCAATCAGTTCCCCGCTCTGAGTGTGGACCCCAGTCGGAAAAGATCGATTATTCTTACTGTCCCGGAGGATGCCGGGGTTCTGTCTGCTCCCGTATGGATACCCAGCTATCTTCGATACCTAGTGACCGAGGAGGACCAGGCAAAAATGAACGAGGTGAATGTGCCGTGCCTTGTCAATAAGGCGTGGCAGGCGCTGAACCGGGTAAGGCATCATTATATATTCTTAAACTTTACTTAGGTCTTGATATTTCTCACGTCTTTCACTGTTTTGCAGGCCTCGGTACTTCATCATGAGAGCTTCCTTCGGTACCGGGTCGAGGTAAATTAGCTCAAGCTCGAGGTCATGGAACAAGCACAGAAAAGGGATATGTCCAAGCTCCTCAGCGCGCAACAAGAAGGGTCCATCAAGGACCTTCAGGCCGATCTGGATAGGGCTTAGAAGGAGGCTTTGATCCTGAGGTAGTAACATGCCGATTTGGTTGAAAAGGTAAAGGTCTTTGAAATTAGAAACGAGGAACTAGTCATGGCAACTAATGACCAAACCTCGGAGGTTCAGCAGAAGATCGAACTGATCGACCAACTCTGAGTTGAAATGAACGAGGTCCAAGCCATGGCTTATGGGTGGAAAAGCAAAATGGATCAGTTGGCTTCGCAGAAGGAAACCGCCCAAGTACAACAGGCATCGGTAGAGTTTCAACTTCGGGTAGCGAAGGTGAAAGCCGACAAGTTGTCCCACCTAAATGATGACCTTCAAGCACAATTCAGCTCGGCTCTAGCAGAGTGGAACGCCCTCGGTAAGGAATATGAAGCAACAAAGTCTAAGTTGGACACAACCTTCGCCGATGCCGAAGAGATGGTATTCTAGTATAAGGCCGATGTTGAAGCAACCGAGGCCCGCATGAAAACTTATGCTGAATATATGAGGCGGCTGGCTCGAAGGGAGACCCTCAAAGAGAAAAAGGCTTGAGGCCGAGGCGAAGAAGCTATCCAAGCCCGAAGGTGCGAAAGGTTCCTAGAGTTCCAAAGGCTCCGATGGTTCCGACGACAAATCGATCCCTTGTGAAGATTAGGCATGAATGCTTTAGAACTTTTTTTAGCTTTTGTGTTGTTGTATATATTTTGTTTTTATTTTGAGGCCGTTTTAGTTGGGCCCTTGTAAAGTCATTCCGAAATGTATAAAATTTTTCACCTTGGCAATTTTGAGTCTCCACTTCTTTACCATATTTTCATAATTTCTATTCTTACATATATTTATAATGCCTTAGCGTAGAATCGAATGTAGTAATAAGTCGTTTGCTTTTCGGAGGTCCAAACAGAGGCTGACTTCGATGCAACTTTGTTTGCTCAAGGCTTCGAAAACTAAGAGTGACTGCAAGTTTTCCAAGATGCTTATGTGTTTTTAGACGATGTTTTTGCCGAGGGTAACCTTTCAGCAAGTTTTGAATTTTTGCGAATGCCTAATATTTTGGTTACGGGCTTCAGACGTATTCGAGCTATTTTTTATGGTGATCGTAACCTTTTATGATTAGGTACTACCTAATAGGTTTTGTGCCTCCGGGATTTAGTAGCCCGAGTTTCGATAGTCCCCGGTTAAGGGTATCCCTTGGTCTTGATAATCCCCGAATAAGGATAACCCTTAGGCTTGATACTTTAAGATGAAAAAATATGTAATAGCAAGGAGGAAACTTTCTTTCATTTTTGTGTGTATAGTATATGATCGAAAGCGTGTAAAGGCTTGTATTGTGGCTAAGGTGGCCTACGCAGGCACGGTTTACTTGACTGTTTAGGCCTTATAATAAATCCTAACCACCGATCCTAAGATGTTCAAGTACAAAGTTTCCTTCTTTCCTTGCAAAGAAGTCTTAGCCCGAGGGTGATGGCCCCCAGTATTCGAGATCGATCTTGAAAGAGCTCGGATACTATTGATGCGACCGTTAGATCCGATTTAAAATCGGTCTTCGAATCTAAGTTAGCACGATCCATTATTGTCTCATTAAAAACCTTGCCGGAAAACCCATTTGGGACAAAACTGGTTCAAGGGAAAAAGAGTGCAACGCTTGCTTTCGTACCTAATAGTCATATTATCCTTTGGTTGTTTCCTGCAAGTGTTAGCTCGATTTATAATATTATAAAAATGTAAATGAGATCGTACCTTAGCAGTAGTACCGTTTTTAGTGCGTCACGTTCCTGTTGTTCGGTAGCTGTGCATCATTTCCAACTTCGATTTGGTACAAGCCTTTGATGGTAATTCCGATGACTCGATATGGTCCTTCCCAATTAAGCCCCAACTTTTCTGCGTTCAAGTTCTGG
Source organism: Nicotiana obtusifolia (assembly GCA_002018475.1). Classification (NCBI taxonomy): domain Eukaryota; kingdom Viridiplantae; phylum Streptophyta; class Magnoliopsida; order Solanales; family Solanaceae; genus Nicotiana; species Nicotiana obtusifolia. The sequence continues at coordinate 19,847 of MCJB01011719.1, forward strand.
GTGTGCAGCATCACTTTTCTTAATACCAAGTCCCTGAATTTGAAGTGTTGGAGGCTTGCTCTTCGGTTGTAATATCGTTCTGTTCGCTGTTTCAAGGCGGCCAATCGGACTAGGGAGGCCTTGTGCCTTTCGTCCAATAGTTCCAGGCTCATGCTAATGGCTTCATCATTTGATTCTTTGGTCGCATATCGGAAACTGAGGCTCGATTCTCCCACTTCGATCGGTATTAGTGCTTCGGCACCGTAGACCAATGAGAATGGGAGTGGCTCCGGTACTAGATTTCGAAGTCATACGGTATGCCCACAAGACTTCGAGCAGAATTTTCTTCCACTTCCCTTTGGCATCGGTCAACCTCTTTTTCAAATTCTGGAGTATGGTCTTGTTTGTAGATTTCGCTTGTCCGTTCTTACTAAGGTGATAGGGTGTGGATTGTATCTTTTTAATCTTGTGGTCTTCGAAAAATTTGGTTTCCTTGCTGCCGATGAATTGCCTTCCGTTATCACATACGATCTCAGCCGGTATCCCAAACTGGCATATTATGTGGTCCCAAATGAAGTCAATGACTTCTTTTTACCGGACGTTTTCAAATGCTTGAGCTTCGACCTATTTAGAAAGATAATCAGCAATGAACAGTATCAATTGAGCCTTACCGGGTGTCCACGGTAGGAGACCGACGATGTCCATTCCATATTTCATGTACAGCCACGGGGACAAGACCAAATGGAGAAACTCTCTGGGTTGATGTCGCATCTTCGTACAAAGTCCTTCTCATCTTTCTCCATGTCGACCAGTAGTAGCCGGCCTAATTATTTTCCAAACCAAAGATTCTGCCCTTAAATGATTTTTGCATGTGCGTTTGTGAACTTCTCTCAAGACATATTTGGTATCTTCCGGCCCCAAGCATATGCGGAGTGGGTCATCGAACGTTCTTCTGAACAAAGTCCCTTCAGACAGGTTGAACCTGGCCTCCTTCGTGCGCAGAGCTCTTGATTCTTTAGGATCCGAGGGCAACTTCCCAGTCTTCAAATAGTCTATGTATTTGTTTCTCCAATCCTAAGTTAAACTCATTGAATTTACTTCATCATGGCCTTCTTCCACCACCGATTTCATGAGTTGTACGACTGTTCTGAGCTGAATTCATTGTCATCCACCGATGACCCCAAGTTGGCCAGAGCATCGGCCTCGTTATTTTTAATGTAAAGTCCATTCCTTGAATTGATGTAGTGTTACCAGCGATTTGTCTAAATACCATCGCATTCGTTCCTCCTATACTTCAAACGTTCTATTAACTTAATTCATCACAATGAGGGAATCACACTTAGCTTCGACCACCTCGGCCCCAAGGCTTTTAGCCAATTCGAGACCTGCAATCATGGCCTCATACTCGGCCTCTTTATTAGTCAATTTCACAGTTCGAATAGATTGCCCAACTATGCTTTCCTTAGGCGGTTTCAACAAGATGCCAAGTTCGGTTTCCTTTGTGTTCGAAGCACCATCCATAAAGAGGGTCCAGATTCGCGAGGAGGTCCCCGAGGTTAACAAGAGTTCCTTTTCGGCTTTGGGTATTAAGGCCGGAGTAAAGTCAGTCACAAAGTCTGCCAAGATTATTGATTTGATAGAGGTTCGGGGTCGAAACTCGATATTGTACCCGCTAATTTCTACAGTCCATTTGGCCAACCGACTTGAGAGATAAGGTTTATGCATAATGTTCCTTAGCAGGTACGAGGTTACGACACATATAGGGTGGTATTGGATGTACGGTTTCAACTTTCTGGAGTGCTTAAAAAAGCGAGCACCAATTTTTCCAGGTGAGGATACCTTGTTTCAGCCTCGCCTAGAGTTCTACTAACATAGTAAATAGGAAACTGCGTACCTTCCTCTTCTCGGAGTAAGACTCCACTTACCGCCACTTCGGATACCACTAAGTAAAGGTATAGCCACGCATCCGCCTTCTGAGTATGCACTAGGGTGGACTTGAAAGGTACTGTGTTTAGTTCTTCCAAAGCTTTTTGGCACTCCGGAGTCCAAGAAAAGTTATTCTTCTTCTTCAGTAGTGAGAAGAACTGATGGCTTCTGTCCCAGGATCTTGCTATGGATCGGCCCAAGGCCGCGATGCACCCGATTAGTCTCTGAACGGCCTTTACACTGTCCACTACAGTGATGTTTTCTATAGCTTTGATTTTATTGGGATTGATATTGATCCCTCGGTTGGACACCATGAACCCAAGGAATTTTCCAGATCCGACCCCGAATGCGCAATTTTCGGGGTTTAGCTTCATATTGTATTTCTTCAATATTTCAAAGATTTTCTGTAAATGTTTCAAATGGTCCTCTGCTCGAAGGGACTTAACTAACTTGTCGTCAATATAAACTTCCATTAATTTTCCTATTTGTTCTTTGAACATCGAGTTTAATAGGCGTTGATAAGTGGCAGCGGCGTTGTTTAGTTCGAATGACATTACATTGTAACAGTAGGTGCCGAACTTAGTGATAGAGGAAGTCTTTTCTTGATGGCCCGTGTCCATCCGGATTTGGTTGTACCCAGAATAGGTGCTGAGAAAACTGAGTATCTCGCGCCCCTCCTTCGCATCGATCATGTGATCGATGTTAGGCAAAGGAAAAAAGTTCTTAGGGCATGCCTTGTTCAAGTCTTCATAATCTACGCACATTCTTAACTTATTACTCTTTTTGGGCACTACCATTACGTTAGCTATCCAGTCCGGGTATTTAACTTCCCAAATGGAACCTATTTTAAGGAGTTCGGACACTTCATCTTTGATGAAAGCCTGCTTGATTTCGGATTGAGGCCTCCTCTTTTGTTTAACCGGATGGAACTTCGGATCCAAACTCAACTTGTGAGTGGTTATCTCCCTATCATATCAAGATGGGACCAGGCAAAGCAAGATATGTTAATTTTAAGGAAACTAATGAATTCTTTCCTCAGCCCGGAGGTCAACCCCGTGCCCAGGTATACCTTTCGATCCGGCATGTGTTCGGTCAATATGACTTGCTTCAGTTCTTCGACCGTAGATTTGGTAGCGTCGGCATCATCTGGAGCTATGAACGCTCTGGGAACCTTGTAATCATCTTTCTCATCGACTTCACGTCCCTCCGATCCGGCCGGGACCAGTATCATTGATTACTATTTAAATTCGGCCTTTCTGGCCGACTCCCCACCTTTTAACATCGAGACGGCGGGTACTGGGAGTACTTCATCGACTGCGAACATTTTCTTTGCAGCTGACTGTTCTCCATACATTATTTTGATTCCTCCTGATGTAAGGAACTTTAATACCTGGTATAAGGTCGAAGGTACTGCCCTCATGTTGTGAACCCATAGCCTTCTCCGTGTTGCTGGACACCTTAGTGCGCTTTAGTATGGGTCCCTAGGGGATATCGACCCCTCCAATGATCATGCTGATGATGTGATGTGGTTCCTCCTGTTCGGTTTGCTTGTTGGATTCACTATTTCTAAAGTGATTTTTGGCTCGATCACTCAAAAATTCCCGGAGATACTCGTCGTTGAATAACCGAGCTACTACTTCTCTTAAATGTCAGCAGTCCTCGATTCTATAGCCGTGAGTGCCATGATACTTGCACACCAAGTTAGCGTCTCTCTGGGTAGGGTCCGACTGCAATGGTCGATGCCATTTGGTATCTTTGATACGCTCGATTGCAGATATGATGCTGATGGCATCGACACTGAAATTGTATTGCGATAACCTTGGTGCTTCCCTGGCCCCGAGTGACCTGTCAAAACCGTATTTGCTCATGTGTCCCCGACTACCGTGGCTTCGATCGTTACCCCTTCAATCTCCATTATACAGTTGATACCAGTCTCTGTTTCGGTCTTGGTTCATGATCGACGACTCTCTTAGACCTGTCATTAGTTCTGACGTGATAAACGGACCCGGAGGGGGCCCTGAGTTGATCGTTCATGACTTTGATTTTCAGCTGGTACATGTTATGGACGTCAGCCTAAGTTACCACTGGATATTCTATCAAATTCTGTTTCAACTGTTTTGAAGCAAAGGAGCTTTAGGAATTGAGTCCTTGAGTGAATGGTTGAACGGCCCAATCATCGGTAACCGGAGGCAGGTCCATTCGTTTCATTTGAAACCTCGATACGAATTCCCTGAGCATTTCATTATCTTTTGGTTTTACTTTGAAAATGTCCTATTTTCTAGTCTCGACCTTGATAGCCCCGACATGTGCTTTGACAAAGGCATATGCAGGCATAGCGAACGAATCAATAGAATTTGGGGTAAGTTGTGATACCATATCATTGCTCCTTTTGACATGGGTTTCTCCGAATGTTTTCAACAAAACCAACTCGATTTCGTCATCTTCTAAATCGTTTCCCTTGATGGCACACATGTAGGAGGTCACGTGCTCATTTGGATCCGAGGTTCCATTATACTTCGAAATATCGGGCATACAGAACTTCTTCGGGATTGGACTCGGCGCCATGCTAGGAAGGAAAGGTCTAGGGATTGGACTCGGCACAATATCGGGGGCGCTCTAGGGATTTTTCATCAACTCTGGAGTTATATGTCTCCACATTTTGTCGTTGTCCTCAATTTTCTTCTCCCTCGATTCTACCCACTTTCTCAGTTCCTCAAGCATTTTTATTATCTCAGGGTTGGTCTCGGAATCAGCTTCACCCGGCCTTTCTGTGACTTGCTTATTTCTTCGGGTGTTTTCCCGAGATGGTTCGGGCTCAACTCTGCTGGGGGCGTGGCTTTGATTCTGCAGTTATTTTATCGCCGCCTATAATATTTCGAAGATCACCTGCAGATTGATCCCGTCGTCTTCATCTTCGGGCGTACCTCGAGTCGTTGGCCAGGCTCCTCGGCGCACGTCGTTTTTAAGGTTGGTCGGCAGGTTGGCGTCAATGGCCACATGTGAGTTGGCATCGATTGGGTCTGCAACTGGGACTCCGTTAGGGTCAGCAGGGGGCAACTCGTTGCTACGTATCATATTGTTGTTTTTGCCATGATGGCCAGACTCAGCGCCAACGTCCAAGTGAGCAAACTGAGAGTTTGACATTCTTAGTTGGATCTGAAATCAAAATCTTAAAGAACAGGCGTGAAATATAGTGTGTTATAGAAATTGGTATCAAACTACCACTTTTATCCTTAGCCACAAGGTAGGCGCCAAACTTTCTTGAAAATGGATAACAATTAAATTTATACATGGTTTTAAGGATATGTAGGTGATTCAATACAAATAATTTATGACGTTAGATAAGTAAATAAAACATAGACTAAATAGTTAATCCAATGAAGATAGTAGTCCGGGCTTGGTTAAAAGCTTAACAAGAAGCCTGTCTTCGGTTCCGAGCGAACACTTATGAAGAACTTACGAACAAAAGCAAGAACTTTGAATAACTTTTAGAAACAGAGAAAATATATGTATATTGCCTTGGTATGCGTGTTATAGAGTATTTATCGAATAATAGACTCCCTCTTTATATAGTAGAGGAGTTTTACCCTAAGTACAATCCTAAGAAAGGTAAAAATCTTCCTTTTCGTAATCACTTATATGCTACTGATACGGGCTGAGATCTATGTCGTGATATCCGGTCGGGCTTATCACAGCCCTTCGTTAATCGTGTGAGATCGTTTGGTAACGCCTCTCCGAGGTCTCGGAGTTCGGACCAGGTCTAGGGGCATGGTCTCGATGGGTCTGAATGCAGGTGTTATGTTCGGGCCTTGATACGGGCGGCTCCCAGCTTCTACTCCAATTTTATGAAGTTATGCCCTCACTTCGTTTGCCCCACCAGAGATGCTCATTACTCCTCGTTTTACGCTTATACACAATGCTAAGGGGCTTAAAGGTTGAACATCCATAAATTTTAAATTTTGGCTCCGCCTCTGCATGTATATATGTAGCTATGGGAGTAAAAACTGATATTTTTTCTGTGGAATAATAAATAATTACCCCATTGGGGTTTTACCACTTTACCAATTGCATCCTCATAATTTGCGAGAGTCCTATTACACACCCATGTATTTTTTAGAAATCTAATAAGTATTAGCTTTGAGCCGATGTGGCATTTGCTTTACTTTGCACTGATAAACCACGCGTGGAAGCTCTAAAAATTCATTTTTTTCATTTTTTTTCTCTTGCTTTTATTCACTTTCTTGTTTACTTTCCCCTTATTACTCCATCCGTCATTTTTACACCCCAGCTTGCTTCTGTCATTTTCTTTTCTTCTTTCTTTTTTTTTCTATCTTTTTTTTCTTTTCTATCCTTTCTCTATTAATGTCTTTTCTTTCTTTCTTTTTCATTTTTACATTTGTCTTCCTTGTCATATTACTCGCCGGAAAATTTGATGATTTCGACAAGAAGCAATCTTGTTTTATATGTTTTCCCCCTTTTTATCTTATAATGTTTCTCACCGGAAAAAATAGTGATTGCGGTGATGCCATCTTTTTGCTAAGTCATCTCCATCATTTGTAAGTGGGAGAAAATGGTGAAGAAAAAGAACGAGAGATAAAAAGAAAGGAAATGTAAGAGAAAAAGAATAAAATAAGACAAATAAAAAGGTAAATTGAAAAAAATGAATTTTACACGTGGCAAGCAAGGATTGGTGCGTGCACGGTTTCTTTTGAAACTGGGATTAGCCCGGAAAGGTTGTACTTATCATAGGGTAATAGGAAGCCCCCAAAATATGATGGTGCAACTGGTAAAGTGGGAAAACCCTAATGGGTTAATTATATAGTATCTTTTTTTTTTTCATGGATTTTATTTCGATGCAGAAGGACCTATTTACGATCACTCTGCATATACTGAGGTAATATTTTACATGTTACCACTACATCTACGAACTTAATTTTGCACATTTTTCCAATAGCTGTTGGATTAACTATTCATCCTTTCTTGAAAATGATGGTCATTTTCTTAAGTTATTTTGTTCTGTCTTGGTGTAAATCAGTGCCTGAAGAACCGCTTTACAATGGTGGGATAATGAAGGATTACTGGACAATGGAAAACCAAATTATTCAACCTGAAAAAAATTCATATTCCTTTGTCCTCAATGATCTCTCTGGCGATACCATTTACAGTTTCTCAGTTATGTTGTACAATTTACAACTCTCTCATACTTATATGATATATATTCATTCTCAAATTTGTCGTGGCGTTACCAACTTGTAGTGTACGTATTTATCAATGTTTGTGTTTGTTATAGGTTGGGTACAGATACTTGATGCAGATTCAGCTGTGATAAAGGCAAGCCTAAAAACAGCTATATGGAACAGTAAAATGTGTGGGAAATGTCATGCTAGGGTGCTGGTCATTTTTAAAGGGTGGATTTGTGCTTGATTTTCCTTCTTCCTTTGCTCTCTTGTCATTCCAGGTATTTGCCTCAAGAAGGGAACTTGAAGTATTCAATTTCTGCAACAGTTTTGAGTGGTACAATTGATAATGTCATGCTTTGGTGCAGAAATCAGATAGGGAAATGTTAAATATCTCTATTACTAGTGTTTCTTTACAGCCATTTACTTTTCAACAATGGAGAAGTAACCAACAAGACACAATTGATAAAGTAACTAATAGAACTCTATGCTTTTCATTATTGTATTTTTTCCCAGAATCAGGGATTTATTACGACATGAATTTTAACTTCTTCAGTTTTATGGTAAAACTATGATTTTTATTGGCTGCGTTTATACTGTCGAATTGTGTAACCATCTCACTCCCTCATGTGAGGGCTTTGATTCTTTTTAATGGGCAAGGCACGTGAAAATATACTTTGTGTTTTAGATGACGTGAGGTCTGAAACCAGGACCTTATGCCTGTTCTGACAATGTGTTGAATTGTACGACCATCTCATCTAAAAGTTTAAACCGTAAGAGAGAACGCCCTTTCATTCACTGAATTATATATTATATGAGCATGTACTTCTACTAATTCTACAAAATTCAACCCCAGGAAAGAAAATGCACAGCAACTATACATATATCAGATGTAAATGGAAATAGACTGCCCGGAGCATCAATCATAGTAGAGCAAGTGTCTAGAGATTTTCCACTTGGTTCTGCCATCACAAAGACAATTCTTGGAAATCCACCATATCAGGTAAAATGCTGATCAAATTTTCTGTCAAGACTTAGGAATGTTAAATGTCAGCCTCATATCGAAGGTGTTTGAGTAAGCTTATAAGTTGGTTTCTTTATAAGGTGTTTAAAGACAGGTTCAATGACGCGGTTTTTGAAAATGAACTCAAGTGGTATTCAACAGAACCCCAACAAGGAGAAGTAAACTATACAGTACCTGATTAAATGCTGGAATTCGTTCGAGCAAACCAAATTATTGCCAGAGGCCATAACATATTCCGGGAGGATCCAAGATATACTCCATCTTGTGTTCGTAATTTATTTGGTCCAGATCTTAAATCAGCTGTTAATTCCAGGATACAAAGTTTGATGAATAAATACAAGAATGAGATTCATTCATTGGGATGTTGACAATGAGATGTTTCATTATAATTTCTATGAACAAAGACATGGCACCAATACTAGTCTGGAATTTTTCAAAACAGCACCGGATTAGGATCCTTTAGCTAAATTGTTTATCAGTGAGTGTGACTATAATGTTGTAGAGACATGCTATGGTATGAATTCAACAGTTGATGCCTACATTTCCAAATTGAGAGATTTAGAACAAGGTGGAGTATTTATGGATGGGATTGGCCTAGAAGCACATTTTGCAGTACCAAATCCTCCCCTTATCAGAGCTGTTCTAGACAAATTGGCTACACTTGAACTTCCCATATGGCAAACAGAAGTTGATATCAGCAATACACTTGATAAACAAACTCAGGTTAGGGACTCAATATCTCTACAAAATAGAGTTCATTTCACGTATAAACACTGAATTTTAGCCACATCATAAGAACTAGTGTTGTTTACGGTTAAGTACTAAACTATGTTTGAATTGCTCAGAAAATAAAATTGATCGGAAGTGAAATTTCAGGCGTCAGGTTTATGACATGTCACCCCCACGTCAGCACTTTGTCACTTATAAAATATCATAAATTAAAAAGGAATTCCACCGCGTAAATGTAATAGTTTACATTTTATTATTTTGATACGTCAGTTACTTTGATGTGACAAAAGATAGTTACGTTATTTTTGTCTTTAAAAAAAAAAAAGCTGGAGTAGTTTTTTACTTGAATATTACAATAGACAAAGTTCAGTAGCTATGCTTGATATTATCCCTTTCCGAATTTGATGGCAGGCTAGATAACTAGAGATGGTTTTGAGAGAGGAATTTTCGCATCGGGTGTTAATGGAATCATGCTTTGGACAGCATTACATACTAATGGATGTTATCAGATGTGTTTGACAAATAACTATTTTCATAGTCGAGAACGTGCTGAAAGAATGGCAAACTGGGGTGGTGAATGGTCAGACTGATGAGTATGGCTCATTTAGCTTCTCTGGGTTTTTAGGTGAATACAGGATTACAGTCATATTTGGTAACAGAATAGCTATTTCAACATTCTCACTATATAGAGGTGCTGAAACCAGGCACTTATATGTTCAATTGTGATGGTGTTACTTAGATGTAATGTATCATACAAGTTTACATAGATTTTGACATGACCCTGTGAAGAACAGTTACGACATTTGTTAACACTTGTGGCTCTTCAGATAAGTTTAAGGGACAAGAGGGGGTTGCCCACATTTGTTAACACTTGTGGCTCTTCAGATAAGTTTAAGGGACAAGAGGGGGTTGCCCAGATGGCTAGCACCCTCAACCTATAACTCCAAGGTCGTGGGTCCGAGTCATCAAAGGAGCAATAACTCCAACAAAGAGATTAAAGGGAAATCAAAGGGGAGGGGAAACATAAAAAAATAAAAATAAAAATAGGTTTAAGGCATCACTAAATAGCGAAGTGGCTAAATCAACTCATTTATTTGTAACTCGCACAGCTCACCTCAGCTAAAACAGGTTGAATCATGACATGTTTATTTACTTTGACCTACGAGTTAGAACCCAAAATGATTTATTAAAATATCGATTCAATTTAGAAGAACTTGGAGATCGTGTCAATTTGGAGATGGATAATTCTGTTAGAAGAATTATGTTAAAAGGCAAAAACAAGAAAAATGAGAGATCATTCATGTTAAGCGTGTTAGGTTATAACCCATTTTGACCAAACTAGTGTGATCTAAACAAACATTGATTATATTGAATTTTAACCCATCCATTAACTTTCGATTTTGACCTGCCCAAATTTGATTCAACACATGTATTTGTCGCTACTGGTTATATTTCACAATGAGACCAGGAAAACCTGGTTTGCCCTTGCTACAGGTGGAAGGGCTAACCAATCTTTTTTTTCACATATCACAAACAATAACTCACACACGTCCATGTGATGCATTTATCAATGCAGCATAGCATAAGTTATAGCATAAGTCATAGCAGACAAAAGAAATAAAAACCATGCTTGTGATTTCCGCAAAGTCAATTTTATCGTCCAATGTTGGCCCGACCATCTTTTGTCCCTTTTCCAGATACTAATTTCTTCCCTATAATCTTTAATGCCCCAAATCAAGGGTAAAGTAAATCGCCAATCCAAATATCAAGATATATGCTACTTAAATAATTACACACCTAACACCAACAAAATCTTGGATAATGAGAAGGGGGCCGGGGGAGAAAGAATACTGCATTACATATACACATTGAAAGGTGAATACATGGCCAAGAAAAAGAAAAATTCATAGCTAAAAAAGAACATTAATTTATGGAAAGTGGTGGCTTACAATCTGGAGGAATCTATCAGCTTTACTAGACAAAAGGCAAAAAGACCCACTCTCATTACAGCTACAAGAAAACAAATAAAACCAAAGTTGCAGCCAAAGAACTGAAATGCAAAGCTGTTGGATAGAGAACTCTTGTGGATTCTCCCATGGCTAATCCAGCTAAATATGACCCATCTGCCAGCATAGCTTGTGACCCGGATCCGGACTGCGTTTCGGTTCCTGACCCATATTCTGTTCCGGATCCTGACCCGTATTGTGTTCCAGGCCCGTACTCCAACCCGGCACCCGATCCAGAAACCATTTGGCCAGAACTTGACCCTGTTCCTGTTGCAGGGTCCAAAACTCCTGTCCCATCATAAGACCCACCATCACTGGGTGTAGTTGTATCTTTTGTAGATTTTTGACTGCACCATCACATAACCAAATAATGCTCATTAGCTAAATGTCAATGAAATGTACTGCTACCAATTACATCACTTACTGCAGTATTTGTCAGTTACTCTCGTGACCAAAATCATTGCATTTCTTCTCTTTAATTAATGCTAACACCAACGTTAGATGCAAACTAATGAAGTACGAACGATGGAATTTAACATAGAAAGTGTATTTTTACTCAGTGTAACCCACAACTTGAGTACATTCTCTTCGATTCTTAGAATGCCATTATTAGGGTTGTTTTAGTATTCGATTTTTTAGTGCCCTGGCATCTTACTGCTTGTGGCTATTAATTTCTTGCAATTGCTACTGCTTTTTTCCATTTATTTTTTCTCGGTCCTTACATTGTTGACATCACGTTCCTTAATCCTTTCCATGTTATTATTTATTTGTTCCTATTCTTCCTCTTGCGCAGAAGATTTATCGAAACAGCCTCTCTAACCTTTAGGGTAGGGATAAGGTTTGGTACACATTACCATCACCAAACCCCACTTGTAAAATCCCACAAGGTTGTTGTTGTAACCGACAACTTCATACTATTTTGTTATTTTTATGATCGTATATATGTAATTTTCCAAAGATTGTGCAATTATAATTGTTGTAGCAAGCAGCTTGATAACTAATTTACCTTTTATCTCTCTTTGGCCTTCCAGAATAGGTATAAATTTGCGTACATACTACATGTAGATATAAATCTGCGTACATACTACACTCTTCATACACCCTTGTGGGATTATATTGGGTGGTTGTTTTTGTTGTAGCTAAAATTTGGTTGGCAATTTAACAGGAAAAAGAGTAAAATAGTACAGGAATTGTAATTTACCTTGGGGTTGAAGGGCAAAATGTGACCGTATAATCAGCACTACTGCAAGTAAAAGTGCTGGTTGGATCATCATAAGCGTAGCTATATGACCTCGGGCAAGCAGATTTGAACATCTGCGAGTACATCGACGGTTTACAAGTCGCCGGTGTACTATACGCGCCGCTACAGCAGTACTCCGGCTTGTTAAACGCCTCACACGCGCTCCTACACGCTTCTCCACCGCCACTCCTCAGCTCCGTCGGGCAGATTTGGTTCAGATCCGTAACGCAACCCGTCGTCGCACACATACCCGACCCGCCGGAAGCTTCGACCACCATAGGTAAATTATACCCGTCAACTAAGCTCACGTCGTAAAAATCCTGCCCACCAGTTCCGAGAGTAAACTCCGCGAGAGTCGCTGGCGGAGCAGCTCCAGCGCCGTTGCATTCTACTTCGCCAGAGCCACAATCTCCGGTTCCGCAAGAACCCGACCCGGATCCGTCAAATGAGCAACTGGTTCTGCCCCAAAACCTGCCGGACCAACCAGTGGGTGCAGTGAATGTACGTGAAGAGTCTTGCGGAAGTTCAAATCCAGTGCTTTGTAGAGTTGGACTACCTGCATTAGCAAGAATACCTGGCCATACTGTGTACTCACATTTGTTTACAAATGTAAACGTAGCCCCTAATACACCTGAAAAAAAGAAAAGAAAAAACAACTTTCATATCACATCATTGCAATGCTGCATTATACATTGTTTAAAGTACAATCATAAGAATGAGATTTTTACCGTCGGTTAGAATGAAGAAAGCAAAAGACAAGCTAAGAATGAAATGCGAAGGAGAAGAAGATGACAGATCCATGTGGGTATTTTTGCTAATTCCTTTAGCTGTTGAATATTAGTAATGTTTTACTAATTCAACAAAAATAAAGGGTTTAGTGTTTAGATAATAAAAGAGCAAAAAGCAGAGTACTGAGAGAGAGAGCAATAGATGATAGCAAGAAGAAGACGAGAGAGAGGGCTTGATGTAGTGCTTTTATGTTGCTCTTCTCTCTGTTTCTGCTGCAGAGAGAAGGGAATGAGTTTTGGCTATTGTAGGGCTTGTGAGTGTAGGGTTTTCAGTGTTCATAAAACAACAAAAATGATTTTTTCTAAGGAAAAGAAAAAGAAATTGGAGATGTAAGGAATGGCAATGTCAGTTGGAAGATGAATAAATTTAATATCATTGAGACTTGAGAGTATAAAAATTTGTTATTTTGTGTAGAATCTTTTCTGTGCACAATGCTTTATGTAACATTTTTAATTGTATAATATGCTCGTTATTTAATACACAATATGCGATAAGGTGAAGTAATTTAATGCTACTATAGTCCTATGACCTAGATTACTGGACAGTTGGGACCAGATGTTTCTTGCCCGGCATAGAATAAGTCAGCTATGTCCATTTTTAAATAATTTATTACAAAAATTAATTAATTTATAAAATATTATTAATATTAATTAATTAGTTATTTGTAACAAAAAATATTAAATTTTTTATTTTTTTTGAGTGAGTGTTATTAGAATTGATTGGGTACATTTTAGAAGTTTCAATCTCAGATTTGAGATGATTTGGTGGAGTTTCGAGGTGGTTTGAATAGAAAATTTGAAGTAGAAGATGAACATGAAAAATGATATGTATATCACGCGATATATCATATGTGTGTCACATATGTATCATAGTTGTATCAAATATGAATCACATGTATATCCATGTATACTTGTGTGTGATACATGCGTGATACACGTATGATACATGTGTCACATAAGAATTTTTTGAACTCGATTTTAACTATGAATTTTGATACAAAATCAGTTCAAATCTCCTCCAATCTTCCTCAAATTTTGTATGTTGACTCATCTATATATTTTCAATGAATTTCAACCATACCCATTGAAAAATGTCTTTTTTTGCTTATATTTTTGGAATCTTGGATATATATTTGTATTTCATCGCCTTATTTGCTACGTCATCCACGAAATTTTCTTTTCGTCTTGCGTCTAATGTTTCTGATCACGTTTAAAAATATGGAAGGAGATATTTTCCGTGTGATTCTTAGAGAGAAAGAACCTTAGTTAATTGGATTTTCAATTTTTATATGTGCTTTGCTAGTTTTGGTAAGTTCATGATTAATGGCTAGAGGTTGGTAAGATAGGACTTATTTGGGACATTTTTATAAGGTTCCCCGTAAAATATGGATTGGCTAGCCCATTCAGGCCTACTTTATCATCAATAACTTATGGAAAATTGATATTGTGTGTGACAATATATAACAAGAATTGACAAATTTCTAGTCTTAAATTGAGCAGATTTTTACCTAACTATACTATAATAGAAACATATTTACTACATTTATTTAGGTTCCTTATTAATTACTTTGATATCAATATTTACAAGTTATATACAAAACCATTAAAAAGAAAAAAATTCAAGATCTCTTAAATTTAGCCTGTCAGTTACACGACATGCACCCCCATTTTCAATAACTCCCCCTACATTTAAGATTCTGTTACTTTTTTCTCTCTTTCTTAATAATCACCCAAAATCTCTCTTTTATTTTTATACCCTCCCCCCAAATTTCCAATTCTTTTCCTTTTCCAGAGGTTTTCATATCCAATTTCTCTCTTTCTTACTAATCATCCAAAATCTCTATTTCTTATTGATACAATGCAGACGAAATTCAGATATTGCTCTAGAATCAAGGAGTGAGCAAATTTTGAATCTTGTTTTCTTTCTTTCTAACATCTTTATTGTATGTAACTTGTATATGATACGTCAATGTCCAAAACAATACTCGACACAATACTAATGCAATTATAATACGATTGTATTAAATTTTTAGTGTAAAGTTGTGATTGAAACTTGAAGAAGACGAAGATCATAATTGTATCACAATTTTTCAGAAATGTATCGCGATTGTATTATAACTGTATATGTATCATAATTGTTGCAGGAGTTGTAGTACAAATGTATGATAATTATATATTCATTGTATATTGTTACGAGCAGTTG
Organism: Nicotiana obtusifolia; assembly: GCA_002018475.1. Lineage (NCBI taxonomy): Eukaryota > Viridiplantae > Streptophyta > Magnoliopsida > Solanales > Solanaceae > Nicotiana > Nicotiana obtusifolia. The sequence continues at coordinate 34,919 of MCJB01011719.1, forward strand.
TGAGTTCGTGAGAATTTCACAATTTTTATCACAAATATGATTATTGTATATTAATTTATCAGTATTATATTAGGTATTATTTTGGGTAATACAAGTTAGATACAATTGTGGTACAACTATGATATAATTATGTTTTATGCACTGATGTATCTGATACAATTCAAATAAAATTATGATACAGTTATCATAAAATTATCACACAAATTTTGAATATTTTTTAATAATATAAAGCTGTCGGCAATGGTGGGAAGAGAGAAGTTGAAGATTCTGGGCGTAGATTAAGAGATTTTGATATTAAAAAAAAAAAAGAGCGAGAGAGAGAGAGAGAGAGAGAGAGGAGAGGAGAGGGGGGAAAAACGAAAGGATGTAATTATATTTCTTAATTGAAGGCACTACTAATGAGATAGGAGCCTTTTAAGGAGTAATATAAACAATTTGTAAAGAAACTTAGATACTTATTAAAAACTACAAAATATAGAGAGAATAGGTAAATAAGTTTCTAATATAATATAACTAGGTAAAAATTCCTAAATAAATGTGACAAAAAAATTCCAAAAAGATTGGTATTGTATAGTCAAATCATATAAATACCTACTTCCCTATCTAATCTCTCTGTAACCCCTCTCTAGCTCTCTTTATTTTCAGTTTAGTTCTCAACAAGCATCGCTAATTTTTGGTTCGACTAATGGGTAGTAGTATGATACTTCAGTTTAAATTATTATTGCTGGGATTAGTTCTTATCAACTGTTCAATTTGATGTATTACAAATAACATGCATTGCATAATGTTTTGAAAATGTTTGAAAAAAATCTTCACATGCGTTAAAAAGCATTTGTAAAAGGTTTTGCAAGGACAGTTCTATATTTATACATGCTTATTCATGCATTAAAAATCATGGTATTGTTAATTCCATAATTTATTATGTATAAAAATAGTATTGAATAAGGTATATAACTAGTACCAAAACTAATACATGTATTATTAGGAAAAAATACTATCAAACAAGGGATTAATAATATCAAAGCTAATACATATATTATTTTCCCTAATACATCCAATCAAACGACCTCTAAATAGATTGCATTATGTCTAAGCCTAGTTTGAATTTGAAAGGTGGATTTTAATACAGAGATTGTCATGGAATTGCTTTTTCTACTCTTGGAAAAGGAAGAATAATTGATCCATGGAATTTTTTACGGATCTTCGATTCCCATCTATACATAGAGTTGAAGAATTAATTAGAGTGAAATGTAAAAATTAGATCTTCAACTACTTCCGAGAGGTCGTGGGTGTTTTAAAGTAAATTACACTATCTATGTAAGAATTTACAAATTATAAATCTCGAACTCGTATATGCTTCTTGAAAAATGGATCTTGCGCCTAATTCAACCCCAAAAGCTAGCTTATGAGATTATAATTGTTCAATACCATATAAGAAGACCAAATACCTTAAATCCCACCGATGTGAAACAACTCAACACTTCTAATAAAAAAAAAAAATACTTTTGATGAGATATGAAATCGAAATTACAACGAATTAGTCGAAATCCAATCGATCCCTTTTTGTGATGGCCTTGTTTATAGTATGGACAATGGAGTAAAGAATTACAAAATTTGATTCTGTCTAGAAGGAGAATAAAGATACAGATAGAGTGAGCTTTACACTTTTAGAAGTTAAAGCACATGTTTCCACCCAATAGTATTATTATAAAAAGGCCAATAGTATTATAAAAGGAACTTAACTTTTTTTAAAACAAGAGAAGAAAACGAGCAACTATGTTTCCATGATGAAATAAAATAAGTAATTAACATGAAAATGGATTTGATAGGTGCATTTGGGGATAGCTTATGGCCACATAGGTGGATATAGAGTTGTTGCACCAAATATAAATTTATGTGTGAAATTTTAATAAATCATAAAAAGTAAATATATAAACTCATAATTTTAAATACGATGGATTTAACATTAAATTTATTAAAAATTAAATATATAAAATTTAAATCCTAAAGTTGACTCACATTAATCATCAAAAATTGGGTTCAATTAGTCAAAGAAATATGAATCAAATCTAATAAAGAATGGCCAATAAGTAGATGATATGGATGTAGCTTTACGTGTCACTATTAGCACCGAATGGATTTGCTGATTTTTGCTTCAAGTCAGCATGGGGACTGTTGCGATTGAGACTCGTGAGAGGTGAGAAATAAATTGGAAAAATAGACAGCTCTAAAAAATAATATTTATTAAATAAGGCCGTAAAAATAAATTTAAAGAGTAATTTTCATAAATCATTATTGTTTAGTGATTATTAATCTCTTTTAGTTATAATATACATAATTACTTCACATAGCTATTATTTAGTTGTTACGCGAGTACAGTAGCGGAATTCGCCTAAAAATAAAAGAGTCCAGTTGTGTGATTGTATTCGCGCTACTGTATTCATGAATACAGTAGTATTCACCTAAAAATAGGGGACCTAGATGTTTAATAATGAAAAGAGGATCAATTAGCGTGTATCACTCCTAATTTAACTCAACAAAATCAATTTTACATAAATTTTACCGCTACTGTGTTGTATTCCATGTATTCGCGCGAATGTATTTTATAAATACAGTGAGATAATCAAGAAATAGGATGTATGTTGTTCTATTCAATTCGACTGTATACATTGTATTCACTTCACAAATATTCATTATTCACTATTATACATTGTATTCAATTCATCGTATTCAATTCGACTGTATTCAAATAACAAAAAATCACAAAACACAATAATATTCGTCTGTATTCAAAAAATACAGACCTAATACATAAATACACGCAAAAAATAATGTATTTTATACAAAATACAATGTATCTGAGTGCATTTGTACAAAATATAATATTTTCGTATCATCGTGTGACTAAAATAACAAAGAAGAGAAGAAAGTTTGCCAGAGATGCCATTTTTCGGGCAAGCAAAATACTGTATATATTGTATTAAAATAAAAAATAGAGACAAACAAAATCCCGGCCCTCAAATATTCTCCAACGTAGCCATGACCAGATCTGTTCGCCTAAGCGGATGAGCCAATAGTGGATGATGACGCCAACGACTCTAACGCCGACGACTATTCTGACGACGATCATGATGATCACGCTGACGATTCTGCTGATTTGACGGAGAAGAGAGATGATTAAGAATCTTGTTAATAAAGAAAAAAAGAACCTAATTCGTGTATTTTATGCATTAATGGTAGGTATAAGAAAATACATATTTTACTCTAAAATAGAAAAGGCTGCTATAATTAATACTTTTTTGAAATTATTTTGCTTTATAATAAATAGGATGTAATAATTTATTATAAGAGGTAAAATTTCAAAATTTAAATTCACTCTACGTTTTTTTTTAATTCACTCTACGTTTAAAGTCTAAACTCGCTATCAAAATCTGTAATTTTTGAAGCACTGAAAACATGCAACATTTTATCTTATAATTTATTTTGTCTTTTCTATTTACTCAAAGTTTTTTGTTTCATCGATTTTGTCCAATTTCACCTTTCTTCCGAAAAAATAAGGGAGGAGATTTTTTTCTTTCTTTGTAATTTATATCATGATTCAATAGAATTTCTCAAGATAGTATAATTTTCCTTATAACAAATCCTTATTCTTTATTTTAGTTTTTTTTTAGTTTTTAATAAGGTGGATTACTAGTATCTCTCATTTGTATATGTATGGGGTAGGCTTGCCATATTTTAAGCCAATAGGGAGTGGATTAGTGGCCTTGGATTCCATGACCCTCAGAGTCTCGCCTTTTCATGATTTTCCAATATGTCCGATGCAGGAAACTTTGACTATAAGTGGCCCAAAGAACTAAATTTTCTAAAATTCCATATATATTTACATATAATGGGAAATGCACTCACATTAAATTTCCAAATACTCGGATATTATTAAAATCACAACCCCATGAGAATATAATATGAATCCATTAGGGGACTTTAATCCACCCGTCTTCCCCAGTTCCTGAAAGCCTTCTGTGGGCCTAGCCCTCTTTCTCCACTCGAGGCCCCCGCCCTTTTGAGTCGTTGCGAGCCGGAAAGCGCACCGGCTGTTTGAGTCACGAAAGGAATGCAAATTGCATTTGTTAACGCCATTGATAGCCGCTATCGTTCGGTTCGGATAAGTCAAGTTCCTTCGGTTGCTTCGCTCAGGCGATCCAAATTCGAAATCATATTGTAACCTAATAAATGAATGATTATTAATCAATTATATACAGTTTCTCTATATCCTTTCTTCAGTTCATCCCAGTTATAATTTCGTTTGCTATTATAACTCTTTAAATGTAGGCGTTTGAATATTGAAAAATTTAACTGTTGAGACTCCTGGTCGTTAGATCATGTGATTTGAGTTTACCAGTCCCCACAGCACCAGATTATAAGGACAATCTGCTAATAATTATGTCAAAACTTTACTTTAGAAGGACGAAAGCGAATACATTGTTTAGCTGAATTACTTTTTTAACAAAGCAAATTGGTGTTTGTTCTCTGCTTTTGTGAGATCGAACTATTATTTCACCTTTAGTGAGGTTCTTTTCCTAAAAGTAACCTGATTTTTCTCTTCACTTTTAGACAAGTTTCAACTTTTCTAAGGAAATAGTCTCTAATCTTTTTAATTTTTTAATTCAACTAGTTATCACTAATTCGGGGTAGGATTCTCGTGTTTCTATTGAAAAAACTGGTTAAGAACAATTTCTAGGTTCTTCATTTAAAGATATACGTCTTAATGTCTATAGAACAAAGATGGCACAATGATGAAAACATGAAAATTAACCAAGGTCTTGCACTCCAAGGCTAATGTTATACAATGCTGAGATTTTTTTTTATAAATTTCAACGGAAAAGTTATTTTCGTGTGCTCCACAGATCGAGGGTTGGAGTCATGAAAACAGTTATTAATATTTGTATTAGGATAAACTGTATATATCATATTCGCAAAAATACAACTTTTCTTTGAACCGTATGTGAAAGCAGAATACTTTGTCAAGCCAAATATATTAAGTATTGCTATGAGATGAATTTGGAAGAGGAAAAGAAAAAGCAAATTGCAGAGGCAGAACGGCTAGTATAAAGTAAGAATCAAGATCAAGATTTTGGCAGACAAGCTTTACCTCTTTTGCTCCTTTTTGTCATCTCATTTCTTCTACATTTTCTGTGTGTGAGTGTGAGAGAGAGAGCGCTTTATTGCCTGCAAACCGGAGTGTGTATATTAGAAGCTGTTGAAACTATTCAGACTTCTTTTTCGTTGCTGGGCTATTATTGGCAAATGGCAATAATTAAGTTTTACCTAAGACTTGAAACCACTTCAGACCACACGTTCGAGCAAATTTACTACTCATTTCGTAGGGTTTGGGATAATGACACTGTATAATCCCTTTCAAAATAATAGTTTTATATATATATATATATATATATATATATATATATTTTCTATAAGTTATATACGAAAATTATACAAATTTTATATATTTTTTTAATTATCGAAAGTAAATAATTTCTAACACGGGCTAAAAGTTAAAAAAACCCTAAGATATACACACGTCTAAGTAGCAAGAGAACGGGGTATCCACTTTTTAGTTATGTGGAATTTGCAATTACATGATAATAATTATTTTTTAATTACAACAATTAAAAAGTAACTATTTGTGAATTTTTCTAGACATCACCTACATAATTTAACCATTTCGTATTTGATATTACCATGTACTTTTCCCAATTTTTATTTCCCTTCTTCGCCTTCCACCATCAACTTCCTCCGCTAATTGCATTTCTATTCGTTCTTTCAAGGGAACTTCTCTATTCTTTTTCATACCTCTTTTCAACCTATGAACAGACAACATATAAGAGAAGTTTCAAGCTCAGTTGAGAGGAAAGACAGGTAACAAAAGGAAGAAAACAAAGTGCACTAATAGGCCATATGAACCTCCACTCAGCTGAGAGGAAATCATCACTGTCCAGATAAATTTTCACAAATCACTATAGTTTAGAACCTAATAACTATAATTTACTTAATTATCATTTGTAGCTACTATTAATTGCTACTAACTTATATCACTTGTATTCAAACGGGCAACGAACACAACATGTATCATTCATTCGCACAACTAATACAATGTGTATCAATTGTATTTGGGATATAACTTGTATCGACTGTATCGATACGAGAGCTTATTGCTCTCTTATTTTAGTTCAAAACAATTAATGTCTCATTTTATGGATATGCTATAAAACTCAAATATAACTACGAATAGTAAATTTGCTAAAAGTATAGCTACGAATAATAAATACAGTGTAAATGTTTGATGTGTCGCATAATTTTCCCTTATATATAACCAATCAAATAACAAAAACTGTACGAAATGTGTATTTATATTCTACGCAGCTCAACAATCCTATTATGTACCTTCAACATGTTCAACAAATGCTTTGAATATTCCACCACATTACCACTACCACTACACCCCAAAAAACAGAACAAAAAATATTTAAGGGAGGCATAAATCTGTTTTTGAACCAACTAAAAACATTTTAAAACTTCTGTGCCCCCAAGACTCTTGCTCGACATGCCCGTGACATTACACTATGGACCCTTCCAAGCACCAAACGCAATGGAGAGAAAAATGTAAATTAAAAATGAAAAAGTTGCAGATTATAAGAAGCTACAAGCACTTATACACAATTATTTTCATTTGTTATCGACGAGTTCCCCACCGAAACAAAGTAGCACATGATGTTACATGAGAGAGATTGATGGCATTGGGTACGTAACAATATCCCCAGCTTCAACTGCTGTTTGTAAATTAGCCTGAAAGTTGCCCATTAAGGTCAGTCACAATATTCACAAGTGCAATATTGCTGTAATTATAGGCATGGCTGACAATAAAGATGGTCGGATGCATGACTCACCACTTCGATGATGCCTTCCAATGTACATCATTGTTTTATTAACCAGTGGCAGCTCAGCTGGATCCTTCCTCAATCCTAGCACTTTCATGCTGTACAGTTCCCGTTCAAACAAGAAAGCTCAAGTTACTAAACCACAAAAGCTTTGCAAGTGAAAAACACCATGCTATAATATCCAAATATAACCAGCCAACAATCCTATTACCACCAGATTAACGAAAAAGAAAGTCACTCCATAAAGGAATAATTGGTGAATGGTTTTAGTTGAATGGCTATGTTGCTCGGACTCGGCGAAAATGTCGTTGGGTGTGTGCCGGTTCCTCCAACATAGGTGAATGGTATGGCAGGCGCAAGCTGCTTTAAGAAAGTTGAATGGATGGTATTAGATGGCAACGAAAAGAAGATTTTAGATGTTCTGCCTTAGGCAATACTATTGGATAAACATGTTCTTACCGGCAGTAGACACATTTAGTAAACCCTCAACACATTGAAATTTGAACCTATGTTATGTCATTTAACTCTCTTATGGCAAAGGATCTCAAAGTCATACACTTCACAATTCAACTTCAAGATCATGTGTAAAATTGTAACGACCTGACCGGTCGTTTTGAACATTTGCACTTCGCTCGGCAGTTTGAGGGCATGAGTAGCTCCATATGATGTATTATGACTTGTGAGAATCGTCGGTTTTGGTTTTCAGGTTATTCGGAATCGATTTGGAAAAATGAATTTCATTGTTGAAGCTTTAAGTTGGAAGAGTTGATCAAGTTTGACTTTTGTGAATTTGGCTCCGAAACGGAGTTTTCATGGTTTTGTTAGGTCCAGATGGTGATTTTGGACTCGGGTGTACGCCCGGATTTTGCATTTGGATGTTCCTAGAAGGATTCGGCATTAATTGACGAAAGTAAGAAATTTGAAGGTTTGGAAAGTTCACAAGTTTGACCGAGAGTTGACTTTGATGATATCGGATTCGGATTGTGATTCCGGGAATTGGAATAGCTTTGTTATGTCATTTGGGACTTGTGTGCAAAATTTGAGTTCATCCCGGGTTGATTCGATATGTTTCGGCGCGAGTTTGGAAGTTGAAAATTGAAAGTTTATTAATTTTGATTCGAGGAGCGATTCGTCGTTTCGATGTTGTTATGCGTGAATTGAGGCCTCAAGTAGATTCGCGTTATGTTATTGGACTAGTTGGTATATTAGGATGGGGTCCCGAGTAGTTCGGAAGAGTTCCGGGCGAGGTTCGGACCATTTCGCATTCTCATTTGGTTGCTGGTAGTTGCTGGTGCTGGTGTTGCGCACCTACGGTTGAATTTGCGCAGGTGCTATGGTCGCAGAAGCGACAAAGGAGATGCTGGAGCAGGGCTAGGCAGATGCGAGAGTTGGGACGCACCTGCGGAAGCGCAGAAGCGGTGCATTGACTCGCAGGTGCGATAGCAGTGACGCATCTACGGTCGCGCAGATGCGAAGTGTTATTCTGCAGATGCAGTGCCAACTAGGTTCTGGGGTTCTCGCAGAAGCGAGATTGATACCGCAGAAGTAGTGGTCGCAGATGCGACAATGTGACTGCATGTGCGAAAATGCTGACCAGAACTATACTTTCGAAGTCTTGGTTCTTATTTCACATTTTGGGATTTTGAAGCTCGGTTTGGGGCGACTTTGGAGAGTAAGTTCACCGTGTGACTTGGGGTAAGCATTCTTGACTCACTTGTGATTATATTTCGTGATTCTAACTTCGTTTTTGGTAATTGCATTATGAATTTTAAAGAGAAACTGGAGGTTTTAACCTAGAGTTTCATAGAGTGAGTTTTTGAATATTGAACATCGATTCGGAGTCGGATTTGGGTGAATTATGGTTGTACTCGTAATCGGATTTTATAAGTTTCGTCGAGTCCCGAGGCGCGGGCCCGGGTTGGACTTTTGGGTTGATTATGGGCTTTTGATTAAAGATTCGACCTTTATCGATTGGGTTTGTTTCCTTGGAATTGTTTGATGTATTTGAGTTGCTTTTGGCTAGTTTCGAGTCGTTCAGAGGTCAGTACGCGTGGGATGACATTTTTGAAGCATCACTTGGCTTGCTCGGTATTGGATTTGGCTTGTTCGGGGTAAGTAACACTTCTAAACTTGGAGTTAAGGGTATGAACCCTGATTATACATGTTAAGTGATTTGTTTGGAGGTGACGCACATGCTACGTGATGGGCGTGTAGGCGTGCACCGTATAAACTGAGACTCAGTCGATTCCATAGAGCAGTTTAGTCAATTAACTTGTATTTTCCATGTACTTTTCATGTGTTAGAGAAACTGAGCTGTGACCCATGTGAGGAATCATGCTTAGGAAAATGTTGGTATTATTGTGACCCACTGAGGTCATTTCTGCTGTCGAATTATGTGTTTAAATTGTAATTTCGTACTGAGTCATATTCATTCATTGCATATCATATCTCAGTCTCTGTTGTTATTTACTAATACATCATATCATCATTTTGGGCTAGTTTCATGATACTGTAAGCCCGAGAGATTGGAGAGATTGATGATTGAGTGAGGCCGAGGGCATGATTGTAAGTGATATTTATGGGATCAGGCTGCATGCCGCAGCATATTTTTATTTATTTGTGCCTGGACCTGGCTTATTATAGCACTTGGGCTGAAGGAGCCCCTCCGGAGTCTGCACACCCACAGTGAGCGCAGTGAATATTATAGTTGGGATGGAGTTCCTTAAGCATGGAGTTGCCCTATATATTCGCATTTGGGATGGAGTTCCTTGGCATGGAGTTGCCCCATACATTTATATTGAGAGATGAATCTCCCCTGGGCTAGACCTGCCCCATACAGTACTAAGTGATTGAGTGCTCTGAGAGTGTGAGTACATGAGTTCATTATTGAGATGCATTGCATTTAACATGCGTACTTGAGATACAGGCATAGAGATGCATTTCCTCATGCTTCCCGGTTTTGGTGACATTCATGATTTCACCTGTATATGGACATGTAGGCATAGAGATGTACTTTCCTCATGCTATCTGAAAACAAAACATTTTATTTATTGTAGAAAAGTTTTTGGGAAAATCACAGTTTTCAAACTTATTCATCTATTTTTGAGGTTTTCGGTGAAAGATCTAGGATCTACTGTTATACTTGAAAAGCATGCCTATTCTCCGTGACTGTGAACCAGCTGAGTTATTTCTTGTACCATTTTTATTATATTGTTATGAACTGTTGCTGGTTATTGGAGTTGGACTCTGATCCTTGTCACAACTTGTCATTACTTTCAACCTAAGGTTAAGTTTGTTACTTATTGAGTACATGAGGTCGATTGTACTCCTACTATACTTCTGCACCTTGCATGCAGATGTAGCTGCGTACTGTGGGAGCTGGATCTGAAGATATACCTGCGTTCCAGTCATAGCTGCCTCTTGATCTTGGTAGCTTTAGTATTTCAGATCTATTCATGTATATTTCATAACAGATGGTGCATTTTATTTTAAACCAGCTTTGTAAACTCTATATCTTAGAAGCTCATGATTTGTAGTACCAGTCCTTGGGAAATTCTTGTATAAAAGCAGTTGTATTATCATTTCTTTTCTTAATAAATTTCATGAAATTGGATAGTTGTTAATTGGCTTACCTGACAGGTTGGGTTAGGTGCCATCACGACTAGTTGGATTTTGGGTCGCGACAAAAATGTTAGCTAACAGTTTGTTTTTATCTACTTTACAATTTTGAAGTAACGGGTTTCCTGATTTATCATATTGATTTTCAGCAGATAACTTTTTCATTTTCAAGAGAACTTTCCAACTACTACTTTTAAGTACCCTTGGACTATTTGAATGTCACGATCATCATAGATATGTCTTAAACAATTAAGTAAAATTTAACTTTACTGCTTTTTTTCTTTTGGGGATAAGATTTTGCTTTGATTATTATTTCACATATTTCTTAATACTTTTAACAATAAGAAGTTGTAACTACTTTTTATTAGTTTGTACATAAAGAAATTTTATTTCATAAATAACCAATATCCGAGTTCACACCGCCATTTAGTGCCTTGATTCTCGTACACGAACTCTGCCACTCCTTCTGAGACAGAGGAAGTATGTTTTTTCTTACAACTGACCCAATAGACATGGAAAATATTGCTTAGACGTCCATTAATTTGAGTTCAGAGTTCTGTTTAATTTTTTCTATAAGTATATATTAATCTGAGTTTACAAGATCATCCGAGTTCTTCTGGACATTCAAATGGAACTCTTCCTAAACTCTTTTCGTCAAAGTGCAAGGACCGCCTTGGGGGAACATTTGCTGCACGACTCGAACCTGATCAAAAGATATACAAGGCACATACACTCACAGTTTACTAGAACTTCTTGGACTGGGAAAAGGAATCTAAGTTGCGAAGTTTCAATGCAGCAATAATTTGTATAGCCGAAAGCTGAGAGAAAACGAGACTAAGGTTTTACTATATACATTTTTACCAGCGACAATAAAAGAATTTTAGTTAATTCTCCTAAAAAATCCAAATGGTGCACATTGCTTCATAAATGATGCAGCAGAGCAATGGATTAATATAGACAAACAAAACTCCTAGTTGTAAGTCTTTGCTACTTGCATTAAGACAACTTCTATTTCCTTTGGCTAGTCAGACCTAAAACATGCTACAAACTTTTTGTACTACTACATTAAGGACAACTTCCATACTACAGGAAGGAAGGGAAGAGGACCAAAGAAGATAAAACCAGACGACCTTCTCAACGAAATAATCAGTTGTAGTAGTACTCCCTCCCTCCCTCCCTTAAAAGCTAGAACTTGTTAGGATAGTGTCTGTACACTCTGCTAACCTTGCCAAACTAAATTCAGCGGGTTAGCTTCTGCAGCACGTGAAGTTTCAGCTATGTCTATTGTTAGTTTATTACCAATTCTGTAAACTTTGTTGACATGGTTATTTTACTCATTACAGGAATCTTGGTTTTGTGGGAGAAAAAGAAAAGCAAGGAGCAGCCAATGATAATGTCTGCTTGTCGTGGTCCTTTGACATCCTAGATATGTCTCTAAAATTAAATTACCTGAAAACTGTCTCATCAGGTAAATTCAAACTAACCAATATGCACAAGGCTAATACAAACAACTCATGCTCTAGATCTTAATGAGAAAGCCTATATGTTTAGCACCTCTTCTCCTTCCCAATCAATATGCCAAAGACATGCAACAAGAAGGATGTGAATGTAATTCCTTCGACATTTGGCTCAACATTGAGTTGGTGAAGCACGACCAATGTTGGCTTTGGAAGTTACATGTGGTTACTCCATGGGAAATATGTCCGGAGCAAGGACAAGAAAAGGGAGAATCATAAGCAATGAGGAATCAGGGCTCTTAAGGTTTTCAAACACCAAAAGCAAGTTTTGGGACCGAGAACTCTTCGACATTGACAATGCAGGGGAGCTGCCTTGATTTACCAATTCTGGAAAGAAAAGTGTTCTGCACTATAACCAGAACCCTGCAACGTTCCAACAAACCCTCATATCCACCAATACAGTCTCTAAATAGGTAATCTGCTTCCAATGAATGGGTCGTAAATTATGAGATATATGAATGGGTCACAAGTTATGAGATTCAGTGACAAGTTTTTATTTTTTGGCAGAAGAATTCAGTGACAAGTTAGCAGAATGCTATACAGCGATGGCTGATCTTTGGGCTCAGAAACCTGTAGAAAGATTTGAATCCCTGTCCATTGTTCACTAGTTGCCAGAGGGGACGGGTTGACAGCCAACTGCAAGCAAGATAAATGATTGCAGAGCTCTTATGAGCAAAATAAAAAGTGCCCTATCAAACCATGTAGACAAGGGGTTAAAAAAAAGAAAGACAGACTAGTCAGCACTTCAGCGGTGACACTGAGACGGAGTTAGCAACCCTGGCTAATTAACTCCAAGCATGCAGGTGTGGGCTCTAAAAATATAGAAATCGTATTAAATTGAAATATTCCCACTTTACTCTTGATAGTAGTCACTCTCAAGCCACATCCTCTTTCACTTCCTTAATCTCCACTTTAGCTTCAAGCTATGATGCTCGGACTCTCCGAAAATATTACCGGGTGCGTGTTGGATCCTCCAAAAATATTATATTTTTGGAGGATCCGACAAGGTCCGTGCAACATAGGCCTCCAGTTCTCTAATCTCTCCTTTATATCAAGTGTATAAAAAGGGCAGCCCGGTGCACTAAGCTCCCGCTATGCGCGGGGAAGGGCCGGATCACAAGGGTCTATCGTACGCAGCCTTACCCTACATTTCTGCAAGAGGTTGTTTCCACGGCTTGAACCCTTGACCTCCTGGTTACATGGTAGCAACTTTACCAGTTACGCCAAGGCTCCCCTTTATATCAAGTGTATAATCCTTCATAAATGCATATGCTCCAACTCTGTGAAGGACAAGTTATAAATCCGTTATTTAATGAAGCTCATTAAGACTTTTAAGACTATTCCGGACTAGATATTTGTAGGCTTGGGAATGTGTTGAATCTAACTATTCCTGATTAGGTGCCGCAAGGCTAGAGAATTTAGCTCCTGGAGATACCACTAGGATGGGAATCTACATTCCTGCCCGGTAACAACAAGAAAATGTTCAGCCATTTCTCTTGGTGTGTTTCAAAGAAAAGCTAGTCTTCATAGTATCTCAGGAACTACCTTTTATCTTTGATGAAGAATATCGCCTTAAGTTACATTAACTATTAGCGTCCAGCATATGAGGTACAACTATCAGCATAGATTGGAAGTCCATAAATATCTCACCCCATAAATTCCAGTATCAGATCCTCGATAAGTCAGGAATATGGACCCCCATAGAACTTGTTAGTATTCAATAGAAATTTCAATTGAATGCCCATAATTTAGATCATGTCAGTCAATCAATCAATCAATCCACTATGAATTAATTCTAAATTAGTTGAAGTCGGCTATATATTCTCTACACCTGTTCCGTTTTATTGAGTTACACAACTGGAACTCATTACTCATTTAATACCACACTGAGGCCGATTAAGCTCGTGCTTAGGCAGACTTCGCCAACCAAAGCTTTCTATCATAATTTAAGTTTCATTTTATATGGCATTGTTTGACTAATTAGGGAGTTTAAGAACAAAAGAAGACTTTTGACGCATACTCAAACATGCCATCACATTATTATTCCATATCACTGCCATGAAATTATTATGGCGACAAGAGCATTTCATTAATGGTAAAATGAAAATATTAAAGTTAAAAGGTTTTCAAATATAGAAAGATGTAACATATAGAGTACTATGCTGAATATCAACCTAACCCACCATTTATATATAATTTATATATAACTAGTACCTAGAAAAATCACATAACTAGCAAAAATCTTCCAATAATTAGGACAGGAATCAAAATAGAAAGGGCAAAAGTAAATTCACCTGGTATAAGGGAGAGGGCAGAAGATGATCAAGTAATCAGCAGAAGCACAAGTGAAGGTACTAGTCTTGTCGTCATAAGCATAACTATAAGAGCGTGGGCACGCGTGCTTGAAGAAGAGCGAGTAGCTCGAAGGCTGACACGTGTCAGGCGTATTGTGCGCTTCGCTACAGCAGTAAATCGGATCATTAAACGCCAAACACGCGCTCTTACACCCAACACTCTCACTATGACTCCCCTTCCCACTCGCAACCCTCAAATCTCTAGGACACGCGCCGTTCAAGTCCACTAAACATCCCGTAGCACTGCATCCCCCTCTTGTACCTCCTTTAGCAACTATAAGCATAGGAAGGTTGTACCCATCCACAAGACTGACGTCATAAAAATCTAACCCCTGGTCGCCGTTGAGTGTAAACTCCGCTAAAGTCGCCGGCGGTATAGCGCCGCCTCCAGCGCACTCAACCTTGCCGGAGCCGCAATCTCCGGTGACGCATGTAAATTTACCACCGTTGGAGGGGTCGTTAGAGCAGAGGGTCCGGCCCCAAACCCGACCCGACCAAGACCTGGGCATTTTGAGAGTCCTGGACTTGCCACTCTTGAGAGTAAACCCGGTTGGGCTAACGGGTGCTCTGTCAGCCCCGGTTAATACTCCGGGCCATACTGTGTGATGGCACTTGTTGACTATCTTGAAAGTTGTTGACTGCACATCTGCATAAAAGTTCTAATTTTTACAATAATCAAGAAACCAAAAAAAAAAAAGATTAAGATTTTAAACAGAAATTAGAAGGAAAGAGGCTGTGATTATGTTAATGATTACCTGAGAAGAGAGAGAAAGTGAGGAAAAGAAGAGAGAGAATGGTGGGGGTGATGAGAAGACGATCCATTGTAGTGGGATGTTAGTGGAGTTGTGAGTGTTTTGATTGATTTTCAGGTTTCAAGTTAAGTTTCAAAGTTGTTAGCTTTTTGTTTTCCATTTTAGTTTGCTCTTTGTATTTCTATTGGTTCTTTTCTGAGGTCCAGAGGAATAAAGAAAGAAAAAGTTGATACCGGGAAGAAACAGCGCCAAAACCAATATTACTACTTTCCCTTTACTCGATTTTTAAAATATATGACATATTTTTAAATTTAAAATTATTTTAATTTTAAACTCTTCGATTTATCTATTTTATTCTTAATAAAAAAAAAATAGAATTACATAAATATTATGGCCCATAAAACTTTTAAATTTATGACATATTTTTAAATTTAAAATTATTTCAATTTTAAACTCTTCATTTTACTTATTTTATTCTTAATAAAAAAAATTTAGAATCACATAAATATTATGGTCTCACAAAACTTTTAACTCTTAAGCTTTTAAGACCACAAGTTTTAAAAAATCTTTTTTTTTCTTAAACTCCGTACCGAGTCAAACTAACTCATCTAAATTGAAATAGAGAGTGTAGCAAAATATATTAAAGAGAGAGAGTACGCTTTATCACTCATTCGATATACCGTATAGTAGGTAATCACGAATGAGTTTAACTAAATACACATTAGTCGTACAAATAATATTTTATATTAATAATATTTTATATTATTAGTAAAATTTAACCAATTAGAGCATATGACTCACTAAATATTACAAGTCAACGACTCATAATTTATAAGACATTTATAATGATCGTTTTAATGCGCCAAATATAAATATTTTTTATACCACAAGGCAACATTAAAATTATCGGTATGGGTGGCAAGTGGGCCAAGACACCAGCCAGCCCACCAAAAATAGGGACTGGGTTGGGCTTTTTAATCTTAAGATTTGTGGCGATACAGGGCCCGGTAGACAAGACTAGCCCATCGCACATGAAAAAACATAAGAAAATTTTATCTCCTATAGCAAAGGTATACATCCTATTTATTATAAACCAAAACTATTTTAAAATATTATTTTCTATTGCTACCTTTTATATTTTATAGCAAAATAGGTATTATAGTATATACTACCATTGAGGCATGAAATATGTTATTTATGTTTTTCCTCCCTTTCTTTCAATTAACACAAAGATTCCCTCTCAGATTTTTTTTTTTCCTTTTTCTCTCTCTTTCTTTCAATTAACACACGATTTTCTCTCAAAATCCCAACAAAAGTTTTCTTCTTTATCTCTCTCTTCCTTCTCTCTCTTCGAGTAGAATACTTGCTTAGTTTATACGCCGGATATTGCAATAGATTTGCACTGCTTAGTTTCTATGCCGGACATTTGCAATGGATTTGTATTGCAATATTAGAAAGGAAGAGACTGAGGCTTTCTCTATGCCAGATATTGCAATGGATTCCTCTACACGGATACTGCAATATTTTTTAAGCCGGAGAAAATTTGAGGGCCATGGTTTTTGTTCGTCTCCATTTCTAGTTTTAATACAATGTATACAATATTTTGCTTGGGTGGAAAACGTCATATCTGGCAAACTTTGCCTTCTTTGCTATTTAGACACGTACAATGATACAAACATATTGTATTATGTACCAATTCACTCAAATACATTATGTTTTTGTAATAAGCACATTATTTTTTGCCTGTATTTATGTATTTCAAAGGTTTATATTTTTTTAATAGAGCTGAATACACATGTATTCATGCATGAATACAGGATATACACATTAAAATACACTGAATACAAACATTAAAATAGAAAAGAATATAAATATTGAATACATTTAATTTAAAATATAGTGAAATACAGTAAAATATACTGAATACAAGTAGAAATACAGTTAATACAACCAATGAAATATACTGAATACAACAATAATAAGATGTAGTAGGAATAACTAAAATGATGCTAATGCAAATTCATTTGAATACACTAAATAAAAAATAGCGAATACAATAGATACAAATATTAATGAATGTATCAGTAAAAAAAATTATTGAAACACACTAAATTCTAAAGTTAAATACAAAAGTTATATACGACTGAAAAATCATTCTAATTAATTGGGTTGATAATGAGGCATGTAAGAATTGATTTTGTTGATTTATAGTAGGAGCGTATCACGTTAATTGATATTATTCCCGTTATTAGACAGCTGCACATACCTAGTTTTAAGGTGATTACCTTTACTTTATTCATGAATACATGGTGCGGATACAATTGAGTACATGCGCGTACAGGTGGACTGCCTGATTTTAGTAGCACGGATACATGTTAACTACATGCGCGTACAACTGGATTGCCATGATTTTAGGCGCTTTTTGTTGTTGTATTCGTGAATACAACATCGTGAATACATACATGCGCGTACAGCTGGATTGTTTGATTTTAGGCGTTTTTTGCTGGTGTATTCATGAATACAGTCGCGCAAATACAACGAATACTCTACAATAATAACTGAATAGTAGCCATATGAAGTAATTATGTATATGGTAGCTATAGGAAGTTAATAGCCACAAAACAATAGTGGTTTCTGAATATTTCTCATAACATAATTAGGCAATATTCAAGAACAAACTTCAGAATCTTAGCAGGAATTAGTAATTAACAAACTAGCACCTAATTAATTACAATCCCGACCGAAACATATAATGCTGGACCAAAAATTAAGTTTTGACACGTGTGAACATATTCTAATCGATCGAAAATCAGTCCTATTAATTACCGAAAATTAATCCTATTAATACGCATTTCTATTAAAATGTTTGATCAGATTATACAGCCCTTTAATTACCTTCAACACACATCTCTGTCCCGCATTAATGTCCCAACCAAAAAGCCTATATGTACAAATCCTCCAAAGGAAAGTAGCACTTATTTTAATTTTGTAGTTGTATTTTCGTATATAGTAATTAAAATATAATTAGATTAATGAAATATAATGGATCTGTAAACTTAAAGTTGTTTCCATTGTAAATGTGTTTGTTTCAGTATCCTAATAGTATATTTCTACACTTATATGTTATGTTATTGTTTGTACATAATTTACATCAAATATAAATTTATAATATATTACATATACAAAGTATATACTTCAAATGTCAAATATACTTAAACTATATATTGATCTTATCAAGTATATATAATTATACATTAAATATATATCATATATATATTGAATATGTATATTTTTTATACGTTATGTATACAAAATTATAAGTTGCATAGACATAAAATTCGGCATAGGTAAATATACATAATATATTCATTACATATGTATATATTTAAATATACATTATAAAAAATATATCACATATGTATGTATATACACCTTCAAATATGAAATAAAAATGTGAATTTATTTTAAATGTGTTTGATAAATAATGAAAAAAGGGAGTCTAGGAGCGGGAACTTTCATAAAAATGGTATGTATAGATTAATGATGGGAGAGAAATATGGATAAAATTAATTTCTTAAATTGTGGACTATGTTTAAAAATTTGAAAACTACTAAACGTACATGATTTTGAAAAAATGTTGTAATTGTAAATGAATGTGCTTTTTTTGAAATAAAATAAAAGTAATGATCTTTATTTAAATATTATTTAATAAGTAACTGATAATGTAAAAAACTCTATTGGTATATCCAGCAGCCCAACACACAAATTTAAGGTTTTGAGCTTTCTAGGGTTTTTTCCTTCAAATTTATAATATGTTTATAAAATGCTTCAATCATTAATAGTAATGCAGATGTGTAGTATTAGCCTAATTGTATAGATATAATGTGCTGTGAATAAAAGTTAAATGTCCTACTTGTTCATTAGGCTATATTTCATTAGTTGTTCAGCACACAAAAAAGGGGGAAAAGTGCATTCATTATTTTTCATCTTAGGTCCATACAGTTTGGTAATTCAGCAAATATGGATAAAACACCCATTACAAAGTTATAATCAATAATCATTTCCAAACACTAACGACATTTTTTATGCACTTCATGCCAAATCAAAGTCCCTAGAAGTATCACTATTCAAGATTGTGGCGGCGGAACGGAAAGTATTCTTCCATCCTTAATTAGATATTTCGAATTTGAATCCTGAAAATGAAATCGTCTTTAGTGAGGAATGCTTTATCCTTAAAGTGGGACTTTCCAACACAAATTTTGAATTTATCGAGCCTCAAAAAGAGCACTGGACATCGGATGAAAAAAAAAAAAAAAGGAAAAAGGAAGTTTCAGTATCCTGTGGAAGTGAACATTAATAGGAGGTTTCTATAATGGCCCTTTCTTTGTGTATCATTGTGCTAACACATTCATTTCATTTAAAACGAGTGCTTAAACGAATTATTTTGGACAAACTGTGGATCATCATAGACTGGCCCTGGCTTACAATTATACCCATTCTCACGCCTGCTTTTCTAATATAATTCGGTTTCCTGTTCTCAATCATCAGGCTAATCCAATAACTCCCCTTTAATTGAAAATAAATCATGAAATTTTCCCCCTGAAGGAACCCACATATGGCCTAAATTAAAGTCCTAAAGTTCTTGGCATATATATATAACTGATTTTGTCTGTCCATATTAAAGGCCAACTTAATTCATCATTTTTGTCGATCATTCAGATCCTCTCAAGCTTTTCAAGTATGCCAAAAGAAATATACCGTTTAACTTCATGATTCAACAACGATAGTTTTACAGTTAATCCTGAGATTAACTTTCAGAACTCGCTAGTTATCACGTCTTCTATTGTCGGGAGAACTTGACAAACATAAATTGTCACAATCTTTCGAGAAAGGGAGGTTGACTTCTATTTACAAAAAGTGCATGTTTACTTATTTTGCATATACTCAAATTAGGATCAGATGTCATATTTTATTCATAGTTTGTGTCGACCACTATCCTTTACTAGTACTCAATTAACGTAAGTACAACTTTTAACTTTAAAAGACTAAGGATGATGAATTGAGGTTTTCATCCAACAATGGATGCTCTTGAATTCACAAACCAGACAGTAATTACAAATTAGCAGAATCAAATTATTCCTGCAACCTCCGTTTGAGATAGCCAATATCTTTCGTTGTTTTCAATGTCACGCATTCTCTGTAAAATCTTGGGACTGCAAATCTGCAATATTAACTAAAAGAAGTAAAATAATGTTCAGCCCACCAGCGCCAGTGACTAGAAACTTCAGTCACCATTAAGAATTTGTCAGCCAAAAGAAGAATAAAATGAAACCAAGTTGAGTTCATATATAACTAACACTAGCAGTAGAATGAAATCACTAGAAATTAAAACCTAGTGTAAAATTGTGCACTACACAAAGACAAAGGAGAGCGAACAATTTAGCAGTCAAAAGGGGGACAAAATAACTCAGGGAATGTTTCTGGTCCCATGAATTTATGTCATGTCTGCAAAGCGTGACATAACATTAGGAGTGCTATTTCTAGATTGAGAGTTCTACCATTTATTCCAACAATTAACATCAATATGTTTCACTTTCCACATTAACAAAATGGTGCCGATTTAGAAGGTGGATTCATCATTATATAAATTATAGAACATCGTTTTCTTGAAAAATAACCTTATAATTTTAATCAACGAGATAAATTAACTCAATTTCTATTTATTAAGCTAAATGACCAATGAATATTATAGATGCCTCCTACATGTTTCACCATCATAACATTACGAATTATCAATGATAACTCTAAGTGACATATTCAAATTTAAAAAAGACCTCTGCAAGAAGCAGAGGACAGATATAATTAAAGGTTCTTGGAGACTGAATAGTAACAAAAAAAACATCTTGCCTTTTAAATCCACAAAATGCAGATTAAACTAACCAATCTGAATTTAAGCCCTTTTACTTTTGTGATTTTTCTTTTTGTCTTGCTCTAGCAATCAGTATGCTCCATTTATTCCCCCTTAACTTTTCTGAACATTACTTGACATCCCTTATTTCAAGCTTGGGATCTTCTGAAAGAATAGTGAAATTCACTAACTTTTGACACTTTTTGCTGTTTCATTTTAGGATAAAAGCATTGTCCTTTTCTTCTCTTTTCTTGTCTTGGTTTTGGGAGTTTTGTGTTGCTTTCATTGGTACCTATTACGGAGCACGTTTACAAAATGCAATATAACTAAATCTTAAGATCTAACATTAGATAATTTTGGTGGAAAAAGGGATAAAGAAGAGATAGAAGGAATTACTAGAGAAAGAGCGCAGTTCCAAAGGAATTTTGTCCTCGTGTCTCTAAAATGTGTGTAGACTAGTGTCAAGAGAATACGTGTTTATAAGGGTAATTGGGGCATAAAACATTAAAACGCTTAATCATAATTGAAAATTTGCGAAAGAGTTTAAAGTTTTATATAATTTAAAAAACATACATTGAGTCTAACTAAAATTTAAAAAGTTAGCTCGTGAGGTGAAAGTCGTTCAAGAGCATATAATAAGACAATAACTCATTCCTTCAATAAATATGAGACGAGAGTTGTTCAAGAGGATATAACGAGACATAACTCATTCCTTCAATAAATATAAAATATTTAACATTGTCTCGTACTTCAAGTCAAACCAAAAACAAAGATGAGTTTCATTTTGATACCATATTAAAAAGATGATCATTTGGCCTCATTTGAACTTGGAAATTTTGCTCACGAAAAATATCAAGATCATATAAGAAAGGAGGCAACAACTCATTCTTTGTATCTTGCGATACTTAATATATACTATAAGTAATTACTTATTAAATATGCTTATGACTTTCATTTCTTATTAAATAAGACTGACTAAACTCAGCTTGATAGTGATCAAAATGTGGGACATAGAAGAGAGTAAAGTGGTGGATTTAGGATTTTAAGGTCGTGGGTGCTTATTCTCTGGTCATATAAAAAAATTAGTTCATACAAGAATCGGTCCTCTAACCACTTCATATTTGTGCACTCTATTCTTACTTCTTAACCAAAGCACCTAGAAAACTTTTTTTTATGGGTGCTTGCTAGTTCTTTATACTAATATTTTCTATATTTTTTTATATAATTATACAAAATTTATATCGGAATTAATGGGTATTTCATCACCTGATACGACTAACGTAGATCCGCCATGAGTTAAATTGAAAGTAGAAATGAAATATGGAGACCATAAAGGTGTTTCCTCCCAAAGCCATGTGAGAAAAGCAGCTTTTTCTCCTTCCCTTTCTCTTCTTCTTCCTGCTATAAAAGTGACCACGCCCCTTTGCTTGTAATCATTTGGTCTATTTTGTTATAATTCCCTCACTCCCTCTTCTTCTTTTTCTTTCTATTTTCCTCTTCTTCTTTTTCTTTTTCTGTCGCCCTCCTTCCTAGTTCTCCTACAACTTTGAATTACCCGTTTGGCCTTGAATGTTTTTACTTTTTCAGATTTTTTTCTATTTTTCGATATTAGTGTTTGACCGTGAAAATTTTAAATTCAACTTTTTCAGAATTTAAAAATTTTCAAAAAATTATTTTTTAAAATTTTTACTTCAAATTGCGCACAAAAATTCAAAAACAACTTCAATTATATTCATATTTAAACGTAACTCCAATTTATAAATACCATTTCAACTGA
The DNA here is from genome assembly GCA_002018475.1 of Nicotiana obtusifolia. Classification (NCBI taxonomy): domain Eukaryota; kingdom Viridiplantae; phylum Streptophyta; class Magnoliopsida; order Solanales; family Solanaceae; genus Nicotiana; species Nicotiana obtusifolia. Next base: position 57,780 of record MCJB01011719.1, read on the forward strand.
AAACAACTTTTATTTTTTTTCTTCAGAATTTCACAATTATTATGTCCAAACGCCCACTAAATGTGTGAAATGTTTCTTTCTTCGGATCTTCCCCTCTTCCATTTAATCCCACACTCCCTGCTTAACCGTTTTTGAACTAAAACTTTTAATCTTTTATTTACTGATTATAGAAAAACATAACAGTTAGAGTAATTTTAATGGTTACAAAAGATTATTTAAAATCTTTCTAATCTTTTGAATATTGTAGAACTCGAGTGAATAGTAATATGATATATGCAGAAAAAAGGTTTTCGTATTCTTCCTCTAAAGACTTACACCTTGCAACAAATATATTCTTTCTACCGTGGGGAAAAGTTGGTATTCTCCAGACTTGAAATGCAAAAAATATTTGAAGAGTTTGTTACTCTTATTAACATTGAATTTAACGTCATTATTACATCAGAGAAAGACAAAAAATTAAGGAGGGTTAAATCAAATTATTATAGTAAATTAATGTGAATTAGGTAATGTCTCAATGTTCATCATTTCCTCATTTAGATACAAGTACTTTAATACTCAAAAGTATCACTTTAAAAATAAAATAACAAAGGCTTAGATTAAGCCAAATTAATTAAATACTATATATTGCTCCATATATATCATGGGAAGAAGAGAAGCCCGCTCGTGCGAAAAAGCCAGTCACGCTCCCATAATTACATTAGGTTCTGCACTAAAAGACAATAATCATGTTTAATTTAATTCTAAAAACTAAACATTCAATCACAGGAACAGTTGCTTTTGGCACGAAAACCACCGTTAATCGTCAAAGCTCGCAAAGTTGAACTGTTTTTACTTGGAAACTATAAATTCTGATTTTTTATACACTTCCCTAATATCACACCCCTTTGTTACTTCTAAGAGGTATATATCTTTGATAGACTCATACAAAAGTCTTTTAACAATAACGGGTCGTTTGATAGGCTATACTAAGTAAAATAATTTTTGTATAAAAATTTAATATGTCTAATATAATATTTAATTGCTCAATTCAAATTATACATACTTAATATATGGATTACTCATATCTCATAAGAGGGCTTAGCTAATACCAAGGAAATCAAGAGATTACTAATCCCTGCATTAGCTATACCTGGATAAGACCCTAAAATTACTAAACTGCCCCTCAGACCCTTTTCCTAAATTTCTTTATATACAGAAAGAATAATATTCAAGGGTATAATTGTAAAGAAGATTTTGTACAGTTTTAAACCAAACACAAGCTTAGATTATACATTGCATAGCTAATTTTTAATACAATGAACCAAACACCTGATAGAAAATAATCGCAGCACTACAATCCCTGCATTACTAATATCTGCATTATTAATTCCTGCATTACTTGTGTTCGCACAAAACGAACCCTAAGAGGTATATATCTTTAGACTGATACAAAATTCTTTTAACAATACGGGGTTGTTTGATTTAACGTATCAACAAATTAATTCCTACATAAAATTTCATGCTATAAGTTATACAATATTTGATGATAATATAAAAGGCGCATTACTCAATATAACGTCTAGTTGGCTTTATGTAATTTTACATTTATGAACATCTATACAAGTTAAGTGAGAATTTACATATTATTTAGGATATACAATCCAAATAATAAGAGTATTATTCTTCGGCAATATACGAATAAGAATAACTAAAAATAAAATGTCTTAAAAGTAAAAAGTCATTGTATAACAATGTTATTTATCGTATAATAATATTCACATTTTTATGCAACGTATAAACAAATTATGCATAACTAGTATGTGAATCAAATAAACCTTAGTCTAAAATATCATACAACATTTAGGAGTACTAGTTTTCGATATTAATAAGCATTTAATGATATATATGTGCGTGTAGTTTAAGTGACAATTAGTAGGCACATTCTAATTGTTTAACTCTAGTCATTCCCACCCTTCAAAATACACCAATTCCCCATCATTCTATTCACGATTTCACCCTTTGAATTGTTTTGGAAAAAAATAGCTAACAGAACTAAAGGAAGAAAAAAAAAAAAAAAAAGTATAATTAGAAATTGAGAGGCCCACCCACCAAAATTCTTTAACATTCATTTCTCTCAATATAAATATGGCATAGACTAGTAAACTTCTTACTAGCCAGCTGTTTTATAAGTCCATTTCTGTAGTGAGAAGAGATTGAAAAGCCTACTCAGTAAGAAGAGAGTGAGGAGAAGAAATAGTAAGAAAAAGAAGAGAAGAAGACGATGGAATCTTCAGACAAAGTGGTGGAAACAGTGATAGTAGGGAATTATGTCGAGATGGAGAGTGAAGGGAAGACTAATGACATGAAATCCAAGATCTCTAATTTATTCTGGCATGGTGGTTCTGCTTATGATGCTTGGTTTAGTTGTGCTTCTAATCAGGTTAAACTTAGTTGGTTTCTTCCTAAATCTTCTTTTTTTAGTGCACACAACACATTGATAGATAAATTTGCTGTGTTTTTATTTTGACTTTTTTGTTTGTTTGTACATTCTCAGGTAGCTCAAGTGCTATTGACATTGCCATACTCATTTTCTCAACTGGGGATGCTCTCTGGTGTTTCATTTCAACTCTTCTATGGTTTATTGGGCAGTTGGACAGCTTATCTCATTAGCATTCTCTACATTGAGTACAGAACCAGAAAAGAAAGAGAAAAAGTTGATTTTCGTAACCACGTCATTCAGGTTTCTGAATTTCTCCCCTTCATAATAGCCTGACATTCAGTAACGTACGCAGGATTTTGCATAAGCAGTGTCAATCTTTTATTACAATTCTACTTGTATTTGGATTTGCAGAAATTCTAAAGTTTTGCTTCTTCTCCCAAAGTAATGCATTTTACATTATTCTCGTGTCAATCAAAAATCTTTTCTTGTTTTGAAGGGGTGTATTTCTTCTATTTAATTTAACTTACAACCAAAACACTCCGACAAGATATAGGTTAATAGATATTTTGTCTGTGACAGAAAATCACTACTACTACATTTACATAAGGGACATGACAACTGTATAAATCCATTTCTCACATGGTATTCTGAGTTTTCTATACTATTTTAATGTCTAAATTTTTGTATGAAATTTGTGTGTTACAGTGGTTTGAAGTTCTTGACGGGTTGCTAGGAAAACACTGGAGGAACGTGGGTTTGGCGTTTAATTGCACTTTTCTTCTGTTTGGATCTGTAATTCAACTTATAGCCTGTGCAAGGTTCGTCCTTTAATTTTCTACCTGCCCCTCCATATTTATTCTGTCCTTTTCTACATACTCATAAGTAACATAATATATTTTATTTAAATGTGCAGCAATATATATTACATTAATGATAATTTGGACAAAAGAACTTGGACTTACATCTTCGGAGCTTGTTGTGCTACTACTGTCTTCATTCCTTCTTTCCACAATTATCGAATCTGGTCTTTCCTTGGCTTATTAATGACCACTTACACTGCTTGGTATCTTACTGTCGCGTCACTCCTTCATGGCCAGGTATGTATCCGTTTTATTTCACATATGATTATTAAACTTTATTCACTACTATAACATTAAAGTCGCCGTGTCACGAAATTAAGCATGTATCGCCTGAGACAATTCGGTTTCCATCAACCATTGATGTTAAAGAGAGAATTGCGAGGCATGAGAGAACTAGATTAAGACTAACCTATAGTGTACCGATTGTTATGACAGACAGTTAAGTTGGTATGGTAGGGTCTTTCGAATTGAAAAAAGCAGTAACAATGTGAATTGAAAACCTTTAATCATATCTATACATTTGGAGATTTGACTAATTAATTAGACACATCAGCTTTGAAATGTTAATTATTCTATACATTTATGCTTTTTTTCTTCTTCTTTAAAACAGGTGGAGGAGGTGAAGCATTCGGGACCAACAAAATTGGTGCTCTACTTCACAGGAGCAACAAACATTCTCTACACATTTGGGGGACATGCCGTTACTGTGTAAGAATTATTTTTATTTGCTTTTGACGATTATATTTAGTTCATATATATGGTTTCGTTTTTCTTTTTCTACCATTCAAGTACAAGGCCAAAACTATAAAATAGGAGATAAGTTGGTATCTATAACATTATATTCTTCATGAAAATGACTTTTCCTTGACTTCTTTCGACAGATTCTGAAGAAGTGATCTAGTGGACTATTCTTTTGTGTCTAAAAGATTAATATTCGCTCAAAACTTAACATTTACTACACATGACCAATCATTGTCAAAACACTATTATTGTTATTATTATTCTCCACAACTGTACATATCACTTATAACTTATACTTTTAGCTTTTTACATGCATTTGTGGCTAAAATATAAATAGTGGTTGCAGCATCTTTTTTCCATGGCCAGATTCCCTTTTACCCTTTTCAAGTTAGAAAGCCAGAACTCTTTTTCGAATCACTTTTGCTTTTATTGCTGAATCAATGAAGGAAAATTGTTGAAGCTCTGAGCACCTCCGTCTTTTAATGTTCGTTTTCTCTTTCCTTAGCATAAATTCACTGAACCATTAACCAAGGAAAAAAGAAAGAAAGAAATCCATCATAAATTTGATAGGGAGTAAGTACTTCAAACTTAGATCTGGACATTTACTCAACTGGATTTTTTTAGCTTCTGTAAACTGTAAAGATATTTAATTAGGATGTGGACTTTGTACGCATGGAGGTGGGTAGGTCTGCTTGTAGGTACATTGAAAGAAACGTTTAAAATATTTAGGTAATCTGGTTCAGTCTATGTGAACCTATTTAACTTGATAAAGAGTTTAAGAAATAAAGAGAACCCTTTAAACTTATGACGTGAAACATGTTACGACAATATTTGTGAGACTATAAGACGTCTAAAACTTGTGTCTAAATAATGTCATAATATTTGTGTGATTATAAGATTTTTGAAACTTATGGTATTAAATATATATTATAGCATTTGTATGACTATAAAATTTTTTAATTAAAGGTAAAATTTAATAAGTTCAAATTAAATTATTTTTCAAAATTTTGAAAAGATTCATTCTTTTTTAAAATGCGCTAAAAAGGAAATAAGTTTATATAATAATAATTTCACTTATATATACTTCTAGTAAAGAATTTTTATACTATTGTAATATTCCCTCCGTTCATTTTTACTTATCCACTATGAACTTTGCACGCCCTTTAAAAATAATAAATGAAGTGCATAATTTACCACGATACCCATATTAATTGATGCATGTTTTTAATGAATTTGAGAAAATAATTTGAAATGAGTAATTAATACAGTAGGTATATAACAAGAATTTTTTTTTATCTTTTCTTGATATGCAAAAAGTGACAGGTAAAACTAAACATCTATTTTTAAAATACCGAACAACATGTTGTATGCTTAATTTGTGAGTAGGGAACAAGTTAAAGAAGTCTAATTTTGTATTTTTTTGGGCAGAGAGGTAATGCACGCGATGTGGAAACCACAAAAATTTAAGGCAATCTACTTATGGGCAACTCTGTACGTGTTGACACTGACTCTTCCATCAGCAGCAGCAGTCTATTGGGCATTTGGAGATTTACTTCTTGATCATTCCAATGCCTTTTCTCTCTTACCAAAATCACCCTTCAGAGACATGGCTGTCATCCTTATGCTCATTCACCAGGTCCATTCCATATGTCATTTTAGTCGATTTTATTAATGTTATTCAATAATCTTTTAACGAGTGTGTCAAAACTTTAAACGATATTAATATTGAGTTGTTTTCCTTTTGTGGCAGTTTATAACATTTGGTTTTGCATGCACGCCCTTGTATTTTGTGTGGGAGAAAGCTATAGGAATGCACGAGTGCAAGAGTCTTTGCAAGAGGGCGGCGGCGCGGTTGCCGGTGGTGATTCCGATATGGTTTTTGGCCATAGTATTCCCATTCTTTGGCCCTATAAACTCCTCTGTTGGTTCACTTCTCGTTAGTTTCACGGTCTACATTATCCCAGCTCTAGCTCATATGTTCACCTTTAAATCAGCTGCTGCCCGAGAGGTACCAATCTTTCATTTTCCTATACTTCAATAATAGAAAAAAGTAAAAGAATATTATTATACTATGATTCCTAAGGGCCCAATAGAAAATAAAGAGAAAGAATAAAATGGAAGTCACGTCTCATACAGCAGTAGTACTTGGATTTTAAGTGAAAAAAGGGGCTATTTATTCTTGGAGCTATATATATCTAGGAGGAATCGTCCAAACATAGAGATATTCCTATTAACACATAATGCAAGGTGACACATCTCAGTCATCTCAGTGCAACTCGCTTTCAATTTTGACCGAAAATCTCAAAGATATTGGATTAATATTTAAGTTTTATCTCGAAAATTGGATAATACTTTGAGGTTTAAAAGTGTTAAAGGATATTAATAATTCCTAATTTATTTTGTTTATGTTTTTCTAACCTTTGGTGTGTTATGCAGAATGCGGTAGAGCAACCACCAAAATTCGTCGGACGTTGGGCTGGAACATTTACAATAAACATATTTGTGGTTGTGTGGGTACTGATTGTTGGGTTTGGATTTGGTGGTTGGGCTAGCATGACCAATTTCATACATCAAATTGACACATTTGGCCTTTTCACCAAGTGTTACCAATGTCCACCTCCTCCGGGATCTCCGCCACCATTCCTCCCACACACTGGTGCACCACGGCCTGCTCCCGCCAACATCACGCACCCTCACCACCTATGAGCTTTTCGCCATTCATGCCGGAATTAACAGGGTCAAAAGGCGTAGTTGGCCGATGTTCCCTTCAATTGTCACGCCTATATAAGTTGAACGATAGATGAAAATCAAGAGATCAAGATGAGTTGTCTGCCCAAATTAGCAAGCCAATTCGAAGCCTGCCCCCCCCCCCCCCCCCCCCCCCC
>MCJB01011719.1:64704-84206 GCA_002018475.1 Nicotiana obtusifolia
CCCCCCTCGCTTGTATTTTAAATTTTAAATTTAGCTTGATTTAGTTATCTTGTTAGTAGTTGGCATCTGGAATGTAGTATGCGACATGCGTTGGAGAAGAAGAGATTTGTTATTTTTTGTCTTACTTTTGATAGTTGATTCATCTATTGCAAAGTTACTTAAACTAGATTCATGTGTTACGATCACCTAAGAAGCTCCAATTGAACAGACCAATGACCAAAAGAGCTAAATTTGAACTAGAATATTTCACGACATCAACTTTTTCTTGCTTTGATAAAATAAATTTGCAACAATCTAGACCTAAGACTTTCAAGATAATCTGTATTTTGTTCGAAGGTACGTTGCAAAGTATGCCACAATGAAATGGAAAACAGACAAAGGAACAATTGTGAGTGCACCTAGATATATTTTTTTATGTCTTACATTCGACTATATTAAAGTATTCATCAGTACCGCGTCGTATCGATAGCGATTCACAATTTGATTATTCAGTGACATATTTTGTCTATCATTTTTGGAAAAGACAAAATCAATGAATTATCTTCTCTGTGTATATAATTAATTGAGATTGTTGTAATACTATTATATGCTCCAGTTTTACATGGCGTCTATCTTCAATTTTGCATAGGTGTAGAATATTAATTTAATCATCGATATTTTACCTTTTCTATTAATCAAAGCCCATTCTCGCCCCTAAAAAGAAAAAAGAATTATACTCCTCCGTTTTATATTAATAGTTGTAGTTAGTAAAATAGTTGTCTTAAATTATTTGTCATTTCAAAAGTTCAATACAAAATCGATTATTTTTTTTCTTTTTTACCCTTAGTAATAATTGTTCTTGAAGATGGAGATAACACATAAATAAAATAAATATTAAACGAAGAGAGATTATATCTTATGATATAAATAAAAGTAGAATAGTCCAATTCCTTTCCTAATTAATATTTTTAAAGGACGCGTAAAAAAAAACACGATACGTAATATGAGATGGCGGGAGTACATCTCGGTGAAGACTATAAGATATATAAGCAATTAATATCTCAGGCTCGACTTTATAATTGAGCACCATCTTTATATCAAGTTAGATGATCCAGATTTCAGTAAACCAACGAGTGAAACTTATTACTTAACAGATTTATTAAAATAGAGTTATGCAAATATATGTCCAACGAGTAGTCAAAATATGCTCAATTTTTTTTTTTTTTTTTTTAAGTTTATTTGCAAAATATGCTCAAAGTATTCAATAGACCCAGACTGAGAACAATGTTCATAATTCAATACCTCATATGCACCTAACTCCTGTTCTAAACTTAATTTGCTAGCTTTCGAAACATGTGACCGTACCCCCTTAACCATTCGTAACATATTTTGAGTAGAAATTATTACTAATGTGCACATTTGTAATTGAAATAAAGAAGTAAGTTCCATAGAAAAATGAAATATCTAACTGTAAAAGTGTATAAGTAAAATCGGTTTGTATTAAGTACTCGAATAGTAAAGCGACACATGGAATTAGAGAAAGACGGAAAGTGAGGCAAGTAGAAATTGGGACCTGGGACAGCAACTTCGGTTGATACCGGTAAAATCCCGAAAGGAATATTGCTAATGAAGATAAACGTTTATTACCCGATGACATTCAATGAAGAATAATCTTTAATATTAAATATACAATCCGTTTTAGAGAATTTTGGCATTCATGACCTGCCGTTACACATTCATCAACGACCTCCATAATTGTCATTTAAGAGGAGCTTGATCCTATGACCTTATTCCCTAGGTGCAACTATAAATATTGACTTCAACAGTCATTGTAAAGAACAACAAATTTTCTGACAAACTTATACTATACATTATCCTATCTCAATAATATTTTATTTCCTGTCTATTGATAGTCTTATTACCGCCTTCGGAATCTTTGCTCCCAAAACAAAGCTATTTGCTGTCTTACCTCGATTTTAACGTTAAGTCTTGCATTTTACTTAATTTATTTATTATTTTTAGATAAAATCGATTTGCTTGTCTATAAATTAGATTATAAATTCAAATATCGTTTTACAAGTAAAAAAAGATAACTATTAAAGATTATGCAGTAGAAGATAGGAATTCTACTCCTGTTTGAAGAGATATGATACCATTATTCCTACTATTATTCTATGGTCTTGACACTATCACCTTAAATAAAATAATTAAACAAATATATTAATGTACTTACATTTAAATGGAAAGCCCAATTTTCTCACATTCAAAAAGGCCTTTTTATTTCAAATTTGATTGAATTTTTGAATTAGAGATTAGAAATTAATAATATTGAGAGTGATTGGAAGAGGTAGTTGGATAAGGATGAAAATGGATAAAACTGGCTAGCCTCTATACTCTACGTTACAAGCCTATTTTTACCTGAACATTTTGACAGATATAACTGTCTGCTATACAGATACAACAACATTTTCTGCATGATCAAGTAAAATGACTAAGTTATCCCCACTAACCAACAAAGCACTCTCATTCTATTCGTTGAACAAGGAGGATAAAACCGCCCAGTCAAGTGAAATTTGACCATTGGTCTTACCCTCGGTTCAATTTTATGACCCTGACCGTCTAATTTCTTTGAGAAATTCTAGCCGTCGATTGAATTCCCCATAAAGAAACATGGCCCACAGCCTTCTGGCTCACTAATTCACCCCCGAAAACGTGGCACTCCGCTCCACTATATAATCAGCTGTTGCTTAGAGGAAAAAGTCACTGTGACAATACCAAGAGAACACAAAAGGGTTTTAGGGTTTTAAGCTTTTTAGGGTTTCTGTGAGAAATGGCTGAGGAGAGTGGACAGAGGGCTAAGGGTACCGTCAAGTGGTTCAGTGACCAAAAGGGTTTTGGGTTCATCACTCCCGATGACGGCGGCGAAGATCTGTTCGTTCACCAGTCTGGTATCAGATCTGAGGGTTTCCGTAGCCTAGCTGAAGGTGAAACCGTAGAGTTCGAAGTTGAGTCTGGAGGTGACGGTCGTACAAAGGCTGTGGATGTAACCGGACCTGATGGTGCGGCTGTTCAAGGTGGACGTGGAGGCGGCGGCGGCGGCGGTCGAGGTGGTGGTGGATATGGAGGCGGCGGCGGTGGTTATGGTGGTGGTGGTTACGGTGGCGGTGGATACGGTGGTGGTGGCCGCGGTGGTAGCCGCGGATATGGTGGCGGCGACGGAGGCTACGGTGGAGGTAGCCGTTATGGCGGCGGTGGAGGTGGTTACGGTGGAGGAGGTGGCTATGGAGGTGGTGGTGGTGGAGGAAACGGGTGCTTCAAGTGTGGTGAATCTGGTCACTTTGCTAGAGACTGTACCCAGAGTGGGGGTGGCGGCGGAGGTGGCAGATTCGGTGGCGGTGGCGGTGGCGGTGGAGGCGGTGGTGGCTGCTACAAGTGTGGTGAGGATGGTCACTTTGCCCGCGAATGTACCAGTGGAGGTCGTTGAACATGGGTTGAAACCCTACGTTCCTTTTATCTTTTAGCCTGTTATGTTTTTGTCTGAATGTGGTGCCTTTGGCAACATGTAGTATGGGTCTTTGCTACTGTTTCTTCGACTATGGTTTGTTATTTTTACTTTCTGCTCATTAGTAATATCCGTTATACGGTTTAGTTCAGTTTGGATCTTTTGGTAATGGGGAGTCTTATATTTTGTGGTGCTGCATGGAATACTCTCTGTACATGTTTACATACATGTTTCTGAAGAAATATCAATTAATCAACTGACAATATTTGTAGCCCTTTTCTTTCTTTATTGCATAGATCATCCACTCCCCTCTTGCCAAATGTCGTATGTTCTTACAATTTCATTGAATGTCTCTTCTGCGGAGAGGATGACATGTGGGATGCTTTGTTCTTTGTTAATTTATGGGTATAAGTTGGAACTGACCTCTTGTATGTTTATTTGTGTTTTGTTATGCTTTAAATGTTGGTGCAAATGTCTTTTAAATTTGTGTGGTGTTTGTGTAAATGAGGTCCTTGAAAAGGACAATGCTAAGTCACAACTCACAAGTGTGATGCTTATTCTTTCTTTAATAGAGTGATCTCGTTGTTATTATTGACGGAATAACTTTTGACTTGGGTTTTTCTCATCTATTGGTCTAGCTATAGTGTTCAATCGGATTCTTTGGAATACCTGTAGTCAAGCATCAAATAACCTACTTTATCTATTTGGCCTATAGATATTTACTCGAAGTAACTGCCTATACTTGCAAAGAAAGATGCCATCTTACTCATCCTATTTTACCTCCAAATCACTACTTAGTCTAAAAGAGAGTATGTTAGCTTGAAAAAGTATCACGATGTTCAGGCCTTGTGTTTTGGTAATCTTAATACCTAGTATTTGTTTTGAAACTCGTTTAAATATTTAATCTTTCAAATTAGAACAAAATCTAATACGAATGTTATGATAACTTATTTCTGGTATCACTTGAGTTTTAGAACATGAGGATTCATAGAGCAGTTCCTTCTCAGTCTACTAGGGAGAATTGTACTAATATTAGTACTAAAGAATTGAAATATGAGATTATTAATAATCCCTCAAAAGTAGATGTCTTTGATAACAATTTAAAGTTGTTGATTGTAGTTGGTAACACTGGAAAGTGGACCATTGTTGTTCCTGATCTCTCCAATTATTTGCCAATTGAGTAAGTTGTCGTGGTACCTGTTTTTTCTATGTGAGCTTAGGTGTGACAGGATTTCTAAAAGCAATTCGGGCTTTCCTTTGCTTTTAATTTGATTCTTGCACCATTTATTTGTTGACATTTTTGCATTTAGCTTTAGGCCTTGATTTCCAGCACCGTTAAAAGCAAAACTATAATAACCTTGGGGCTGAAGCTGTGTGAGCCTTCGATCTTTAATGGATGAGTTTTTCCAGTGTCATCTACTTAAATATATCATGTTCTTCACCCTTTTGGATTAATAGGAGGAAATTCCCAGGAAGTAGAAGACTATAAACCAAATAATGTTCTAATGACTCTTTCCATTTCGTAACTTAATTGTTGTCTATACATGCGTTCCATGATTTACAACACGTTGCAAGCTACAAAGTGGGAATTAATGACAACTGAGTAGCCTATAGTCAAATAATCTCGAGGTAAGAGCTTAGTAGTCAAGAAGTCACAACTCGAACCATCCTAATCATTGCTCCGTGCTCCTCGTGTTAACTTTGTGTAGAAAGGGTGAAGAGAAATTAAATAGAGATCGACTGCAGCAAATTGACTTCAGAATTTATATTCAATACCTACCAGTCTTCTTAATTTGTTTATCTTGTCAGCCAATCGTGTCTTGATTACCTACCTCTACTGGTCTTTTGGACTGCGCCAAGAGTTCTACACTATCGCCATTTGCAATTGTGGTCTTGCTCCATCACACATTGATATCAACTTTCGTCCAATATGAAGTAGGCTTCAAAATTCAACCTATACCATGATAACACTTGCATGATTGATATGAACTCAAGGTAAAAGGCAAAAGCACATTGCATCCTGCAAAACTAAATGTTAGGCCTAATAAATATGACGCTCCATACTTTTGGAGCAGAAATGTCTGCCATGTCCAATTTAGTGGCATGGGAATCGCAGAACTATAGGAACTGAGTAGAGATGAATTACGAGTTAATCAATTGCTCAATGATTTTCTTACGAAGGTAAGGCTGCAACTACCTTAACTCACAAGATGCAAAAAGAGAGGAGTGATTGCAGATTACGTGCACTAGGAAGTCATAACAGCCAAATTTAAACTTGGTTGAAAACTTAGCCTTTCCAGCATTAGGAACAGATCTAAAAATAACCTTGACACTCAGTAATTCGAAGGTAAAGCTCAACCAATGTCGAAGTCAGGGTGTTCAAAGTCTATTTTTTGATCAAGTACTATAATTTTTCGGTAAAGGGTATTCAGTTGACCACCCTTGGCCATACATAGCTTCACCTTGGAGCTCAACTAACAAGAAAATCGAATGGACAATGCTGGTGATTTGAACATATATATTAGCAAGGTACATGAAGCTAATCTTGTATACCATCCAAGATTACAGAAAAAGACGAAAAAGGAACACTAAAAAGTACTCGTACCTAATTTTGGACACACATGTGGAAGTATTATACAACTTGATAGGTTCACAGCCGTGATCCTCTGGATTGATAAAGTTCCATAGTTTCTCTGCCTTTGTTCACTAATTCTTCAACTATAAAATCTTGCATTAGGTGCCCTTGCTTTGTAGCCCATTCCAACACTATATGTGCATTATCATCAGCTAATGCTTCACTATCAGGAACATGTGTTGCTATGTAACTCAAGAGTTTCAAACAAGGAATCTGTACCATTTGTTCTCCAAAGTAAATCAGTGGAACTAAGTGCTTTGTGCCTCCTGCCTGAATTATTGCCTTGCAATGATTGACTCTTAGGAAATTATCTGTGCAAGCAAATTTGTTGAGTGCATTTGCAGCCTCAATAGTTACTTCTGGTTCCCTATCATCTAATAGAGCCACCAATGGACTAATGATTCTTGTCTCCGTCGCTCGAAAAGTCCTAGCCAAATGTCCTATAGATTTGATGCTTGGAATGAGCAATTCTGAGTCTTCCTTGTTGATAATTCTCAAGAATTGATCTACCACGGCTTTAGCAGCTGGTGCTGTGGGCTTAAAGGCAGAGCGTCTCAAGTCTGCATTTTTCTCAGCAACTCCTGTGAATTTAGGAGTGTCAAATGAGCAGTTGGACTAAAACTAGACAAGTTAAAATGGGTCGAATCAATAAACCGTCAAAAGTTTGTTAGGGCCAAAATGGGCCAGTCAACTTGGGTTAAATAATGGGCCATAAACCACCTTGGTTTTATTTGTCTTGATTATATCAGACCAACCAACCAAACAAAAATAATATATGCGCTATATGAATTACTCCAATTAAGTTCTATCTTTGACCCATGCTATACAAACTATATCTAACCAAACAACCCAAAATATATTTTTAATATGTTTTAATAAGTATTTTAAAGCTTTCTTCTCAAGCTTTCAAATGGACCAATTTTTATGAGCTAAATGTGATACACCTACCTGTGATCTCCATCAGTGCATAGGCTGAATGATATTGTACTTCATCAGGGCCTTTCTCAAGCAAAACTGCAAAGCATAATAGAGCTCTGGATTCTGTAATACTACTACAAATGCTAACATTTTCAGCACAAAGATGCCTAAGTGCTCTCGCAGCCATTGCCTTCATTTCAGCCTTTGTGGCTGGATCTTCATATTCCCTCCCTTTAATACTAGTCCCAGTTAATCCAACATGGTGTTGCCTCTGCTGAGTCGCGTGTTGTCGCTGCTGCTGCTGATTCGGATTTGCTATAGGATTGTTGGGCTGATTTTGTGTCTGGTTTTTCACGGCCATTGCACTTGTAACCAAATTATGCATTTGGTCAGTTGTTTGATTATCCATAGGGTGAGGAATTTTACTCTGAGATCTACTATCATCATCGTCAACCTTAGTGTGATCACTGAATTTGCTAGCACTAGAAAAATTAGTATGATCCATTGCAGCCGCGTGTATCGACATATGATGTTTGTTTGCAGCAATAGCATACTTCCTATGTTCTTGAATTGTTTCAAAAGCAAGATGACTAACCAATAACCTAATAGTATTAGTTTGAGCAAAATGATCTTGACATTTGTGGTGATTCTTAGCCAATTCTGAAATAGCCCAAGCCACCACTATCTGAACTTTCATAGGCCCATCTTTGAGAATTTTAGCAAAGACAGAACAAACACCAGCATTCACAATCTGTTCAACACTCTCAGGGTCTCTACCAAGTAGGCCAATAGCCCTCGACGCGTTCTCCTGGCCCTCCATTCGTCCTTCTTTAGCCAATTTCAACAATGGCGTGACCCCGCCTTCTTCTATAATCAACTTGCCATATCGCTCGTTGTCTCGAGCCAATGACACAAGCGAAGCGGCCGCATCAGAACGGTCCTCTAACGACCCTGTACACAAAATAGCAATTTGTTCCCATATGAGACATAAAATTGGCTCGTTAGCTGCAATTGGAGGAAGCCCGAGATACTCATCGTCGCGATCGTCCGCTGGGGTTGAGACACGTAGCAGCCATTGAACATCACCAATTGAATTCTCAAGCTGTTGAGCCGTTTTCTTTAAACCAGCAGTTGGAATGATCGTAAAAACACGACTCAATCCTCTGGCACAACATTTGAATACGAGGGTGAGAGCCTTGTCTAAAACTTGTTCCGTGTCATCGATGATCCGACGTGTCGGACGTTCGTATAAGTCGTTGCTAGCGCGTGCGGCTTGTCGGAGGAGAGCCGCGAGCCGCTCTGTTTTGGCTTTGATCTCAAGACAATCTTGTTTGAAATTGCAAACCTCGTCAGCGGCTTTTGTTACCTGGTCTGCCAATTGTATTGGCCTTGCTAGTATTTGTTTCACTATGTCCGCCATCCTAATAGCGGACTCTTAATTATTTCCTTAGAGATAGCCAAAATCAGAGTTTTTTTTCACAAGGAAAAATGAAACCACATAAGGAAGAAGAATACGAGTAAAATGGTTTTAAACCTTATATTAAAAAGTTAGATGAAATCAAGAAATGGGACAAAGAAAAAACACTGAAGGTCTTTTCTTTTCGGCTTGTTTCGTAATTGTAGGTCTGAGTTCTTGATTTTTGATTCTATGGGGGGTTTAGGAAAATGATGATGTTGGCCATAAATGGAGGAGGGGCGGCGATAGGCTGACGGCGGGGTTGTGATGGAGGGAGGATGGATTCAGTATGGGTTTTGGAATGGTCAAACGCAAATGTCTCTTTTAACTTTCCATGAAAATTGAGAACAAACACTCATGCATTGGCCGTTACAACCTTATTTATAGGAAACATATGTTTGTACTAACCAAAGAAATTAAGTCAGCAGCTAATATATAAAAGCCATTCTATAAACCATTGGATATGATATGTCAATTTTCAGTTTAGGTGGATGGGAATGTCAAAGGTTGGCTAACAGGAAAGTAACGGGAGGAAACATTTATATCCAGGCTATAGCTACTACCCCATTTAACGTCTAAAATCATCTAAGTATTTACTTTTTATTGAGCCCAAGTCGTTCGTTACTTATAAATAAATTTCTTTATAATGCACTTAGGGGTTATCTCAACTTACAGATTTTTGTAATTATCTCATATTATACTTTCTCAGACATACAATTTCTGAATTCAACAAGAGTTTCTAACTAACATGTAAGTCCCACAATAATAATTGAACTTTAATCTACTTGGCATCGCTTGTTTGTTGTCCTTAGCTAAGTCCATATTGATTTTTTTTGGTTGATAATTAATCGTGGTGTTCGAGCCAGTTTGCGCGCAACTCGACTAATTTCACGGGATACCTGTCACCTCCAATCAATAACAAGTACTAAGTAACTCTATCCACCAAGGCTTGGATAGATGGGAAGAAATTACATTGGAATTTGAACCTGAGATCTCATGATTCTTACACAGTTTATTGATTACTAGGTCACACCCTTGCTCGTTAGGTCCACGTAAAATTATATGTTTTTTCTCATATAATCTTCTTACCTAAACGCTTTATAAGCCCATTGTAAACTATTTACGTACGATGGACATACTGTAATTAGTACAATTCCCTTTTCTCACAGGATCACTCGATTAGTAGTTTTCGGTTCCAATCCGCCATTTGTTTGACTCCTTTTGCTGATCCTAAATTTGGTATCAAACATCCGCTAACAACTAGTAATGTTTGTATTAACTAATTATTGAAAAAGTAATAACTGTAGTGAAAAAGTTAACGTTAAACTATATATATGAGGTTTTTCTAGCTTATGCTGTAGTAATATTGTGCTATAAAAAGGTTCCAACCATCACCTTTTGACCATCACAAATTCACTAACTCAACCGATGAAAACCTAATTTAATGCTCATGTCAGAGTGACAACACTTTTACAAGATTTGGCTATGCAACCATACTGCAAAACCAAGAGAAAGGCAGCTTAAAATGATCAAGCAGACTGCCATTATCACTACCTAAAAATTCTTAAAACTATTCTTTTGCCACATTATAAAGTCTATGAACTTCACCACACAACTTTACACATTAGTCATAATTTTTTAACACATCAAAGTAACTACTATACTTTTTACGTACTATAACAATAAAATGTACCAATAAAGGTGACTTTACTATCATGGTGGGTCAAATTTTGTGACTTACCGATATAGTGATCAGTAAAATTCAATAATTTTATGTGACAATAAATAGTGCCATTGACGTTTGTATTACAGCGAGTAAAGTTACTGCAGACTCTTTACCTATAAAAAGTAAATTCCAATAATCATAGGTGAAATTATTCTTGACAAATACACAAGCTTTTGAAGAAGTAGTTCATAAAAATACTTAAAAGGGTTCAAATTTTTGTGAAAGGATAATTAAAATCTGTCGAAACAGAAAAAATTTAACCACCACAAAAAAATTAAGCGGAGTAATATTTTTCAATCTAACCCTGTCCTAAAGGCAATATTGAACTTGGCAGCGCATTGGCTACCAAAATATTGTGACAATATTATGTCACTCGTCAACAATTTTTTTAGCGTTCCCACGACCTGACTACTTTTATCATTAGAAGGACATCTCAAAATTGTAAAACCAAGGTACCATATTAACTATAATAATTATTATTACGCCTCACTTCCAAATAAATTTGATCGATATATCTATATCGATGAAAATCAGAGGTAGCATGTCACTTCAACAAAATAGCTATCCATAGCACGAGAGAATTTGACTTGATTTTTTTTTATTAAAATTATTCGTTGGCTGAAGACCACCCTTAAATTCTAAGGAATCCTTGATTATCCATGTTTAGGGACCTTGAATCAATGTTTATGTCCTCTCAATCAACACATATTATCCACTACGTACAATATTCTTAAAACAACGAGACATGGAATTGTGAAATATCTTTGCTCCCACAACCACATGTATGCGGAATATATGCAAAAACGTTAGTT
The DNA here is from genome assembly GCA_002018475.1 of Nicotiana obtusifolia. NCBI lineage: Eukaryota > Viridiplantae > Streptophyta > Magnoliopsida > Solanales > Solanaceae > Nicotiana > Nicotiana obtusifolia. The sequence continues at coordinate 75,733 of MCJB01011719.1, forward strand.
GAGTTATTCAGCTATTGAAAGTGATAAATCGTACTAGTAAATACAGATGGTAAGTTATGCACCTAACTTAAAATGAACTCTAAAATTTGGAGAGCATTCTTTTTTTAAAAGAAAAAAGAGAAAACGTAAAGCAAAAGCATTTGTTACTGGACAGCTACAACACATGCAGAACCATATTGTGTGATGTTTCAACTTTTTGCTTGGAATTATTAGCGATATGAGTTAGAAAAATATAGGTATGGTGCACGATATTGTATACCAATTTAGTTTAAAACAATTCCATGCAAAAGTATGAACCCTTTATATAATTCTTCAGACTATCGTCATATTCCATGTATACATTCGCAATAAAACAAGAAGAAAAAAAACATACGTACTATTTTTGTTAGGATCACTATGATTACTTGTACTGATATTAATGGTACTCTTTCTTTAATAATTGATGCAGTAATGGAACTAGGTGTTTTTGGTCTATCAAGGTTCAGGACATATCACATATGTGTTTTAGGTGCAATTTGAAAAAGAAACATCGAGCATATGGATTCGGAATTTAGTTCCATTATCAATGTCAACAGTATTCTTATTTGTTGTTTCCTTTATTTTCTGAAGTATTTAACTTATATGCATTGATTGATAAGCTACATTTTTTTAAAACAGTGTTTTTAACTGATTATCCCCGACTAGTAGTAGCAAAATGCATTAAAATACTATTATTTTATTCATATTATCCACTAAAAAAATGAGTTGGATAATAAACTTTTTAAAAGTGAGCCACATATGGATAAAATCTATATTATCCATTTAAAAAATGGATAACTAATTGATTTAATTTTTACATTTGCAAATATTCAAATTAGGGATTTTTCAAGTTTGAGAGACTAGGAATTTTTCAAAAAATGATTGTATTCAAAAGCCACGGATAATTTAAATATCCCAGCTAATTAACCTATTTTCTATCCGTATAAATATGAATCGAATTGAATAATTTATCTATTTTTGTATTACCCATTTTCAACCAGTTTGCCATCCCTAGCCCAACAGTGAAGCCAAAATTTTACAAAGGGGTTTCAAAAAAGATACTGAAAGATGTTATAGTTGAGACATGAAGCAACTCTAATTTGAACCCCTTTCCACTAAACTAAAAATACTCATTTCTAAGGGGATTTGATAGTTTATATGTAACACAAGAAAAGCCATTCTGCTCTATTTGCACATTATGCGTTTTGGACCAATGGGTTTCAGTTACCATCTCATTCTCTTCACTTTGAGCTGCCTCTGGTTATAATATAGTATCATATTAGTCTGATTATGCAAAAAAAAAAAAAAAAAAAAAAAAACCAACTATTAGCATGCATAAGTTAAACTCTTTCGTAGAATAATGTCAACTTGGTAACCATAGGTTGATTAAAGAATATACATCCCAAAAAATTAAAAGCTCAGGAATATTGAGAATTTAGAGGACATACGAAGAACGTCCTTGTAGTCTTGTATATGGGTAAAATCGCCTCACTGAATAGAAACGTAACCGTAATGAATTGGAGTCAGAGCGAGGAACTCTCATATCGGGTCTTGAGCAAAACATCTGCCCTCGAGGGTATCGGGACTATGTCCTCCGAGTCCGGTTCAAGAATTAAGACTTCGGAGGGCATTATCAAACAGTTATACACGACTAACAAAAGGCCATGATGTCCGTGTCCAACCAGATATCACGACATGAATTTCGGCTCCTATCTGCAGAAAATCAATGATTAGCGAAACAAAAGATTTTTACCTTTCTAAAACTTTCCTACTATATAAAGGGCAAAGATTATTATTCAGGGGACACATTGTAACATGCATTTCAAGGCAATTTATTTCAATTCTCTTTTTTGTTCAAAGTTCCTATTCTTGTTCTAAAAATCTTCATAAGTGTAAGCATGGAATCGAGGGCAGGTTCTTCATCGAGCCATCAACCGAGCTCGGAATCACCATTATCATTGGTTTTGTCATCTATTACGTTTTTCATTTGCTTAATCTAACGTCATTAATCACTTGTATTAATTAATCCACATATCCTTAAAACCACATATAAATTCAATTGTTATCCATTTTTTAGGGTAACTTGAAGAAGGTTTGATGATGGCTGGAAAGCTCGAAGGTAGTGATTTGTTCGAAAAGTAGAAAAAGGATAAAAGGAGGAAGCCTTTATAGGAAAAGAGCTAACGCTTTGCACTCGGATACAACCTACTGGTGAACGACACGTGACCGAAGTTAGAATGACGCGATTGATGGGACGTTTCGGCTTTCTCGTTGTAGCGTATGAAGGAAGGAACCAGAGTCATCTATGGTTTCCCATCGTTTTGGCAAACATACTCTCTGAGAAACGAAGGGACTATTTGTATACGGGTAAAACCGGCCCACTGAACACCTCAATTTACCGGTAAGCCAAACATAGTAGGAACATGGCTGTAATGAATCAAAGTCGGAGCAAGGAGTCCTTGTATCATGTTTCAGGCAAAACATCTGCCATCGGGGATATCGGGGCCATGTCCTCCGGTGATCCAGTTCGAGGATTAAGACTTCGGAGGGCATTATCAGACTGCTACACACGACTAATAGAGCGCTGTGATGTCCGTGCCTAGCCGGATATCACAACGTGAATCTCGACTCGTATTCGCAGAAAATCAATGATTAGTGGAACAGAAGATTTTTACCTTTCTTAGAATTGTACTTAGGGTAAAACTCCCCTACTATATAAAAGGGAAAGATTATTATTTAGGGGACACATTAGGACAGGCATATCAAGGAAATTTATTTCAATTCTCTTTGTTGTACAAAGTTCCTATTCTTGTTCTTAAGTTCTTCATAAGTATAAGCTTAGAATCAGGGCAGGTTTTTCATCGAGTCATCAACCGAGCTCGGAATCACCCTTATCATTTATTTGGTCATCTTTTACTTTTTTCATTTGCTTAATCTTACGTCATTAATCACTCGTGTTGAATTATCCATTTTTAGGGTAATTTGAAAAAGGTTTGATGATGGCTGGAAATCTCGAAGGTAGTGATTTGTTCGAAAAGTAGAAAAAGGACAAAAGGATGAAGCTTTTATAGGAAAACAGTCGACGCTTCACATTCGGATGCAACCTACCGGTGAGCGACACATGTTCGAAGTCAGAACAACGCGATTGATGGGACGTTTCAGCTCACTCACTGTAACGTACGGAGGAAGGAACAAGAGTCATCTGTCGTTTCCCATCGTTTCAGCAAACCTACTACCTGAGAAACGAGGGGACTATCTGTATACGGGTAAAACCGAGCCTACTAAATACCTCGATTTCCCGGTAAGCCGAACGGAGCAGGAACGTGGCTGTAATGGATCGGAGTCTGAGCGAGAAGCCCTTGTATCGGGTCTCGGGCAAAACATCTACCCTGGGGGGTATTGGGGCCATGTCCTCCGGGTCCGGTTCGAGGATTAAGACTTCGAAGGGCATTATCAAACAGCTGCACAGAGGGCTGTGATATCCGTGCCCAACCGGAGATCACGGTGTGAATCTCGGCTCGTATCGGCAGAAAATCAATGATTAGCAAAATAGAAAAATTTTACCTTTCTTAGAATTGTAATTAGGGTAAAACTCCCCTATTATATAAATGGAAAAAACTATTATTCAGGGGACACATTGTAACAAGCATATCAAGACAATTTATTTCAATTCTCTTTGTTGTACAAAGTTCCTATTCTTGTTCTTAAGTTCTTCATAAGTATAAGCTTCGATGGCAGGTTCTTCATCGAGCCATCAACCGAGCTCATAATCACCCTTATCATTGTTTTGGTCATCTATTATGTTTTTCATTTGTTTAATCTAACGTCATTAATCACTCTTATTGAATTAATTCACATATCCTTAAAATTACATATAAATTCAGTTGTTATTCGTTTCTTTGGGTAATTTGAAGAAGATTTGATGATGGCTAGAAATCTCGAAGGTAGTGATTTGTCCGAAAAGTAGAAAAAGGACAAATGGATGAAGCTTTTATAGGAAAACAGCCGACGCTTCGCATTCAGATGCAACCTGTCGGTGAGCGACACGTGTTCGAAGTCAGAACGACGCGATTGATAAGACGTTTCGACTCCCTCGTCGTAACGTACGAAGGAAGGAACCGGAGTCATCTGTCGTTTCCCATCGTTTAGGCAAACCTACTCTCTGAGAAATGAGGAGACTATCTGTATACAGGCAAAATTTCCTCTCCTATTTTTTCTCTCTTTATCCCTCTCCCCTTCTCGTCTTCCCCCAGCCCCTGCCCTATTTCTTTTTCTTTTTCTTCCCTTCTCGTTCTTTCCCAGCCCCAGCCCCCGACCCCGTTTCTTTCTTTAATTTTCTCTAAATTGATAGATCTGATTTCCTTTGCATGATCTAGTTAATTATTTATTTGTCATTGTTTGTTTGCTTTATGGATGTTTATTTTCAGCACAAAATCATTTATTTTGATTGGTAGACATCTTTGTTTTTCATTATTGTATGGTTGTTGTTATGTATGGATAAAGTTGAATATGATGGAGTATAATATTAAGAATGGATGGGAATTGATGAGTGAAGCAATGAAGATGGATGAAAATGACGAAAAAAGTAACGAAATTGGGTTGCTACTATAGTTGGCAAGCTGGGCTTGGAAAAGGAAGAAACATGGTAGAGATAAGGTATTTAGGTAGAGGTGAAATAAGGGGTTTTATGGAGGATTGGGAATCAAAGAGTGTTCATTGTGTTTTTTGCTGAGCAAAGAAAATTTCACATGATGGCAGAGATGACAGTGATAGCATACGGAGAAGGTGATTGTGAAGAAAAAAGAGTAAAAAACAAATAGTTAAAAAAAGAAAGAAGAAAGACAGAAGGATTATTTCTTTTTCATGTAAAATTAAAAAGAAAAGGTGATGTAGCATAATTTTATCTGACGTGGATTCTAGCATCATGCGATTGAGAGTAACGCAGCATCAGAGGGGTTTACAATATCGATTTGAACTACTATAAATGTCTAGATGAAAACTCGTTAAATATAGGGATCAGAATAACAAAATACAAACAAATACAAGGATTTAACAAGCTATTTCGCCTTAGAGAAATTTGGAACAGTGGCTTTTAACGTTTAAGCTATGCAAATACTTGCATGGGAAAGATTTCCAAAATCTTTCGATGCAATCAATTGATTTCACCCTATTTGATGAGGTCCATTTCACTACTCTTTTCTCACATGCCATTCTAATTAGGGCATCTCCGAGCCTTGTATTATTTTTTATATTAAATGGTGCAAACACTAAAATGGTGCAAATTAACTCCAACTCATTATAATATTTTTTACACCAAAAAAGAATATTTCTTTTATATGCTTCTCCCTCTTCTATATTATATTATTTTTTTTATTTAATTTTTTTTATTTCATTAAACAAATCCTTTCTTTTTTTCTTTTGTATATATTCATCCCATATAATTCATATTTTTTTTATATAACCATATAATATAAAATTATTTTATTCCATAAATTATTAAATAATATAAATTATAAAAAAATATTAAACATTATACATATTAATCGATAATTTAAATACAAATAAAATCATTGATAAGATATAAATTAATGGTAAATTAGTTTAATTTCTATATAAATATTCAACTTACATGATTAGTATGTTGCTTCCATAAATGCTCTATTAATGCATTATGAAGTGCAAAAGATATGGAGATAAAAAATAGAGCTTTGAAACTAAAAGAATTTAAAAAAAATTAAAATTTTATTGTCAAATTTAGATTCTATTGATGATCCAAATATTCGTGAATTTATTCTACAAGAACAAAAATGAGTAATGGATAAAAAATGTCAACAATTTTAACATCCACAACCACAACAATCATCTGCCCCGTACACTCAATATTCTAATGATATTGGTAGATTTAGAAGCGACCTACCAGATTATTATTGTAATTTTCTCATCCCATTATGTTATTTAATGTATTTTTTATTTTAATCTATGTCAGTCGCTACTGTACTAAGTATTTATTTTTTATGTTATTTAATGAAAATTATGTTATTTAAATAACAACATATTATATTTCAGATTTGCACTTTTTATTTTTTTGATGGTTATATATTTTTATACAATTACAACTTATAATAAAATTAACTTATAATTTTATATAAAAATAAAATATACAAAAATTAAATTATAAAAATTATACACCAAAATTAAAATATAAAATTAATATTATAAAGATATTACATAAAAAGTATAAGTAATTATAAAATTTATAATATGTTAAATTAAAAGTGTTATATAATAAAAGATAATAATAAAATATTAATGAATAGTAATAGTATTGATGAATACTTGTTGCGGCCAAACGCACACGCAAGTATACCCGACCGTCAAGTAATAAAGTGACTAAAAGTCGGATGTCGAACCCACTAGGGCTTGTGATTAACTATTAACTAAATTAGACTATCCTAATTATCTAAACAAGAATTAAACCTAAAAGTAGTGATGCTAAAGTAACTAAACTAAAAAGAAAATAAATAACGAACTTTGAACAAAGGAAGATTAGATTTTATGTTATCAATGTAATGAAAATGATCCAGGATTATGGGCTATCCAACATTCCTATTGTATTCTTCAATTAAATTGACTAACTAATTTATCTAGCTTATTGGTTGACATGGTTAATATCGCTAATAAGAATCTGTCGAGTTCTTACTCGCCTATTCAAGCTAACCTAATGCCTATATGTCTATAGAATTAGAACAAACAAGAAGGTATTTATAATTCTTGTACATCAACCAAGCAAGGAAATTAGGTATATGTCTATCCTAACCGCGAATCCATTCTTCGATGCCCAGGTTCAAGAACTTGCTCTACTAAATCCTATATGCAATATAGAATTCCCACTTTCGAGTTCAATTCTAAATTCTTAGATAGTATTTAATTGGTGATCAAGAAATTAAATAATTATGCAGAGGATTGAACAGATAAACCAATACGATAAACTAAGAAACCAAAATTAATATTCGAAAAATAAATTCATGAAAGAACCACAACTCTAGAACGTGAAGTTTAGTCCCCCATAGACATGGTAACCAAACAACAAATCATACAAAGAAACATAACAATTACTAAGTTTGGCAGAAGAAAGATAGAATTTGGTGAATTCCGTCCTTCGCGGAAACTCTATGCTTGTGTTTTTCTCTCAAAAACGTTCTCCCCCTTCCAAAATAGTTTTAGGCCCTTTTTTATACGAGTTGGGGGTGTGTAGGGCCGAAATAACCAAGTCCCGCGCGAAATAGGACAAGTTCCCGTCACCAGCGCCCAGGGTAGCGTGGGGCATTAGTCCTGGCGCTGGATATTTTATGCTTCTGGAAACTGGCCACAGGTAGCGCCCCATGCTGCCTGTGGCGCTCAAATATGCACTTTTGCCTTTTCTTTTCATTTTTGCTCCAATTCGCACACTTTCGTCCCAAATTACATCCGAATGATTCCAACACATAGAAAATTAGCACAAATCGTTATATTATACATTCGAAATCTATGAGACATGAGCACAATGCGAAATAATATACATAAAAATATACATACTTTAAGCCAAATATCAATAGTGATGTAACACTATTCACATACCAAGATAATGTAAGAAATGGTGATGGGTTGGAGCACCAAAATACCAAATGTTACACCAAAATAGCGTTTCGCGTCAAAAATAGCTTTGGGTTGGAGATGGTCTTAAGGGAACTTTACATAACTATATAAACGTAAAAGAAATATTACAGTTTTTGCTTTATCTGTACTAAAAGAATTATGTGAGACTAATTTGTATTCATCTGGGCCTTGAGCTTGGCCTCTTCATTGCTTGGCTTTCTACAGGTCTGCCCAATAGATAGAGTTGTCTCATTTCCAGTTTCATTCTGTCTTCTGTTTAATATTTTTCGGAAAGTACTAATTAGAAGATACAGTTCATGTTATGGAAAGAGGAATGTGAGAAACATCAGAAGCTAGTTGAAGAGACTATAGGTTCCCTAGACGTGTAATAAAAAATCACCACACTCTCAAACCTTAATTTTACTACCAGCATTGATCGGTTCCCACTTCTGCCGGCAACTATAGACCGGTTTACATCCGAAGTTAGCGGTGTTTGATAATGTCACCGACACTGTAGGCTGCCGAAAATAATGGCGATCATAAGAAGCTCTCTTGCCAGGATCCGACAAGGTGACGTAAGCTGAATGAATCTTCATAAAACTCAGTTGCTGATATTTCTTATTTAGGAAATTAAAGGCCACAACATCTGGATGACATGTTCTTGCCATCATCCTGTAACTTGCCTTAATCTCTACTGTATTTGCAGTCACAAATTCCTAACAACTCATACAATGAATATATTGCAGTATTCATTCTGAAATTTACTAGCTCGAACACGAGGATCAATTTCATCGGATTTTCTTGGTGTGTGTGTGTGTGGG
>MCJB01011730.1:8501-77393 GCA_002018475.1 Nicotiana obtusifolia
CCCCCCCCCCTTAGGGCGGGAAACTTTCAAATTAACAACGTGATGCTCACTTTGCTCAAGCAACGAGGTTATTTCACCAGGGTGCCGAGTCAAAATACCTACAAGTATTTGAAAGGTTTTGTAGATACGTGTTGGAGAAGCAAACAAACAAATGCTTGAGAAGATGCTTTGAGGTTACAACTTTTTCCCTTCGCACTAAAGGGTAAGGCTTTGGATTGGTTGGAAAGCTTGCCTAATCATTCTACCCATACTTGGGATGAATTGGCGGTAAAGTTTATTTCAAAGGGTTTCTCTCTCGGGCACATGGCTACTCTACGGGATAAATATTGGCTTTCAAGGAAGAGCCCAATGAACCTTTGCATGAAATTTGGGAGCGATATCGGGAAATGGTGAAGCAGTGCCTGAACAATGATATGACTGACAACATGATCCAACAAACTTTCTACCGTAGTATTTGTTGCACCCTATTTTGCATTAGTCAAAATAAGATTCAACTTACGATTTCTCTGTTGTTGATAACCAAGAGTTGGCTAAGGAGAGAGTTCTACTCAATGTCGATGCCCCCTTTGAATCCCTCGACACTTCACAGTTCTGAAGGGATTCAAGGCCTAGGGCAATGCTTGTGCTGTGGAGAGCAACCCAACCTAGAGTTAAACTCCAATCCCAAATACCCCTAACCACTAACGACTCTTTTTTCCCTATAGAGTTAAGTGCCAATGAGGCCCTTTTAATGAAAACTAAATGCTATAATATCCCCCATACCGCAAAAGTAAACTTTTCTCCTAACAGAATAACATAAGGATACACAGACAATCCTTATGACTATATTTCTAATACCAAATGAACAATCACATATTAGGTAAATCTGAAGGTCAGACTTTGAGCACATATAGGAGAGAAAGAGAAATATTATAACATATTATCAAAGGTCTAGACATTGCGGAAAACACATTCAAAGAGGAGATAAAGAACACAGACTTAAGATATGCAGCAAAACAAGAAATAGAGATACTCCTGCCCTAACAAACTAATTATGAGTTGGTTAGCTTAAGTATTGCCATTAGCACATGCGTAGACTGACCACACTGCTTAGAATTCTCAAAGCACCAACAAGGATTTAAATAAACAATCATACCAAACAACTTTTTATGTATTATCAGAAGTATCAGAACATGATCAGGGTACTTAGTAAGACCATAGGTTATCAGTAGAGTTCCTAAAGATGCTTTAATAGAATCCTTCCCATAGGTACAACCAACAGTCAGATGAGTACAAGATTGTTATGATAATAACTCAGAAGTTATTCTCAATGTTAACAAACGTTAATATGGAGAAGGAGAGTACTTAAACATTTAGGCTTTCATGTTGCAGTCAAGTAGTGAGAGATTAGCTATGAAAGTTCAATTTTTTTCCCAATTTAGGATTATCAAACAGTAATCTCGACCACAAGAATCCAGGAAAATAGTGTATAGAGATAAAGATTACAATACAGGTCACAATAGAACTATTGACAGAAAACTCTGAAGTTTAGACAAGCATAGAAGTAATTAAGGCACATTGAGCGAATTAAATAATATTGGCTATCTGAAAGTCACTAAAGCTCATAAAAGAAACTTAATCATGTAGAATGTTTAGGCTCAGAGATGCAAGTCATTAAATCCATATAACAGTTTAGTCAATACCAATTAAAGAGATTCTGAAGACACGATGAATGACTACAGATCAACAACACTTTAACATAAACTGGGATAACACTTTATATGCTAATGGAAAACATTATAAGCTAATACAGTTAAAAGAAAAACAACATAATGTATATAGCATTCAAGTAAAATAATTAGAAGAGAAGACGCTAAAGGTGCACTGACCTTTTTTAGGGCAGCAGACAAAATAGGACTTGTTTAGCCGTTAGGACACAAAAACTTAGAGACTTCTACCAAACGAATACCTCAGAGAAAAATTAGAATTCGAGAAAGAGCTTAGTCGAAGCAATTCTACAACTACTATACTGGTTGTGTAGATGATGTTAAGTGAGAATATTAAATGCCCTATTTATAGTGCCATTAAGGCTCAAGGGCTTCAACGGATTTAAAATCATGAGCGGAAAGTGATGAATGATTGATAAACATAGAAAAATCTAGTGGAAAATATGTGAGACGGCGGGAAAAATGACGAACAAGTTACATGAGTGAAGAAAGCTAACCGTTGAAGGAAAAACTCATCGGTCAAAGCTCCATGTCCAGAGGTCATTGCATTTGACCTCTGGACTTCGAATAATTATGATGAGGCTCGGAAACGTACTCATGCATGCTCCGATTAAATAGAACATGAAGGAAATTTGGAGATTTGAAGTTTCATATTTTGGTATGTGATTTCCTAATTGGGGCTTTGAAATTTCATCGGTGAAACGGAAAGAAAACAGCAAACTTCATATCCTAGGGACAAGATGAGTGGTTCTGTATGTTTGACTTGAAAGATCAAGGAAGAAATCGGATTAATGGTGTTTTGAGCTTAGGGTTTCAGAACTAGGCGTTTCAATACCAGTGATTGAAAGAGGAAAATAGCAGCGGGTTTCATAGATAGGGAGGCAGACTGAGCGTTTGGGGTTTGATTTGTGTGACCTTGCACAAATTTGTGCAAGGATTTGGGATTTATGGGCTAGAGACGGATTAGAGAAAAGAGAGAGATTAGAAAAATGAGGGCGGCCGAGTCTTTGAGTGAATAATTAGGGTTGGGGGGGAATAGGGGTCCGTCTCTAGGTTAAAGACGAGAGATAGAACCTGGGCCGTTGGATTTGATGATCAACGACCCTGATAATTTGATCATTTAGGGTTTTAGGGGGATTTTTGGTGTCCGTTAGCTGATGAGATTTTGGACGGTTGGGATAAGACCTCTGGGGCGAGTGTTTAAAAGTCAACAAAAAATGGAGATTAAATGTGAGCCATTAATCAGATGGACCAATGGCTCATATGCAAATGTGTTTGTTTTGTGTGTGGTGAGAGAGGGTGATGTGGTGCGAGCTCATTGGTTCAAAGAGAATGGCCTGGATTGCCATGTCGGAATGGAGATAGGTTGTTTGGACTAGGTAATTCCATTTGGACTTGGTAATTGGGCAAAAATAAATTTAAATATGGCCATTTTACATTTGATTATGAATTACAATTATAGCCTTTTATCTTTTAATGCCTTTTTGAATTTAATTTAAATAAACTTAACATTTTCTAATAAAATGTGGAAAATTATAGTTATTATATATACTACTAATCATTTTAATTAATTATTTATAGAAATACTTTGTTTCTAAATTGCAATACTAGTTTCAAAATTTACATGGTAGTCTAATAAACTAGAAATTAAAGAGTAATTCATTAAATTAATTATACAATAAAATTTATATATAAGAGTTATTTTAATAATCTAAAAATAGTAAATATATTTGTAATTACATAATATTAAAATCATGCGATTAATTTTAAAACTAATACTTATTTAATTTTGTAAAAAATAAGTATTTATTACCTGAAAACACTTTAATATATTTATTGTAAATTATTAAGTAAAAATAAATTAATTGAAAAAGGGATGGTCAAAATTGGTCGTCAACAGTTGCCCCTCTTTGATCAGAGAGGATGAAAGAGTTTTCGAGCAAAGAAATTGAACCAAAGCCAATTTTTCCGCGACTTTAGGCATGTATTGCAAGAGTGGCATGAATATTATGAGTTATAGGATTGAGTTAAGGAACATTCTAGGAAGATTCTGGGAAGAATCTTGGAGATATTGGGGCCAAATTCTGGCTTTGAATTGCTTACATACCTCGGGCTTAACGAGGATCAGGCCTCATGTAGTTCTGGAGTGAAGATTTTGAGGAAGTGGCACTCGCAGGAATAGCCCCATTATTGAATTTTGCGGCTTGATTTAAAGGATTTGAAAATTTTGAGTTTCACTCGTTGTCTTGGACTTGAATCCTTGGTCCGTTAATGGGTTTGTTATCCCCATAGCATTGTAGTTTGGTCTGCTGCTTCAAAAAGTTCCACGCTGCGCTGTTTGTCCCTGCAAAACAAATGAAATACATGTATACCAATATATTGTAATGCGGAACATATTAAGAGGCAATGTAAATGATGCAAGAATGATGATGCTTGGCTGCCGACGAGCCAATATTTGGGATCGAGATGATGGGATACTTGATTTTGGCTCGATTTGTTAGCCGAGTTATATACCGTTCTGCAGCTGTCGGAGCATTTGAAAATTGTCTCTGCTTGTTGGGGGAGCTTGATTAGTAGACTGCGTTTCCGCTTGTTGGGAGAGCTTGATTTTCGTAGATTGCGTCTCCGTTTGTCGAGAGAGCATTGCACTGAGGAACGTAAAGTAATCTCTGCTTGGTAGTGATTAACCATAATCATGCCTAAAGCTTCATGAGCAAAACGTTAAAACATTCAAAGTAATAGCAAATGAAATAAAAGCATGCCCTAGAGATACTCTTGACTGCGAAGCTAAGTTGCGGCCATCAATTGGCAGAACCTTGGTGACGAGGTTTGCGACTGTCTATCCTGGCATCCATTGTGATGGAGCGGCGATGTGAATTGCTTTGTTGGCAAAGCTTGCAGTTTGCTATATCCAAGGATCCGATTGACGAAGCCGACATCTGATTTGTACAGGGCGCTCCAACTGATTGAGCTGACTGTTTGCTATATACAGGACTTCAATTGGTGAAGTTGATGATTCGTTTGTACAGGGCGCTCCGATTAGTTGTGCATGTGGTTTTCTATATACAGGACTTTAATTGGTGAAACCGACGGTCCATTTTGTAAAAGTTGCTCCATTTGTTTGAGCAGGCGATTTGCTATGTACAGTTTTTTTTTTCACATCGCCTGTCTGATTCTGAGGTACCTGCAAAGGATTCAAACGCTAGCATTTAGCTATACAAAAACAATTCAAGGAAAGGAGGAAGAAAGGTAATATTAGGCAAGTGGCAGGTCCATTATTTGCCCCAGTGTGGTCCTAATGCCTCTTTGTTTTAAGGCAAATGCCGTCATTCTGGGTTATGACATGTTATGAAAAATTCTCCACAGGTGAGCGTATCCTCTTGAAAACTTTGTCCTATTGATGTCGATCTTCCGTGATGCTTCTGACAATGCGGCTGTATGTTGTCGCGACTGCGTCCTAATTCGAACTAATGAAATACAAGGCTTTTCCTAAGGTTATCACTGAACCCTTTCTAGTTGCCTAACTATCCAAATCGGAATCCGGTCTGGACGTAGTTCGTGGATTATGATAAAATGGGATTAAGATGACTGCGCCTGACTCAGGCAGCCTATATATCCAAATGGAAACAGGTCAAAGCATATTTTGATTACAATATATTAAAAATGATGAGATTAAGAATGAAAGTGGCCGAATCTGACTCAGACTACCTACGTATCCACATGGAATCATGCCAGAACGTAGTTCAATTACAAAAAGATAATTTAATGCGATGAGGATTGCCTACGTATTCCTTTATGAGAAAATCAAGTCGGCATAGTTCCTGGGCAACATACCAAAGTGATATTTGGTTTTTTTACTAGAAGAGAAAGGGGAGAGAGAAACCGAACCCTACGGTGGGTTGCCTACGTATCCCTCCGTGGGAAGTTAGGTTGAACGTAGTTCTGTTACAACAAAAACCTAACTCTATTTTTCTTCAAACATAGTATCTCTTAATTGCGTCTTAGTTGATGGGCTTCATTTTGACTCTTCCATCCATTTCCTCCAAGATTAGAGCTCCACCCGATAGGGCTCAGTGAACCACGTAAGGACCTTGCTAGTTTGGTGCGAACTTTCCTTTGGATTCTTCTTGGTGGGAAAAGATCGTCTTCAAGACCAACAGCCCGATGCGAACTGGCGCGGCTTCACCCTCTTGTTAAACGTGCTGGACATCCTGTTTTGATATAGTTTACCATGACATACTGCATCCATTCTTTTCTCATCAATGAGCATGAGTTGCTCTTGTCTGACCCGTATCCATTCTACGTCATGCAACTTTGCCTCTTGAATGACTCTTAAATATGGTATTTCGACATCTACAGGTATCACAACTTCAGTGCCGTATACAGACATGTACCGCGTTGCCCCAATGGATGTTCTCATGGTGGTCTGATAACCTAGTAAAGAGAATGGTAGTTTCTCGTGCCATTGTCGGTGATTGTCCACTATCTGTCGTAGAATTTTCTTGATATTCTTTTTTGTTACCTCGACTGCCCTATTCATTTTTGCTCTGTAGGTTGTAGAATTGAGGTGGAGGATTTTGAACTTTTTGCAAATTTTTCTCATGAGGTCGCTATTGAGGTTAGCGGCATTGTCAGTGACGATAGACTCTAGTATCCCAAATATGCAGACAATGTTGTTCCGGAAGAAATCTTCCACTACTTTTTTCGTGATGGCTTTGTAAGTAAATGCCTCGACCTATTTAGTGAAATAGTCGATAGCAACCTAGATGAAACAGTGTGCATTTGATGTTGTGGGCTCGATTGGTCCTATCACGTCCATGTCCCAAGAGGCAAACGGCTAGGGTGAACCCATTACGTTTAACTCATTCGGCGGAACGTGGATGAAATCCCTGTGAACCTGGCACTGGTGACACTTTTGCACGTAGCGGATACTGTCTCTTTCCACAGTCATCCAGAAGTATCTAGCTCTTAAGATCTTCTTGGCTAATGTGAACCCATTCATGTGGGGTCCACACGTTCCTGCATGTATTTCCTCTAATAGTATGGCTGCCTCGGCAGAGTCTACATATGTTAACAAACCTAAGTATAGGGTGCTCTTGTACAAGACTTCCCAATTGAGGAAAAAGTGATTTTCCAGCCTCCTGAGTGCTCGCTTTTGACCATTAGTAGCATCATCCGGGTACTCTCTAGTTGCAAGAAATTTCTTGATGTCGTGATACCATTGTTTACCATCTGCTTCTTCATCTACATGGAAACAATAGGCATGTGGATCCCTGATTTCTACCTCAATAGGGTCGAAGTAGTTCTTGTCTGGATGTTGAATAATAGATGATAGGGTTGCAAGGGTGTCGGCGAACTCGTTCTGAATCCTAGGGGACATGCTTGAACTCAATCTTTGTGAATTCTTGCATAGATCCTTCACACAGTGAGGGTATGGAAGTATCTTAAAATTCTTGGTGGTCATTCCCCTTGGACTTGGTGTATCAACAGATCAGAATCTCCTATGACCAAAAATTCTTTGACGTTCCTGTCGACTGCCATTCTGATTCCAAAGATGCATGCTTCATATTCAACCATATTATTAGTACAAGGGAACCTTATCTTTGCCGATGCTTGATACTGCTGTCCAGATTCCGAAATCAGGATTGCCCAATTTCGGCTCTTTTGAAGGTTGCCGCTCCATCGAAAAATGTTCTCCACCCAAGGTACGATTCTGCAATATCTTCTCCAGCAAATAATAATTCTTCATTGGGAAATATGTAGTAAGTTGCTCATAATCCCTATCCACCGGATTGTCTGAGAGGTGGTCGATTAAAGGTTGCCTTTTGATAGCCTTCTGAGTTATGTACACAACGTCAAATTCGCTGAGGAGAATGTTCCATTTAGCAAGGTTTTTGGTAGGCATCGGCTTCTGGAAAATGTACTTGAGCAGGTCGAGCTGAGATATTAGATGTGTAATGTATGCTGACATGTAATGCCTTAGTTTCTGGGCGATCCAAGCCAGAGCACAACAAGTGCGTTCTATCAGAGTATACTTGGCCTCGCATTGTGTGAACTTCTTACTTAAGTAGTAGATGGCCTACTCCTTTCTCCCAATTTCGTCATGCTGTCCCAACACACAGCCGAAGGCGTTATCCAAGACTGAAAAATATAGTAACAATGGTTTCCCTAGTTAGGGGGGAACCAGCTCTGGCGGATTTGACAGATACTCCTTGATTCTTTCAAAGGCTTTCTGGCACTCTTCTGTCCATCTTGTGGCAGCACCCTTCTTCAGCAACTTGAAAGTGGGATACAGATTATCGTGGACTTGGCTATGAAGCGACTGATGTAATTCAATCTACCCAGGAAACTCATGACATCTTTCTTGCTCTTTGGTGGTTGTAATTCCTAAATGGCCTTGATTTTTGATGGGTCCAGCTTTCTAGGGACGACTCAGAACGCACGCATTGCCATGTTCAACTTTGAACTATACCTTCGCAGGCATTCGAACAATTTCCTCAAATCGTCCAAGTGCTCTGAAATCTTTAAAGACTTTATGATGACGTCATCCACATACATTTCAATCTCCTTATGACTCATGTCATGAAATAGGGTAGTCATGGTCCTCATGTAGGTGGAACCGGCGTTATTGAGACCGAACGGCATAACTCTATAGCAGTAGACTCCCCAAGGTGTGGTAAAGGCCGTCTTCTCTGCTTCTTCCTCGTGCATCAAGATTTGGTGATACCCAAGGAAACAATCCACAAACTACTGCAATTCATGCTTAGCGCAGTTGTCGCGGAGGATGTGGATATTTGGCATAGGGAAATCGTCCTTTGGACTAGCTCTGAGATCTCGATAGTCTACACATATTCTGATCTTTCCATCTATCTTGGGTACTGAGATGATGTTTGCCAACCAGCTTGGATAGTTGGTGACCCTTACTACATTTGCTTCTATCTGTTTGGCCACTTCTTACTTTATCCTCATACTTAAATCAGGTTTGAATTTTCTCGGTTTCTATTTGACCGGCAGTCTGGTAGGATCAATGTGTAGTCTATGTGAGACAATGTCTATACTAAATCCTGGTATGTCATCATAGGACCATGTGACACATCTATGTACTGTCCGAGGAGCTCAATTAGTTTTTCCTTCTACTCGGCTTCTAGATGAATGCTGATTATAGTTTCTTTTACGTCTTCTTCACTTTAAAGATTGACCACTTCCCTTTCTTCGATATTGGGCTTTTTCTGACTATCCAACTTCTTGATCTCCTGCGGGAGATTGTCGGGCATCATGCTCTCATCATATTCCTCATAATCTGGATCGTTGCGCTCGACAATTTCGTTACATGTCATAATTATGGAACAGGGTTTTTCAGTAGATTGATTACTGAAAAGAAAAGCTAAGTATAAATAAAGCGGTAAATAAAGTTTCTATTTTTGAGAAAATGATTCTTTTATTTCATCAAAAGAGGAACGTCTTAAGTGTTCAAAAGAGGCAAGTGACAAAAAGGTACAGACACAATGCATGCCTCAATTGACCGTGCGCTTTTCAAAAGAAAACTTCTACAGTTCCATACTACCAAGACTCACGGCGAACCAAAGATGGACTGGCGGTCCAATTCCAAAGCTCTTCCCCTGGTTCGGCATCCTTGAGAGTCGTTATCTTGATGTCAGTCCCTTCACAATATTCTTCAATCATGTTCACGAACAACTTTCCCATCCCGTCGATGATATCATCTTCGGGTACTAAACTTTGTCCCGGACTTGCAACATGCTCTGGCACAAAAACCTTTTGCTCGGAGCTAACGGTACGAGATTTCCCTTTCGAAGGCTGATATCCTATGCCGAACCTTCCTTTCTGCCCATTATGTTCAATTGGCTCTGTGATTCCATCCGACCTAGCCCCCATCCCTGTTCGTGGCCTGTATCCATATTTCATCATCTCCCTCATAGCCATCTTTGATCTATACAGCGACTACATTCCCAAGTTTTGTTAAATCTCTTCCATTTCGGTAGTCTGCATGATTTCTACCATATGGAAAGCAACTTCGTCTAGCCCTTCAATGAACGGAATAGCATGTTCCAAATAGGCGGAGCGATCTCACTCGCCATGAACCACGATCTCCTGACTTCTCTACTCGAATTTCATGTATTGGTATAAAGTGAATGGGAAAGCCTCCGCCATATGTACCCAGGGCCTTAACAGCAGCAAGTTGTAGGAAGAGAAGATGTCCATTACTTGAAATAATATTAGAGATTTGACCGGCCCGATCTGCAAGGCCAAATAAATTTCTCCAATAACATCCTTTTGCGAACCGTCAAAGGCCCTTACCCTCACGTGTCTTTCCTTGACTTCCCTCAAATAAATTCCTAACTCCCGTAGGGTGGAGAGCGGACAAATGTGGACTCCTAACCCTCCATCAACCAACACCTGGGACACTACTTTGTCCCCACATTTTACATTGATATGAAGAGCCTTGATGTGACTTGCGCCTTCGACAGGAAGTTCATCTCTT
This sequence comes from Nicotiana obtusifolia, assembly GCA_002018475.1. Classification (NCBI taxonomy): domain Eukaryota; kingdom Viridiplantae; phylum Streptophyta; class Magnoliopsida; order Solanales; family Solanaceae; genus Nicotiana; species Nicotiana obtusifolia. The sequence goes on from MCJB01011730.1 coordinate 18,708, forward strand.
CTGAAAGTGATCATGTTTGCTTCAACCATTTTCCCAATTGTCACGGCCAGCGCTTCACTAATGGTGATACTTGGTACACTTACACTACTTAATACTTTCAATAGGCCGTCATTATGTTTGTCAGAACTCATTAATATATCCATCATTGATATCTGTGCTGGAGTTTTCTTCAGCTGCTCCTCCACAGAATACTCTTTAGTCGACATTCTCTTCCAAAACTCGACGCCTTCTGGGTCTATTATGTTCCTTCTTGGAATTTTCTCTCTACCCAAGTTCCCTCGATTGACATCTTCAGGAGCGTAGCATCTCTCAGACCTAGTCATACCATGGGCTGCAACAGAGTCTGTCATTTTGGCCTTTCCCTCTTGCTAGTATGTCCATGTGACAGTTTTGTACTCCCGAGTTTCCTCATCTTTTGTAGCAACGGCAGGTTGTATCTAATAACTTTGAATAGTTCCTACAGGTCTCACTTGTATTGTAATCATTGGAGCCCTTTGAGGAGGGATCCTGGCGGCTTTTGCCTTTCCTATAGTGAAAAATCGTTCCCTTTAGGTCATACTCTTCATCCAACGTGATCATGTTTACTCCCTGGTTTCGGTGATTTGGCAGCGGATTGCGATTCACATTGGGCGGCCCCAGAGTGCACTAGATGGCTCCGCTCTTGATTAGTATTTCAATCTCATTTTTCAACTTAAAACAATCTTCAGTATCATGCCCAGGTACGTTAGAATGGTACACTCATCTTTTAGTGGCATCAAAATACTTGGAGGGGTATTCAGGAACCCTTCCTTCGACTGGGTATATCAATCCTGCTCTTCTCAATCTCTCGAAAAATTAAGCCAGAGGTGCAGCAATCGGGCTATAATTTCTAGGACCCCTCTCTTCAAAGTTGGGATGAGAGCGTGGTGGATAAGCAAGTCAGTTTTGGTGAGTAGTAGTTTGGACAGGAGCATATGGTCGTTATGGGTTTTGGTTGTTGTTGGCTCGAGGAGGGTTGCATTGTGGTTGAAGGTGGTAATATGGCTAGGAATTATAGATTGGAGCATAGGTGGGTGGTGGTGAATGGTTGTTAGGGGAATAAGAAGTGTTTCCGTGATGTGGGTTGGGTTGATACTAAGGGACGGCTGCTAAGACCTCCTCTTTCTTCTTCTTTTCGCTACCGATTGACCCAGATTGGATGACCTTGCTGGCCGCTTGCAATGCTGCCATGGATTGTAGTTTTCAAAATTTTATACCCTCTTCTAAGAAATCTACCATCTTGACCAGCTTTTGTAATTTCTGTCCCATCATTCCTATCATCTTTTCGAAGTATATTCCTTCCTCGGCTTTGATGAAATATTTGGTTAATTCACTGTTGTCCAACGGAGGTTGCGCGCTGGCAGCCTCTGACCTCCACCAACGTGCATATTCTTGGAATGACTCAGATGTTTTGCTCTGCAAGTTCACCAGTGCGAACCGATCTGGAGTGATCTCGGTATTGAATCAAAAACGTTACATGAAGTCCTCCACCATATCCTGCCAAGTTGTCCAATTTGGCGGATCCTAACGAGTATACCTGGTGAGTGCTTCTCCCATCAAACTTCTTATATATAGCTTCATCCTTAGCTTCTCATTCCTCCCCACTTTGACTAACTTGTCACAATATGCCCTTATATGTGTGTGAGGATCACCCGTCCCATCGAAGATATCGAACTTTGGGGGTTTATACCTGATGCAATATAAAACGGCGGAAACAAGAAAACAAAGGATATAAGCAAGACGCTCAATGAACTATCAAGGCAACAAGTAGGAACTAGTCTACTTACCTTCTTGATGAAATCAAGGAGTACCTATACTATATGAACAACCATCAAGACAACGATGGTCTTGCAAACTGTTCGATCAAACAAGGAACGAGTTCAATTTTGAATCATACCAAAATTGGACAAGTTAATTCACACAATTTTGGGAGCAAAGATAGCTGCCGATTTTTGTATTAAAATTATAATGTAAGGTCCTAAAATAATGAAGTCTTTAGGCTTATATAGAATGAGCCTTGTCCTAAATCAACTAGGAAACAAATAACTAACAGAAAGGCCACAATTTGGCTAAGTTTAAAGAATAGTCACGCAGGACCAAACAAGGAAGAATTAATGTATTTCATAACTACACAATAATCACAAACGTGTATCAACATCACACGCCACACTTCATGCATTATCAACGCATTAACTCTACTCAAGTGCGCATAGAAATGCTTGGCTCTTCTTCACCATCAAATGTGCGTCATGAAGCTCTTTAGCTTGACTTCTCGTGAATGGTCTCAAAGGCTTAAACGTATCTTGATCAGGTTGACCTGCATCATCATCCCCTTCTTGAGAAGATTTCGTCCGCGAAATTGAACCATCTTCATCTTTCAAAGCATATCTACCGGCAACACAAGGAGTTAAGTCAGAGACGTTGAATGTCTTAGAAACACCATAATCATCAGGCAGGTCTATGACATAGGCATTATTATTGATGTTCTGCAACACTTGGAATGGACCATCTCCTCACGGAGCTAACTTCCCCTTCCTGTGGTTCAGAAATCTTTCCTTTCGGAAGTGCAGCCAAAACCAATCACCTTTCTTTAAGTCCACCTTTTTCCTTCCCTTATTCTTCTTGACCACCATCTTTTCATAAGCATCCTCCAAAGTCTTCCTCACCTTAGCATGCAATTCGAGTAACGCGGCTGCCCCGTTTTCTCCATCAATACTAATAACTGCATCTCTCAGCAAAGGAATAAGATCAAGTGGAGTCAAAGGATTAAAACCATAAACACATTCAAATGGAGTAATACTAGTCATTCGGCGAATAGTTCTATTATATGCAAACTCCATAATAGGTAATCGGTCAGCCCAAGTTCTGGACTTGCCTTCGGTCATAGCTCGAAGAAGAGCTACCAAGGTTCGATTAACAACCTCAGTTTGACTGTCAGTCTGTGGACGATGTGATGTAGAAAACAACAGTTTGGTGCCAAGAGCACCCCACAAACACTTCAAAAAGTGACTCAAAAACTTAGTATCCCTATCACTAACAATAGTTCGAGGCACACCATGAAATTTTAATACATTACCAATAAACAAAGAAGCAACATGTTGTGCATCATCACATTTTTTACAAGGAATGAAATGAGCCATATTAGAAAACCTATCAAAAACCACATAAATGCTATCATGACCACCCTAGATCGAGGCAACCCCATCACAAAATCCATCGAAACATCTACCCAAGGGCTAGTAGGAACAGGTAAGGGAGTATACAAACCATGATTACTAGACCTAGACTTAGCTCTTTTGCAATCTAAACACGCTCCACAAACTCGTGCCACATCTCGCCTCATCTTAGGCTAATGAAACTGTTCCCCTAATATAGCTAAAGGCATATCTGCCCCAAAGTGTCCCATCAAGCCCCCATAATGCGCCTCACTCACCAACAACTCTCGCCACGAGGACTCGAGTTTACAAACTCTCCCCTTTTCAAAAAGGTAGCCATCATGCCATTGATACTTCTCAACTCGCTGCCCACTAGTTATGGCGTCACACACGCTCTTAAGTTTAGGGTCATGCATATACATAGACTTAATACTCTCAAAACCCATGAACTTAGATGCTAACGTGATTGCCAAAGCAAACTTCCTAGATAGTGCGTCAGCTACTACATTCTCCTTTCCCTTTTTGTAATGAATTACGTAAGGGAAACTCTCAATGAACTCAACCCACTTGGCATGTCATTTATTTAGATTCCCTTGACCTCTATGATGTTTGAGTTACTCATGATCCCTCCTAATTACAAATTCCTTAGGCCATAGGTAATGTTGCCAATGAGTTAAAGCTCTCACGAGGGCATACAATTCTTTGTCGTACGTAGAGTAATTCAAGGTAGCTCCCTTCAACTTTTAACTAAAATAGGCAATAGGCTTCCCATCTTGCATAAGAACACTTCTAGTTCCCACCCCGAGGTGTCACACTCAATTTCAAATGCCTTACTAAAATCAGGTAACTATAACAACGGAGCAGAACTAAGCCTACGCTTTGACTCTTGGAAAGTAACCTCTTGCGGCTCCGCCCATACAAAATGTGTGTCCTTCTTTACTAATTCAGTGAGTGGTGCTGCTATGGTGCTAAAGTCCCTAACAAAGCGTCTGTAGAAACTAGCAAGTCCATGGAAACTTCTAACATGCGAAACACTAGTAGGAGTTAGCCAATCTCTAATAGCTTCAACCTTAGATTCATATACCTCAACACCATTAACACTTACGACAAACCCCAGAAATACAACTCTCTCCACACAAAAGGCACACTTCTTATAATTAACGTATAATTTTTCGGCCCTCAATACTTCAAACACTTGCCTTAAGTGATCAACATGGTCATCTAAACTTCTGCTATAAATCAGGAAATCATCAAAGTAGACGATCACAAACTTATTAATAAACGGTCTAAGTATGTGATTAATTAGTCGCATGAACGTACTAGGTGCATTTGAGAGACCAACAGGCATCACCAACCATTCATATAGACCGAACTTGGTCATGAATCCAGTTTTCCACTCATCACCCGGTTTCATATTGATGGTAACCGGACCTAAGATCAATTTAGAAAACAAACTTGAACCACTTAACTCAACTAGCATGTCATCTAATCTAGGGATAGGATGACGATACTTTACGATTATCTTATTGACGGCTCGACAATCAACACACATCCTCCAGGTGTCGTCCTTCTTTGGAACCAAGATCACGAGCACGACACACGGACTCAGACTCTCTCGCACCAGCCCCTTAGTCAATAGCTCATCCACCTGTCGTTGCAACTCCTTAGTATCATGTGGATTGCTTTGATATGCTGGTTTGTTCGAAATTTGTGACCCCGGAACAAAGTCAATTTGGTGTTCTATCCCCCTCAATGGAGGCAGTCCACTCGGCATCTTCTCGGAAAACATGTCCCTATATTCCTGCAAAACTTCTTTCAGAACACTAGGCAATGGGTGAACGTCAGTAGAAACTTCATCATTAGAAGTCAAGTAAAAACCCTTATGAATTAGGTAAATTAAGAGTTTAGAACTACCATTACCTCTCAAATACTCACCTGGTTGCATCATGGCACAAATATTACCTGGCAGGGTCAATGTGCTAGTAGGGTTCACGGCTTCGGTTTTGGTCTCCATTGGAGTCTTAGCTCTAGCCGCCTCTTTCAGCTCCCGCATGCGCTTGTAATCATCACTAACCTGTTTTGGTGTCAAAGGCTTAAGTATATAACTCTTTCCCTCCAGCTTGGCCGTATAAGTATTGGCCTTTCCATCATGATCAACACACCTATCAAACTGCCAAGGCTTGCCCAACAGTAAATGGCACTCCAGCATAGGCAGTACATCGCACAAGATTTCATCTTGATAAGCTCCGACCTTAAAATTAATAAGTGCCTGCTTTACCACCTTCAACTCACCACATTCACTTAACCACTGCAACCGATAGGGATGGGGATGTTTCATCGTAGGTATATCAAGTTGAGTCACTAACGTGTGGCTCACTACATTAGTGCAACTACCTGAATCAATTATCATCGAGCAAACCTTTCCCTTCAACCTACATCTAGCATGAAACAAGTTCTCACGCTGCACATCTCCTTCCTCCTTTACGCTCATAATACTCAAGTTCCTACATACCACTAAGAACATATGTACTCCCTCATCCTCTAACTCCTCTTCACTGCAGTCAACCAATTCCGTCCCCTTATCTTTCTCAATCTCCTCTTCACTTTCTATCTCACACACAGTACCATCATCAAGAATTAGCGTAGTCCTCCGTGTAGCACAATCCTTAGCAAAATGTACATATCCTTTGCATTTATGACATTGAAAGGAAGATGCACTAGGTGAGTTGAGTTGAGTTTTAGAAATAACTCCATACCCCTTAAGATCAGGTTTAGGTGTCGCGGCTTGGGTTGGTTTCTTAAGCTCCCGGCTTTGGTTTGCTCCCCCAGTGTTTGGTGTTCTTCACTCTTTGTTTTGACGTATGGAAGTGGACTCGGAACCCCCTCAATAGCGAGCTGCTCTGCTTTCTTTAATCATCTTTTCAGCTTCAATGGCAGCTAAGAACACATCATGAAGAGCAACAAATGCATGTAGCCTCAACTTATTGGAGATATCATTATTCAACCCATTCTTGAACCGGATGATAGCCTCATCTTCTTCTTCATCTTCCATGTCAAGTGATGGATGGATTTTCTCAAAGTCATCATAGTATTCTTCCACGGTCTTCAACCCTTGCTTCAAGTCATACAACCTCCGTAACTGCTCTTGCTTGTGCCATGGGATTACATACTTACGGGTCATTATTTGCTTCAATTCCAACCATGTTATGCGTGCAGGCTGGTTATGTCTAACTCTGGATCTTATTTCAGCCTCCCACCAAGTAGAAGCATAGGACTGGAAAGCAACAATGGCATATGTAGCCTTCTTCTCCTCAGTCATATCATTTATTTCAAATATCCCCTCAACTTGACATTTCCATTCTAAAATCGGTCAGGATCACTAGTTCCTTTGAAAGCAGGGATAGTAACCTTGAAACTGTTCAAACCATTATCTCGAACATTTTCTTGGCAACCTCGGATCGGTTGGATCGGTTGGAATTCCTCATAATGTTCAGCATATTCATCAAACTCATGCTATAAATTCCTTCCACCAAAACCTCTAAGTCTCCCTCTCGGACCACGATCATAACCACGTCTTCCATGTAGTCTTGACCCCCATTCGGTTTCCTTACCATCGGATTCTGCTGCCCCAAATCATTATCATCAAAATCCTCAAACTCGGGTTGATCATCCTCTCAGACTGCTCTCATGTCCCCGATGGGTGCTAATTTTCTCTGTGCTGGCATTACTAGTGGTATAATACCCCGCGGAATCCCCAAGGTCCTTGCATTTCGAGCACCTCTATCCCTCAGCTCGTTTTAGCTAGCCAATTTCGCAAACTGATCGGGTCTGACGGTGGAACCGTTACTAGTCCCTTCTCCGGCATGTTTCTGATTGCTAGCGAATTTTTTTCTCCGTTTGGGCGCTAATTGCCTTACTTCAGCCAAGAGATCGGCTAAAGTAATGTCGGTCACAACCTTTTCTCCGTCCGTAGCCATGTACCAGCAAATGAAACAAGACTAGAGAATGTGTTAAGGTTAGTAAAAAAAACTCTCTCTCTCACTTTTGAATGACTCCCGAGTTCACTGAAATTTTGGGTAGGATTTCACACTTGTCCTCAAAATGGCTTCCTATAATTGATCAAGTTCCTTAGCGACTTTTCAAGTTCAACAGTTTCTTCGGGGTGAGTGAATTTTTGTGACTCGATAGACAGACAACTTTTTAAGTGAGCACAAGAAGCCAAGAATTATCTACGAAAGTGGAAATTCTGAGTTTTAGCACGAGGTCCTACAAGCTCAAAAATTAGTAATTACTTAAGTAGGAAATTACCTAAGAATACTAATTAGAAATAATGTAGTCAAAGAAGTAAGGAAATTTAGTAAGTAAGGAAATTGTAGAGGCTTTCCTATTCTAGTTTGGAGAAGACCAAATCTCTCTCCTTGTTCAACACAATTTCGCCCCACTTCTCCTAGTCCAAATAGAATTCAACTCTTTGAAACTTCTCCCTTTTGGTTTGGGAGTTGTTACCTTCTTGGACTAGAATTAGGGTTTCATATCCTTCCTCTTTCTCCCAATTTGGCCTCCCTTACACGTTTTAGGACTCTCTCACACGTTTTCAAGATTCCCTTCAAGAACAACAAATTAATGTTCAAGAACTTCAAGAATTCAAGGAAACTTGTTACGAACGGTTGATTATTCAAGAACCTTTTCAAGAACAACGCAAATTGCTTCGAGAACTATAATCTTATCTTCAAAAACTTCAAGTTTTACAAGATTAAACTTGTTCTTTCAAGATTCCAACTAGGGTTTTTAAGATTTCAAGATTAAAGGTTTTAAACGACAAGATCATCAAGATTTGGTTTCAAGAACATTTTCTTCAACAATCACAACTTCAATTTCGAAACACCTAGATGTTTGAACACTTCAAGCAACAACAAGTTTTGGCTATATCTTTCCTTTTTTGTCACGGTTTTTCTTTTCTTTTTCTTTTTCTTTTTCTTTTTATGAAAAAAAAATTAACGAAAGAACCTAAACTAAGGCACGAGAATAGGATTGGGATTGTAGAAACAAACCTGTTCCAAGCTCTGATATAAGCTGATGCAATATAAAACGCGGAAACAAGAAAACAAAGGATAGAAGCAAGACGCTCAATGAACTATCAAAACAACAAGTAGGAACTAGTCTACTTACCTTCTTGATGAAGTCAAGGAGTACCTATACCATACCAACAACCCTCAAGACAAAGATGGTCTTGCAAACTATTCGATTAAACAAGGAACGCGTTCAATTTTGAATCACACCAAAATTGGACAAGTTAATTCACACGATTTTGGGAGCAAAGATATCTTCCGATTTTTGTATTACAATTATAATGTAAGGTCCTAAAATAATGAAGTCTTTAGGCTTATATATAATAAGGCTTGTCCTAAATCAACTAGGAAACAAATAACTAACAAAAAGGCCACAATTTGGCTAAGTTTAAAGAATAGTCATGCAAGACCAAACAAGTAAGAATTAATGTCTTCCATAACTACACAATAATCACAAACGTGTATCAACATCACACGCCACACTTCTAACGCATTATAAACGCATCAACTCTACTCACGTGCACATAGAAACGCTTGGCTCTTCTTCACCATCAAATGTGCATTATGGAGCTCTTTATCTTGACTTCTCGTGAATGGTCTCGAAGGCTTAACCGTATCTTGATCAGGTTGACCTGCATCAATACCCTGCTGGCATATCTACATTCGGATGAATAAACAGATCCTCGTAGTCCAGACTATCGCTTCTTTAGGCAACTTGGAGGCTCTTCATTTCTTTCTTAATATTTGCAATTTTTCACATACTGACTCTTCTTCCTTACACCTGGCTTCTTTTTCCATCTCGGCGTATTGGTCAATCTTATAAGGCACTCTGACAAAAACAAGAGCTGTAAAGGTAGGTTCATAAATGGCATATATGGGGGAAACATACTGCTCATGGGTGGCGGCATGTGCCACAGGTATGTGCTAGTTAGTGGTGAAAGTGACTCCGTTACAAGGAGGGGTATGAATTGCATTGGTAGTAATAGACGGGTTTTGTGGTGTTTGAACGTACTGTGCTATGTAGGGAGTGTGGATAGGGGAATTTGGTGGGTTTGCGGGGGTTACTGGAGGTATGACTTGAGTAGTAGGAGCCGAAGTTGGGGTGTTGCTGTTTTAGCGTGATGTGGAAGGAAAATGGTCAGGGAGTGAATCCAAAGAAGGGAATCGATGTGGTTGAGGAAGTGTTGTCACGGCAAGGTGTGGTAGTTCTCTGATATGTTGTACCTCCTCCCTTGGGGACTCTATTTCCTAGACCATCCTGGCCACGTGTTCATCATTCCTGGTGTCATCCTTTTCCCCTTATCGCCCCGGCTGTTGGCTATGATTAGAACATGTTTGGTTGGGTTTTCTGTAGCTGACATCTTTCCCTTTGACCTTAGATTGTATGGTGATTCCGCCAGTTTGGTCGACACAAACCAACTTTCTTTTCTTTTTGGGGGTAATAATAAAGCAAATGAAAAATAAGAAGAAAGAAAAAGGAACAAGAGCCAGTTTCTTCATTTACACAAGCAGGAAATCACACAGACCAATTAATTTGTGCATTACAGCCAACATGTTTCCTAGAATTCGTAGGGACCTCTCATTGCCGGAGGTAGGCCTAATTCGCAAATATTTGACAGACATTTAGACTTGACACATTTAGATCCGAAGAAATTTGTTTTCATAGATAATTTGAACTGGTACAAGTGGCAACACAGATTACATTACTATTCCATTGAACTGCATGGGCTTGGACAACTCACCCTTTTGGAAAATAAAAGAGAAAACTGGGATAAAGGTACAAAGTGGGATGGAAAGGGGAAATCAACCAACTCTAATAACCATCCCCCGAGTCGTTTCCCATATACTCCCTCTTCTTCTGGCTCCTCTTTCGGATCCTCCTCCGGGTCTTCCTCAAATTCCTCCTCGTCATAATTGAACTCTGACTCCTCCTCCAAATCTTCTTCTAGTGCTATGCTAGACTCTATTTGGATGCACTCCACTACCCCATCATCGTCCTCAACAGGTGGCAGCATATGATCGACGGATCCTGGGACTACTTGGCGGTGCATTGAAGTGGCCACAAGGTAATGCGCCATGATCTCATGGTAAATCTACAAAGCAGCCACCATGTCCTCAAACCAGGCTATACCCTCTCTACTTGGCCAGGCCAGCTCTTCTTCATCGTTGATCCAAACGTAACACTCAGGAGTACACCACGAGTTTTGACACAAAGGTATTGTGACCAGGTCATTCGACTCTTCTTGGAGCCTTCTTATCCTAGGGATTGGAATCAACCTGTTGTACTCATCCTCGTATAGTTTTGTCCATGTCCACAGAGACACATCTTTAATCATCCCGAATTGTCTGGGGACTCGTAGCAGTGAGTATCATTGAATACCTTCAATTCTGATCAGCTTAGTGAAGTATTTTTGAGGAGTCCTCAAGATTGCTCTTCCACCTAACCTGGATAGCTTCCAGTTGATCCATTCCCCACTTAGGTTGGTCAGAAATTCCCTCCACTCTTCTTATCTATGCGGGGAGACCCAATGTCTTATTCTTTCGTTGTGGTTGCGGATCATGTTGTTGACGCCCACGAATTAGTCGATGGTGGCCTCTCGCTGGAAGAAATGTTCAGTAGCCTAGATCTGAAGTAGCAAGTTAAAATCTTTAAATAAATCATACCCTCATTCACATGCGGACAAAGCCCTCAGCATCTTAGCTAACACCATCGGCACCAAAGTAGATTGAAGATTGCCGCGCAAGGTCGCCAGAACCACAGGTAATTGGTTGATGTTGATCCGACCCTTTTGTTGCGGGAAGACCAATAGTCCCAATAGTGCCATTGAGAAAGTGATAGGCCTAGGACTCTCCCATGTCGCTTGGTCGCATTGAAACTCTCTTGAATACCATTTGTAGCTTTCATGGTGCCCAAATCTATCGAACAGCTGGACAAGGTGCACCCATCCGTCCTTGATACTTCTGAGGCTCCTACTATTGGCCAGACCTAAGGCATCCAAGAAACGATAACCGGGCACAGTAACTGGCAATATTGGCTTCTTTCCTTTGAACAGCAGCTCCGTGAAACTTGTGACTTCTTCCAATGTCGGTACTAACTCACAATCACCAAATTTGAACACCACCTTAGCCGAATCCAAAAATTCTATCACCAGGTGAGTGAGCACCTGTCTAGTCGAACGTTCAGCAATGCGGTTAATGCCCCCAGGTGCATCCGAACCTCATCTCCATGTTCCCGACGAATAGTCTTCCACCACTGTTTCAGTTTATGTGGTTCTCCCATTACCATGTTGATCTCAAGGATGTTTCTGTTAATTTCCATATTTCTAAGGTGGGTAAAGTAAGATGTTTGGTAAGTGTTTGCTTCAGATCTTTAAGTGTCTTGTCAGGTTTGTTTGTCTTTCCACGGAAGTCATGTCGTTGGGTGCATAACCCGTCGACATTAAGGCGGCTTTCCTAATAATGCATCGGTACCTAGGACCGACTCACCTAAGTTTTGCGCAGTATGACATATTTTACTAGAGTAGAGTGCTTCCTACTTTTGAGTTGGACTGAAGGCTGCGAGAAGTTATGTCAATTGACCTCACAAAGCCATTTTCTGAAACTAGAGAATTTTGAAAATAAGGTTCTGAGGGGTGTAAAAGATCAGCCTAGCGTGCCATTGTGTGTGATAGTGTACGTCCAATACTCGATACGAAAAATATGATGACAGTGTATATAAAGCAGTTACAGACAAGACTGTAGTAGCACTAAGCATGATAATAAGCATAAAGAGCAAATAAAGCAGGTAAGCATGTAATTGCAATTTTATCTACAATTAAGGCAATGTACCAATAAATCTAGATGCCAAATTAGTCTAAGTCTGCTAAGGTCACAACCTAAGAATGAATGCCCAGCAGAGTCGTCAAATTGTTGCACCATATTTTGTACTAGTCAAAGTAAGATTCAACTTATGGTTTCTCTGTTATTGATAAAAGAGAGTCACCACCTAATATTTAAAGGTATACTAGGGTACCTATTTAATAACTAAGTCACATTCTTTATTAGTCAGCTAACCGGTGAGATTATGGTTAAGGGTTATTGTTCTTCTTAGGGGAAGGTGTTAGGCACCCCTTAAAACCTACTTGAGGTAGCTCCATATGACTTAGACTAGACTTGAGATCAATTGTTTGCACTATGCATTAATTAATATTAAAGAATACGTCTTTCTGTATACCTAAGGGAGTTTTGAAATATGTATGTAAATGGTTTATATTTATAAAGCATGCCAAAAAAGGTTAAGTTATAAAACAGTTGGTTTAGAGAATGATTTTACATGTAACTCAAAGAGATGCTTGTAAGAAAGTGAACCTCATATATACCTTGATCTTTAAAACTTGAAGAAAAGCAGTCTTTTGAAAATCCATTTGGGGCGATAGTACTTCACTTTTTATGAAAATTCTGATTTGCCTCTTTAATGGTAAAGATTGTGATTCAGACCTTGATTTTTTCTTTTGAAACTGGGCCGTTGTTTTTCTCGCTAAGTTTGGGTTTCAAAATCTTTGAGACAAGAAGCTGAACCAAAATATAGTAATGATATAAACAAATTGCGATTAGCGAAGAGAGGATTAATTACTTAACTAATTCTTTAACTCCTATTTACTTTATGGCTTGCCTAAGTTTTATATGACACTAAAGAATAAAGTAAAGTATGTGATCTAATATATGAATGTTATATACATGTAAGATAGTGTCACGACCCGAAATCCCAACCCGGTCGTGATGGCGCCTCTCGTGAAGACAAGGCCAGCCAATTAAAAACCATAACTCTTTTTAAGCAGTTAATACGGTACTTACATATTTTAACAACAGCAAGTTGCGGAACATAGCTAATCATCCCAACAACAGCCCAAACCGGGGTATCACAATGTCATGAGCAACTAATGAAATCCTAATAACAAGATTACTGTTACAATATCTCTGGCACAATTGTTTGAAGAAAGTGGAAACAACAAATAAAAGAGATACGGAGCTGCGGATGCCAATAACTATCTCGTAGTCTCTGAATAACCGCTCTGACAATCGTAGTCAATGCCTCGGAGCGGAATCAATAACGCCTGAATCTGCACACATGGTGCAGGGAGTAATGTGAGTACTTCCAACTCAGTGAGTAGTACATATAAATAATGACTGAAAGTAAGGAGACACGTAAAGCACAAGGCAATGCATAATGAAGCAGTAAATCATTATTTGAGAACAGTAAATCAGTAAGAAATTATTTAAAAATCTTCCCAGCTCTGGTTACCAGTTGCCATTGTTACCAACTGTTACATCCCTGGGCTCAGTATCATTTAAAATAGTAAAATCTCCCCAGCTCTGGTTACCAGTTGTCATTGTTACCAATTGTAACCTACAGTTGTCATTGTTACAAACTGTAATATCCCTGGGCTCAGTATCAATCTCAAAGCTCTGGTTACTAGTTGTCATTGTTACAACTGTAACCTACAGTTGTCATTGTTACCAACTGTAATATCTCTGGTTACCAGTTGTCATTGTTACCAACTGTAATATCTCTAGGTACCCTGCGCTCATTGGGGGTATACAGACTCCGGGAGGGGCCCTTTACGGCGCAAGGCGCAATATCATATCTCGTGGCGGCGGGCCACCCGATCCATTTATATCATATCCGTGGGGGCGTGCCATCCGATCCATTCATATCAATTCCCGTGGCGGCGTGCCACCCGATCCCTTCACATCAAATCCCATGGCGGCGTGCCACCCTATCCATTTATATCATACCCGTGGTGGCGTGCCACCCGATCTATTTATATCATTTAAAATGTCATTTCAATCTCAAAACTGAGTAAAAATGGCTGTTTTGAGAAAACAATAGAAAACAACATGAATGAGTTCAAGTAATGAATCAAACAGTGAGGAAACAGTGATAACTACCCCTGAAAGGTTCAAATAATCGGCACGAAGCCCAAATATGGCAATCTGCCCAATTCATGATGATATCAAATAAGTTTCAATCAAATATATAGTAAGAATCATCAATAGGGACGGACCAAGTCACAATCCCCAGTAGTAAACGACCTCACGCTCATCATCGAGCGCGTGCCTCATCTCAATATAGCACTACGATGTGCAATCCGGGGTTTCAAACCTTCATAACATCATTTACAATTACTACTCACCTCGAACCGGCTAAATTCTTAGCCCGTGACGCCTTTGCCCTTTGAATTGGCCTCCGCGCGCATCGAATCTATCCAAAATAACAACTAATACGTCACAATATGCAGGGGTAACAAAGCCCACGCGAAAACAATCAATAAATACTAAGAAATCCCAAAATTAGCAAAACCTGAGCCCCGGGCCCACTTTTCAAAATTCAGTAATTTTTCACCTCAACGGGTTCCTTATCTTCCCACGAGTTCAACCATACAAGATTTATCGAATTCCGACATTGGTTTGACCTCAAGTCTTAAAACCTAAACTTAAGGGTTTTCCACAATTTTCTCCAACTTAAATCACCAATAACATACTAGAATGGCAATAGGTTTGGGTAATTTGACCAAGATTGAGTTAAGAACACTTACCCCAATGTTTCTCTCGAAAATCTTCCAAAAATCCTTCAAGATTTCGCTTCAATCCGAGTTCCCTAGCTCCAATTATGTTCAAGATGGTCAAAACCCCCTTCTTTAAGAATTTGTTCAAGAAAATCTCTTTTGGATATAGTTTTGAGGTTGATTTGCGGTGATTTTATGGTGTTTGGAGGTGTTTCGCTTCGTGGGTAACGAAAATGATTTTTGCATGGAAAATGGGCACTTATTTCTATTCATAAAGGGGTCAAAAATCGGAACAAATAAAACTTTCAGTTGTTCAAAATGCTATAGCATTTCGCGTAGCATAATCAACATGCTGTCCGCATTTGGGACTGCATCGCGTAGCATAATTAACATGTTGTCCGCATTTTGGTAGCACTTCTGACATAGAAATCTGTTGCACTTTGCTATAGCATTTTCGCGTAGCATAATCAACATGCTGTCCGCATTTTGGTAGCATTTCAGACATTGAAATCTAATGCACTTTGCTATAGCATTTTCGCATAGCATAATCAACATGCTGTCCGCATTTTGGTAGCATTTCTCACATTTATGCAGATTTTCCTTTCCAACGATGAAATAGTCCGTTTAACCACCCAAAACTCACCCGAGCCATTCGGGAACCCTTTCGGATATACCAACAAGTCCTAAAACATATTATGGACTTAGTCGGGGCCTTAAATCACATCAAACAACGCTAAATACACGAATCATACCCCAATTCAAGCCTAATGAAACTAACAAATTCCAACTTCTACATTCGATGCCGAAACCTATCAAATCGAGTCTGATTGACCTCAAATTTTGCACACAAGTCATAAATGACATAACGGACCTATGAAGATTATTAGAACTTGATTCCGAACCCGATATCAAAAAGTCAACTCCTCGGTCAAACTTTTCCAAAAATCTTCTATTTTCCAACATTCGCCAAAATGCGTTGAATTGTCCTACGGACTTCCAATTTCAAATCCGGACATACGCCTAAGTCCGAAATCACCATACGAAGCTATAGCAACTCTCGGAATTCTATTCCGACCCTCGGATCAAAATCTTGCCTAACAACCGGAAATCGCCGAAATACTAACTCTACCAATTCAAGCCTAATTCTACACCGGACCTCCAAAACCAATTGCGATCACACTCCTAGGTCATAAATCACCTCCCGAAGCTAACCGAACCATCGGAACACACATCCGAGCCTTCTAACTCATAAGTCAACATCCGGTTGACTTTTTCAACTTAAACCTTATTAAAAGAGACTAACTGTCTCATTTCTTACCAAGCCCACTCCGAACGCCAACTACTCAACTCGATCACATAAAACACGGATAACGAAGCATAATGAAGGAGAAATGGGGGAAACGGAGCGGTAACTCATGGGACGACTCGCCGAGTCGTCACATTCTCCCCCACTTAAACATACGTTCGTCCTCGAACGTGCTAAGGACTATTCCGAGGACATTAAATTTCTAAGTGTATTATTACACGCACTCGCGGGTGATTCCACGTCACCTTAACTTTAACATGGATCCAACAACACCGTCTCAATTGAAGATTATTTCTTTTATCCACATTTATAAACTTCAAGGTCAAATTTCTCGCAGCCCAATTAATTCAACCAGCGTGTTTGTCTCAACCGGCTGTAGGAACTCGTGCTTGTGCGCCCATCATATGTATGCCCATAACCACGTCTCTGATCATAATAGTTGTTCATAATTAATTCCAGCATCGTCAATTAACCTCAGTTTAACCAAAACCTCGTTTCAAATTTTCACAACTCTGACAGCAATTCACGAGGCATGAAGACCTCATAATTATTTACTCGAATTAACATGTCACATTTAACGCCACCTGAACACTCCCCTTGTAGGCTAAAATTCAATAATTACAGCACGAATATGGCAAAATATGCACGAAAACACATAGAAGAATTATCAAATAAGCCTAACAGGCATGGCTCCCTATCAGTACTATAGTACAAATTTAATTCTACACAGGGAGAATTTAAAACACATAATTTTTCATCACAAGGATCTCGTCCTTATATAACTTCCACCACGGCTCATAGCCCAGTTTAAGCTCTTCACATCATAGTTAAAAATGCGAGGATCTCGTCCTCACTCTGAATCACAAGTAATATGCACTCGTGCCAACCGAAATCTATCCATTTCTCCTTTAAAAATAATTTCCTTTACTCGAAATCACGGCACATAATGAACTCCCATACCGGTAGGGCATATAATTCATGAAGCTTTAATCAATTATCCCGAAACTGCGTGAAAACCCACTGTAGTGAGTAACAGAAAGTCATTTTTGGATTCATAGCCCTCAATAATGTACAAAACAAATTGAGTTAAGAACACTTACCCCAATTTTCTCAATAATGTACAAAACCTAAACTTAAGGGTTTTCCACAATTTTCTCCAACTTAAATCACCAATAACATACTAGAATTGCAATAGGTTTGGGTAATTTGACCAAGATTGAGTTAAGAACACTTACCCCAATGTTCCTCTCGAAAAGCTTCCAAAAATCCTTCAAGATTTCGCTTCAATCCGAGTTCCCTAGCTCCAATTATGTTCAAGATGGTCAAAACCCACTTCTTTAAGAATTTGTTCAAGAAAATCTCTTTTGGATATAGTTTTGAGGTTGATTTGCGGTGATTTTATGGTGTTTGGAGGTGTTTCGCTTCGTGGCTAACGAAAATGGTTTTGCATGGATAATGGGCACTTATTTCTATTCATAAAGGGGTAAAAAATCGGAACAAATAAAACTTTCAGTTGTTGAAAATGCTATAGCATTTCGCGTAGCATAATCAACATGCTGTCCGCATTTTGAACTGCATCGCGTAGCATAATTAACATACTATCCGCATTTTGGTAGCACTTCTGACATTGAAATCTGTTGCACTTTGCTATAGCATTTTCGCGTAGCATAATCAACATGTTGTCCGCATTTTGGTAGCATTTCTGAGATTTATGCAGATTTTCCTTTCCAACGATGAAATAGTCCGTTTAACCACCCAAAACTCACCTGAGCCATTTGGGACCCCTTTCGGATATACCAACAAGTCCTAATACATATTATGGACTTAGTCGAGGCCTTAAATCACATCAAACAAGGCTAAATACACGAATCATACCCCAATTCAAGCCTAATGAAACTAACAAATTTCAACTACTACATTCGATGCCAAAACCTATTAAATCGAGTCCGATTGACCTCAAATTTTGCACACAAGTCATAAATGACATAACGGACCTATGAAGATTTTTAGAACTGGATTCCGACCCTGATATCAAAAAGTCAACTCCTCAGTCAAACTTTTCCAAAAATCTTCTATTTTCCAACATTCACCAAAATGCGTTGAATTGTCCTACGGACTTCCAATTTCAAATCCGGACATACGCCTAAGTCCGAAATCACCATACGAAGCTATAGCAACTCTCGGAATTCCATTCCGACCCTCGGATCAAAATCTCGCCTAACAACCGGAAATCGCCAAAGTACTAACTCCACCAATTCAAGCCTAATTCTACACCGGACCTTCAAAACCAATTCCGATCACTCTCCTAAGTCATAAATCACCTCCCGAAGCTAACCGAACCATCAGAACTCACATCCGAGCTCTCTAACTCATAAGTCAACATCCAGTTGACTTTTCCAATTTAAACCTTCTTAAAAGAGACCAAGTGTCTCATTTCTTACCAAACCCACTCCGAACGCCAACTACTCAACTCGATCACATAAAACACGGATAACGAAGCATAATGAAGCATAAATGGGGGAAATGGAGCGGTAACTCATGGGACGACTCGCTGGGTCGTCACAGATAGAACAATAACAAAGATATAACAAAATGCAACAAGATAATAGGCTAAACTAGTGAAGCCATAAACAATAATAAAGGAGTTGAGGGAAAGAGGACTGGACTCTAGTAATTGAGCCTCAAGAAGGTAGGCCCAGCAGTAAAGAGACAGCTACTAATGACTTCGGACTTCCAACAATGCAGCGATACTGGGCTTGGGCCTGAGTTCCTTAGGAACTCAGCAGGATCAAACAAATGTACATGTCCAAAAGAAAGAGAAAGTCATTAGATATATGTTTAATATATATAATATATATTCAACCGTGCATCAGACATATAAACAACATATAAACAGATGAATGAAGCAAGATGTAACAATCTATCAATACTATAAAGTTATGAGAAAACTTATACTAATGTGGTGGTTATACATGACGAATAATTTTGCATTAAAAACCTTTCGTTGTCATTAAACACTAAACTCCTACAGAACAAAAGGTTTCAATGAATTAAGGGCCAAGGAGAGAGTTTTACTCAAGATCGATGACCCTTTTGAATCCTCTGACACTTCAAAGTTCCCAAGGGACTCAAGGCCCCGAGCAACACTTGTGCCAGGGAGAGCAGCCGAACCTAGAGTTAAACTCCACTCCCAAATACCCCTAAACTCTAACAACTCATTTTTCCCTATGGGTTTAAGTGCCAATGAGGCCCTTACAATGAAAACTAAATGCTATTATATCCCCTACCACAAAAGTATAATTTTCTCCTAATAGAATAACATAAGGACACACAAACAATCCTTATGACTACATTTCTGATACCAAATGAACAATCCACATATTAGGTAAATCTGGAGGTCACACTTTGAGCACATATAGGAGAGAAGAAGAAACATTATAACATACTAGCAAAGGTCTAAACACTGGGGAAAACACATTGAAGGGGGAAATAAAGAACACAGAGTTCAGATATGCAGCACAAGAAATAGAGATACTCCTGCCCTGCAGACTAATTATGAGTTAATTAGCATAAGTATTGTCATTAGTACATTCATAGACTGACCACACTTCTTAGAATTCTCATAGCACCAACAAGGATTTAAAAAGACAATCATACCAAACAGCTTCTTAGGTATTATCAGAAGTATCAGAACATGATCAGGTTCTTAGTAAGACTATAAGTTATAAATGGAGTTCCTAAAGATGCTTTAACAGAATCCTTCCCATAATAGTACTATATACAAACCATTATGTTCATTCAGTAGCAATAGAGAACTTCTCATATGATTGAAAATCAGATTATGTTTCAGAATAGCAGAAAAGAGAGAACTGAGTATACTTTCAAAGAAAAAGCATGGAATCATGCAGACAAACAGGGATGCATGCAACATTTGACCAGTTATATATATAGACATTTCAAATGGGGTGGTGATTTTATACAGACAGGATGAACTTTACTAATATCAGCAATGTCATAAAGGGAGGAGGGTTATAGGTAAGGGGAGGATTATACCAAACAAGTTTAGCTTAGGTGTATAGCCTAAATTAGCCTCTAGATGAAAAGTAGTCACGCTCAGCTTAAAAAGTTATCACTTGACTATAACAAGAATGATGGTCCTATTTTTATGGAAGATAACTTAATGATAACTGAATGTAAGCTTCACAAAGTCAACCGTGGTATAAAAGAGATTAAAGACAAGAAATTACTATACCAAATAGTACTTAAACATGCATCTGAGAGTTACATCTAAACATGAGACAGTTTTGTCAAGCTAAAAGATAGTCATAACTATGTTTGTTCAATGAAAGACAACTTGATAACAACCGAATATAGGCAAAAGGGTCACTGAAGTTCATAAGAGTTCATCTTAACATTACTGTTTCACATAGGTACAACCAACAGTCAGATGAGTACAAGATTGTCATGATAATAACTCAGAAGTTATTCTCAATGTTAAATAACGTTAATATGGAGAAGGAGAGTACTTAAACACTTACGCTTTCATGCTGCTGTCAAGTAGTGAGAGATTAGCTATGAACGTTCAATTTTTTTCCTAATTTAGGATTATCAAACAGTAATCTCAACCACAAGAATCCTGGAAAATAGTGTATAGAGATAAAGATTACAATAAAGGTCACAATAGAATTATTTGTAGAAACTCTGAAGTTTAGACAAGCATGGAAGTCATTAAGGCACATTGAGGGAATTAAATCATATTGGCTATCTGAAATTCACTAAATCTCATAAAGAAAACTTAAACATGAAGATTGTTTAGGTTCAGATATGTAAGTCATTAAAACCATATAATAGTTTAGTCAATATGAATTAAAGAGATTCTGAAGACTCGATGAATGACCACAAATCAACAACACTTTAACATGAACTGGGATAACACTATATATGCTAATGACAAACATTATAAGCTTATACAGTAAATAAAATAACAACATGTACATAGCATTCAAGTAAAACGATTAGAAGAGAAGAGGGGGAAGGTGCACTAACCTTTTTTAGGACAGCAGACCAAATAGGACTTGTTTAGCTGTTAGGACCCAAGACCTTAGAGACTTCTACTAAACGAATACCTCAGAGCAAAATCAAAATTCGATTAAGAGCTTAGTCAAAAGAAATTCTACAACTACTATACTGATTTTTGCTTTTGCTAAGTGTTCTTGGTGTATTATTTTCAGTGTTAGGTGGTTGTGTAGATGATGTTAGGTAGAACATTAAAGGCCATATTAATAGTGCCATTAAGGCTTTAGGGTTTCAGCAGACTCAAAATCATGAGTGGAAAGCGACAAAAGATTGATGAAGATAGCAAAATTGAGTGAAAAATCTGAGAGACAGCAGGGAAAAATGACGAACAAGTTACCTGAATGAAGAAAGCTGACCATTGAAGGCAAAACACATCGATCAAAGCTCCAATGGCCGGAGGTCATTGCATTTGACCTCTGGACTTCGAATAATCATGATGAAGCTCTGAAACGTGTTTATGCATGCTCCGATTTAACAGAACAGTGATGTAAATTCGGAGATTTGAAGTTTCACATTTTGGTTTATGATTTCATAATTGGGACTTTTAAAATTTCATCAGTAAAACGAAAAGAAAATAGTAGGCTTCATATCCCAAGGACAAGATGAGTGGTTCTATATGTTTGACTTGAAATATCAAGGAAGAAATCAGATTAATGGTGTTTTAAGCTTACGGTTTCAGAAACTGGTGTTTCAATTCCAGTGATTGAAAGAGGAAAATAGCAACGGGATTCGCGGATAGGGAGGTAGACCGAGATTTGTGGTTTGATTTGTGTGACCTTGCACAAATTTGTGCAAGGATTTGGGATTGATGGGCTAGAGACGGATGATAGAAAAGAGAGATTTTAGGGAAATGAGGGCGGCCGAGTCTTTGAGTGAATGATTAGGGTTTGGGGGGAATAGGAGTCCGTCTCTAGGTCAAAGATGAGAGATAGAACCTGAGCTATTGGATTTGATGATCAACAGCCCTGATTAGTTGATCATTTATGATTTTTTGGGGGGATTTTTGGTGTCTGTTAGATGATGAGATTTTGGACAGTGGGGATAAGACCTCTAGGGTTGGTGTTTAAAAATCAACAAAAACAGGAGATTAAATGTGAGCCATTGATCTTTTGGAATCGAGATGGGGTGTTTGGACTGGGTAATTCCGTTTGCGCTTGGTAATTGGGCTAAAATAAATTTAAAAGATGGACATTTTACAATTGATTGCTAATTGCAATTGTAGCCTTTTGTCTTTTAATCCCTTTTTGAATTCAATTTAAATAAAATTAACAATTTCCAATAAAATATGATAAAATTATAATTATTATTTATACTACTAATTGTTTTAATTAATTCTTTATAAAAATTCTTTCTTTGCTAAATGGCAACAATAATTTTGAATTTTAC
Source organism: Nicotiana obtusifolia (assembly GCA_002018475.1). Classification (NCBI taxonomy): domain Eukaryota; kingdom Viridiplantae; phylum Streptophyta; class Magnoliopsida; order Solanales; family Solanaceae; genus Nicotiana; species Nicotiana obtusifolia. The sequence continues at coordinate 41,263 of MCJB01011730.1, forward strand.
ATAATAGTCTAATTAACTAGGAATTAAAGAGTAATTCATTAATTTTATTATAGAACATATGTAATGTATATATAAAAGTTATTTTAAAAATCTAAAAATAGTAAATTCATTTGTAATTACATAATATTAATATCACGTGATTATTTTTAAAACTAATACTCAATTAATTTTGTAAAAAATATGTATTTATTACCTGAAACACTTTAAAAATATTTATTTTAAATTATTAAGTATAAATAAATTAATTTAAAAAGGGAGGGTCAAAATTGGTCGTCAACAGTGTTAATACTGCAAATCAATGTGTAGTAAATCAATTGGTCAGGGGTAATTTTACGACAACACCTTATGCGGAAGCATGTGAGATTCTTAATGAGATGGCGGAAACTTCTTCGGCTTGGCAATACCGAGCTAATGTTCCCCAAGGTGATCTCGACATGATCCATCTTCATAAAGAGTTGCAAGAACATGGGCAAGCTAGTGCCGAATTTTCCATAACCATGACTCAACTTGTTAAGGCCCAACTTCATCAAACCCAAGCTCCTAAGCTAGTTCAGGCTATGGAGGGAGTGAATATCTTGGTAAACAAGAAGAGCACTAAAGGTCCAATAACAATAACAATCATGCAAATTGAGGTTCGAGTTTTCAAAAGCCCCAATGTACCAACAACCAAGCAACCCACCTCCTTACCTTTCAATGTTTTAAGTTCTTCAAACAATGAAATGAGCCATATTGAGAACATTTTCAAGCAAATGATAGAGATGAATGTGGATTCGGATGCTCAACTTGCCTCACACACCACATCAATCCGTTATCTGGAAGTTCAAATGGGGCAAATATCTCAAGCTCGGAATACTCATCCTAAAGCTAAACTACCAAGTGACATGGTAGTAAACCGAAAGGGTGTTAATAACACGGGGTATGCCATGGCGGTTATGACATGAAGTGGAAGAGGCGAGAATGCACCCAACTCAAATGAAAGGCAACTTATGGATGATGACCAAGTGATCCAAGAGCAGGAAATCCCACATAATAACATTCAAGTACATAAAAAGGTTCAGATTGATATTGATGTTATTGTGGAGGAGACCCAAGAAGAGGTGAACCCGTCTAGGAAACACATTTTTGACATACCAGAACTGGTAGTGCAAAAGGATAAGGTACTCTTGCCGAAGCCTCCACCTCCGTACCCTCAAAATCCTTGCTAAGTGAAATTGTGAAAATCATTTCAAGAAGTTTATTCAAATGATGAAATGTCTCTCCATCAATGTGCCATTGGTAGAAGCTCTGGAATAAATGCCCGGTTATGCGAAGTTTATGAAAGATCATGTGACTAAGAAGTGGTCAATGAATTTTGAAACTATCAAGGTTACTCATCAAGTGAGTGTAATTGTTTATTCCATGGCTCCTAAGTTGGAAAATCTCGTTGCTTTCATGATTCCTTGTACTATTGAAAGTGTCGATTTTTCCAAAGCTCTTTGTGATCTTGGGGCGAGTATGGATTTCATGCCTTACTTGATGTTCAAAACTTTGGGAATTGCAAAACCAATACCCACATCTATGAGGTTGCAAATGGTCGATCATAGCATGAAGAGGCCAATGGGAGTGATTGAGGATGTCTTGGTCCGAGTTGATAAGTTTATCCATGCGATGGACTTTCTGATTCTAGATTGTGAGGTTGACTATGAAGTGCATTTCATTCTTGAGAGGCCTGTTCTTGCTACGAGTAAGGCCCTTTGTGATGTGGAAGCTGGAGAACTCATTTTTTGGGTTGGTGATGAACAAGTGATATTCTATGTGTGCAAGTCTATACGTCAACCAAATATGAATAAAGTGTGTTCTTTTGTGGACTTGGTGACCGATGTTATTATTGATGATACAAATTCTATAAATAATGTTGGTATGCTGGAAGCCGTCTTGCTCAACTTTGATGATGATGAGAATGATGGTTTCATGGAATGCGTGAACTCTTTGCAAGGAATGGGGTCATATAACTATGCACCCCGGAAGTTATTTTTGGATCTTGAGAATAGGAAGACTCTTCTTACAAAGCCTTCTATTGAAGAGCCACCTACTTTGGTGTTAAAACTATTACCACCTCACCTTCGGTATGAATTTCTTGGCCCTTGTTCTATTTTACTGGTTATTATTTCCCCTTGTTTGCCTAATATGCAAGTTGGTTCCACATTGGTGGTGTTGCAAAAGAGGAAGAAAGCTATTGGGTGGACTTTGGTGGACATTCGGGGTAAAAGCCGCGCATTTTGCATGCATAAGATTAAGTTGGAGAATGGTGCCAAACCATCCATTGATCATCAAATAAGACTCAACGAAGCTACAGCAAGAGGTGGTAAAAAAGGAGATTATCAAGTGGTTGGATGTCGGGGTTTTCTATCCCATTTCCAATAGTTCATTAACCTCTCCAGTTCAATGTGTCCCAAAGAATGAGGGCATGATAATTGTTACCAACGATAAGAATGAGTTGATTCCTACAAGAACGGTCACCTGTTGGAGAGTTTATATGGACTATCTTAAGCTCAACAAAGTCACAATGAAGGATCACTTTCTCTTCCTTTCATGGATCAAATGGTTGATAGATTGGACAGCCATGCTTTTTATTGTTTTCTTGATCGGTACTCATGCTATAACCAAATTCTTATTGCTCCGGAAGATCAAGAGAAAACCACTTTTACATGTCCATATGGTGCTTTTGCTTTCAAACAGATGCCTTTTGGTTTATGCAATGCACCGGCGACTTTTCAAAGGTGTATGTTGGCTATTTTCATGGACATGGTGGTAGATTTCCTTGAGGTCTTCTTGGATGATTTTTCAGTGGTTGGAGATTCTTTTGATGATTGTCTTACTAGTTTGGACAAAGTGTTGGCTAAATGCGAGGAAACAAATTTGGTACTTAATTGAGAAAATGTCATTTCATGGTTGAGGAAGGCATTGTCCTTGGACATAAGATTTCAAGGAATGGTATTGAAGAGGACAAGGCGAAGATAGAAATCATTTCTAAGCTTCCAAACCCTACCTCGGTGAAGGGTGTGCGGATTTTCTTGGGCCATGAGGGTTTCTACCGACGATTTATCAAAGATTTCTCTAAAGTGGTGAACCCGTTTTGCGAGCTCCTTGAGAATGATGCCAAATTCATTTCAATGATGATTATATGAGAGCTTTTGTACAATTGAAGCTCAAGTTGACAACAACTCTTATCATTATATCTCCAAATTGGAGCTTGTCATTAGAACTCATGTGTGATAGTGGGGCTATTTTAGAGCAACGTGTTAACAAAGTTTTTCATTCGATTTAATATGATAGTAAGACCAAGAATAGCTCCCAAGTTAATTATACTGTTACGGAGGAAGAGCTCATTGTTATTGTGTTTGCTATTGAGATGTTTCACCCATACTTGATGGGTGCCGAAGTTATTGTTCACACGGATCAGGCGCACTTCGCTATCTTATGAGAAAAAAGGAATCTAAAGCTCGATTGATGAGATGGGTGCTTTCTATTGCAAGAATTTGGTATTGACATCCATGACAAGAAGGAAAGTGAAAATTAAGTGGCGAACCACTTGTCTCATTTCGAGGAGGAAATGAGGCCACATGATGGCCTTGAAATCAATGACTCTTTCCCTGATGAGAAACTTTTTGCACTTTCATGAAAGAGATGCCGTGGTTCGTGGATTTGGAAAATTTGTTTGTGAGTGGTATCATTTCGGATGAGTTCTCTTCAAACAAAAGAAAGAAGCTCAAGAGGGATGAACCATACCTTTTTCGTATTTTCACGGATGGGTTGATTTGGAGGTGTGTGCCGGAGGAAGAGCAAGGTTATATTCTTGAGGGTTATCATTCTTCGCCATATGGCGGTCATCATGGTGGAGCAAGAACGGTGGCTAAAGTCCTAAAATGCAGTTTCTGTTGGCCTACTCTCTACAAAGATGCAAATGAGATGGTGAAAAGATGTGACGAATGTAAATGGGCGGTGGAATTTCAAAGAATTATGAGATGCCCGCTTACAACCATCTTGGAGATTGATATTTTTGATGTTTTGGGTATTGACTTTATGTAACCTTTTGTGGGTTTTTGTAGAAACACCTACATTTTGGTCACACTTCGGATTGTGCGGCCGCACTCGCCTCTTTAAACCCTCACTCTCTTCTAAGTATAAATAGAACAGTGGCCCTCCTCTTACACTTTTCACCACCTTCACTATTTTACTGTTACTCTGAGAAGTTACCCAAGTACTTGCACTTTCAATCACAAACAACCCTTCACACTCACTTGGGTCTTAGTACACTAAATCTATTTGGTATGCATCACTTCAATCTTGTTGATTTTATTTTCAAATTTATTTTGACTTTTTAAATTTTTTAGGCCATCTGTTATTGCATTCCTTTAATGTGTCCATGTGGGGTAGTTTAGCATTGGGCAATTGTCAAAGAATGCTTAGATAGGGTTGGGTTGTTTATCATGTCTATACTATGTTGCTAGTAGGATTGAACACAAATTTTGCATAACTTAGGGTAACAGACATGTAGTTGTACTGTTCTTGGTTGTGCAGACCACACTTAAAATTGAGCGGTCTACAAACATCTGTTGGACTAACTTGCTAGGTTATTTGCTCGAGCGTCCGCACTTGAATTGTGTGGACCATGGATTTTATTGTGCAACCGTAGAGGCAAGTCCGCACTGATAATCAAAGAACCTAATCTCTGAGCATCTAAAAGGGCGAACTGCATACATTTTTGTGCAGACTGTAGATGAATTCTGCAGCCACAGATTAAGGTTGCACTGTCCATCAGAGAGATTACCCTGAGAACTTAGCGTAATTGTGCTGAAGTGCAGTCCGCATTTGGAATTGTGCGGTCCACACTTTCATTTTGCCGGACCGTACTCTAAAATGTGTGTACCACACTTGTTCCTTGTCTATTGCATGCTGCAAACGTGAAGCTTCACTGCTTCTATGTTGTCCTCTCATATTTAGATGACTCTTAACCATTTACAACATGAATACCAACTGACAAATCCCTTTGTGCACACACAGACAATGGTAGATCAAGAGGATGAGGAGAATCTTCAAAAGAAAGAGAAGATTCAAGCAGTGGCAGAGGTAGAGGTGCCATGCACCCGAGTGTGCAACGGCCATTACAAAGAAAACCATTGCAGGGGGGACAGGTAGAAGCCTCTCAGAGTCGAGTTCTTATGCCCTGTCTATGGAGGGCTCGAAAGGGAATACTGTTTCCAGATCTCACAGTACCTCCGAAGGCTCAGCTAGTGATAGTCATGAGTCCAATTCATCTGCTCGGGGCTTTGATTCTAATGATGCCCCAGATGATGGGAGAGGGGGAGCAAGTGCACAGACATGCATGGCTAGGAATAAGAAGAAGGTTGTCCGGGACGATTGGTTATTGAGTTTGCAAGCATATACAAACTTTCGAATGTGGTGGAAGGAGAGATCCATGACTCACGAACGACACTTCCTCATCAAACACTTAGAAAAATACAACTCTGCAGTCTTAGAGAAGTTTACCAAGAGAAAGGGGTCGATGCAGTTTACTGAGAAGTTGGTGCATGTGAAAAAGCATCTTGTCCGAGAATTCTACGCCGACACGACGCATATTCTCTAAGGCACAAAGATCGCTAAAGTGCACAACATGAAAGTAAAGTTTGATCAGCACACTTTGAATGCGTACTTGGGATTTGATGATGTGGAGCTAAAGGAATATTTGGAAAAGTTGGATTTGAAGGAGGATGCAAGATCATGGCTTGCTGAGATTCTTGCACCTGGAACTACTTCCCCTTGGATTGTTGTTGGGGTTCCAATCCTCCGCAAGACTTTGAGCTTTGAAGCAAAAGGATGGAAAACCTTTGTGTGCAGTAGACTTGACCCGTGCCTAAATGAGAACAACCTACCTTTGCCGAGAGCTGTTTTAGTAGCTTCTATCATGGTCGGGTACCCAATATGTGGTTTCCTTGATGTTGGTCAACAAATCACTTGTAGCACGGATGGAATCACATCTTACCTCTACCCCAGCACTATCACTAAGTATCTGACTGACGCCAAGATGGCATCCTGGCCATTTGGCACTAAGCTCAAGCCGACTGGTCCCTTGGATCGGTACAAGCTGTAAGATTCGAGGAAACCAAAGAAGAGCATTCAGCCTGCTGCTTCTGCTGACCAGTCTGATGAGCCGGTAGTTGTATCCCCTGGTCCATCTGACATTCCATCTACTTCAACTAAGCCTTGCACCAGTGCTAGAGTTGACATTCCTAGGCCACCATCCCCATCCCCTACTACAGTGCCTACTCCAACTCAGAGGCCGGTGACTATGCCTACATGCCCATTGTCTGCCTTGCTGGTCTCTCAGACACTTGCGAGCCTCAACAAATGGATGCAGGCAACTAGTTCAATGTTGTCTGAGATCTCCAGTACAGTTCCAGGGTAGTCATCTTCACAGGCACCACTGGATCCCTCTAGCATAGATAAGAAACTTAAAAATGTCTTAGACAACCAGAAGGTGATCATGGATACACTGGTACAACATGGTGCAGTGATTGAGCGGTTGACCAAGTAGGTAAAGAAGATGAGAAAGACACGGGCCAGCAAGAAGTCGGTTGATGCTCTTCGAGCTGAGGTGACAAGGATAGATGAGGCCGGTGATTTGCCTTTTGACATGCTACTAGACCTCATCCAGCCTCACCAAGATCTGTCTTCTCATGAGGATCCCATTACTCAGACTGAGGAGTCATGTCTTGCATCTGACACTACTGAGGTGGTGCGTGATATGTTCAGCTCTCAGGCTGCTCCCAGACACGATGATGACATCATTCAGTTAGTTGAGCCGGCTGGGATTGATTTTGGTGGTGACACTTTGATGACTGAGGACACTTTGGGATTTTCTTCGCCCTCTCTACTTTTTGATCTTATTTTTCTAAGCATTGGGGATAATGTTTCTTTTTATTTGGGGAGGGGGGGATGCGGGGGTGGAGAATTCTTTATTTGATGATAATTAGATACATTTGACAACATTGGGATGTAATAATTGGATGATTCTACTTTTTGTTTATCTTTAGTAGTTGTTACATTTATTAGTATTTTTGATTGTGTTTGTTTTGTTTGTTTTTATGTTTTTCTTATTATTTTTGATAATAAAACTTTGGTTTTCTTAATGCCCCAATTCTTTCCAAAGGTGGTCTTTTGTGTGAACCAGGCGACTCTTCCCGAGGATGGATAGTGTGACAACTTTCTTAAGGGAATGAGTCAATTTCATGTTTATGTAACAGTAGTAGAAAGTAGTAATGAATAATAGCCCCAATTAAGTCATTCATTAAAAAAAGGGTTATTTATGCTTCATGTGATACCAACATACTTAACTGCAATCTTGTGGTTTGAAGCAAGGTCTTTGGAGGAAATAGCTATAGTTTAGTGAGTCTGAGGTTCTTGAGATGACTTTAATAATCATTAGGCGGTCGAATATATCATAGTGATCTTTAACTTGACTGTGATCGTAGTGAATTTTAGACTCTATCCTCTTTTAGGTCTAGTTAAATCATTGGTGAGATGAATTCTTGTTGCTAGTTCAAGTACTTGAGTGAATAGGCTAGAACTTGCCCTCAATGTATTTCAAGGAAAAATTCAAAGTTTTCTTGGTTGGAAAAATGATTGTAGGCTTTCCTTGGACCGTTTGAGCTTTCTATTTCCACCATATGATCGTTATCCCTAGTCAACCCCTTTGAGCCTTTAGCCATTCTCTGTTGGTAATATCAAGGCATTGAAAAGAGAGATAAGAAATTGTCTTCATGAAAAAAACCAAAAAGAAAATAAAAAGGGAGATTGATGAAATTCAAGTGAGACAAGTGTCACAACCCAAAATCCACCAAAGGTGGTAATGGCGCCTAACACCGCCATTAGGCAAGCCAACGGTGATTGATCAACTTAATTACTCATTTCAGTACTTTGAAATCATAATTTTCATTAATTGAATATTATAAAATAGAATTTATAGGGTAAATGATAGTACTTACACGAACTACAATAATGAACAACCCGTAAGAACCCCCAAAACCTGGTGTCACAAGTGCATGAGCATCAACTAGGAAATATAATAAAATACAACATCTGCCCGGAATACAAATTAGACAAAAGAATATGAATATCTCTGATGGAGACTCTGCAGGCTGCGGATCGTAACATTGAATGCAGGTCACAGTAAAGTCCCCGCAATAGCCGCGCCTCTGCACCCAAAAGACCACCAGACATATATGTACCTGCACAATAAGTGCAGCAAGTGCAGCAAGTGCAGCATGAGTACGTAAATCAACGTGTACCCAGTAGTATCTAGCCTAATCCCAGAGAATTAGTGACGAGGGGTCGACATTGACACTAACTAGTGGTCCAATAAGACAGATTTAGTAGAAGTAACAGACGTGAGTTAGAGTAAATGAACGAAATAACAAGTATAAATACGTGGGGTACAATTCTCCTCTTATCAATAACTCAAACTCTCAGCTAGTAGTTACCTCCTCAATCGGAGTATATATAATAGATCTCGCTAGATAGGTCGTCACAGTTCAAATCAGGAAAACTCGTAGGTATACTGGCTTCTTGTCAATTATTACGCACGATTGCATAAGAGTATTTTATAGGAATGCCGAGGTGTCAGCCCGATCCCATCATAATATGTGCACTGTCGAGGGTCGAACGGCCTGAACCATAGATACATCTATTATATTGCCGAGGCGAACGGCCCGATCCCATTAGAATAAGAAGCTTTAACGGGTCCTTGACCCCACTCACGAATAGACATGAGAGTTATATATTTTAAGGGAAACCTTTTGATGAAAACGCATAATGCGGAAGAAATACATAAGAGGAGTACAATTATTTTGCGGCTAATCATGAAGCTCGTCGAATCTCTACCATAGCAAGTCTATCACTCTACACAATCCTAGTCTCAAGTCGTAATGTAAAATAAAGGAATTTAATAGGCAAGGGACAGCTGAAATAGTATAGCTATAGCATGGTGCGAACCTAAGTCTACTCGGACAATAACATGAATTGAGCTATGTACAGACTCTCGTCACCTCGTGCGTACGTAGCCCCCGTAACAAGTAACACATATCAAATACATAAACAAGGGGTAGTTTCCCCTCACAAAGTTAGACAGGAGACTTACCTCGCTTCGAAGTTCCATAAATGGCTCCAACACCACTCAAACACCTCAACCCGATGCCCGTCTCTTCAAATCTGGTCAAACAACATGCAAACCAATCAAAATATACCCCAATACGTAAAATGTAATAATTTATAATGATTCCTAGCTTCGCTCAAAAGCCAACAAAGTCAACCCTCGAGCGTACACACCAGGATCTCAAATATTTTCGAAGATAAACTTTACCCATAACACCACGAACTCAAATATATAATTTATTCCAATTTTAATGTCCAATTTCGTGATCAAATTCAAAAAATACTAATTTCTAGGTTTTCTACCAAAATCCCAAATTTTTCCTAATTTCCATTTTTAAACCAATATATAAACCTTGTATTTAACTCACAATATGCGGGAATTTGAATTGCCACCAGCAAAAGATTCATCGCGCCTTACACCCAGCTCCCGTCTCCCGAAATTGAAAGTTGAATACCCATTTGTTGAGTGCTACAAGGATAATTCAGAATCCCTATTGATATTTTGACACCGTTAAAATGATTCCGAGATAAACTTCACAACGTCAGCTTCTTGACAATCTTATGGCCCGAAACACCAGCGTCGGCATTGCCCTTCTCGAAATACTGCACTGCTGACGTATTCTTCTTAGTTTTGCTTCTTCGCTTCAATTTCTCCATTAACTGAACATTTTCACTTTTGGACCTCCACTATAAGTGTTCCCCAAGTGGTGGCCTTAATCTTGATTTTCCGGCGAAGTGTATTAAATTGGAGAAAAAGATTTCTTGGCTGGTCCACATTCCACAGAAAACACAAAAATATTCGTCACAATCCGTCACCGCCGACCAGATTTCTATTAACTTCAAGGGCTGCTATCCAGGTTCTATTGTTCCTCTCTTGTATTGATATCTTAATAGTTTGATATCTTAGCATAATTGTATCTTCTTGCCTGCCTATTTTGTTCTTGAATATGTAGTTAGTATTTGCGCTAGCATTGTCAAATTAATTGCGTTAGTAATGGTTTTGCCTACTTGTTTATATTGTAATCTACCTGTTTACATCTTTATTTTGAATCTTTATTTCAAACATCCCCTAGTAGTTCTGTTCTAGTTTTGCATTTTTTCTTTGCGACCTTTAGTTGTAGAGTATAGCCCCCTATAGCTCTTGTATTGTATTTCTTCACCTATTTTTCTATCCTATAGTTGTACATTATAGTTCTTTTCGTTCCTTTGTTTTATTTCTTCACCTATTTTTCTGACATTTGGTTGTAGATTATAGTTCCCTTTAGTTCGTTTATTTTATTTCTTCACATGTTTTGCAACCTTTAATGGTAGATTATATTTCAGTAATTCACTTTATTTTTGTAGCTTGTTTTCAGAATAGTGATTGCGTAGTAAATCCTAGATTATAGTGGATTTGGTGAATGATGGTAAGGTAAGGTCTTGTCCTCGGGGGTGTCAGCGTAGGGGAGGGGGTGGGGGGGTAAGAGGGCTAAGGGAGCTAATAGGCTGAGAGTGGGGTCTTGTAACATAGGAACTTTGACTGGAAAATTTGTAGAGTTAGCGAATTTTTTCGAGAAAAGGAAGATTAATATAGCTTGTGTACATGAGACTAGGTGGGCAGGGGATAAGGCGCGGAATGTGGGCAGTTTCAAACTTTGGTATTCTGTGAGGGTGGGGGGCAGGAACAAGGTAAGTATCTTGGTTGATAAGGACCTCCGCGAACTAGTGGTGGAGGTCAGGAGGGTGAATGACAGGCTGATAATTATTAAGCTAGTTGTTGGAGGTTTTACTTGGAACATAATCAGTGCGTATGCACCCCATGCACGCTTGGAGGAGAAGCTTTTCATATAAGGAGATTTCACTGGCCACATTGGAGCAATGTCTGGGAGGTATGATTATGTGCATGATGTCTTTGGTTTTGGAGATAGAAACAGAGAAAGAACGTCTCTGCTGGACTTTACGAGAGCATTTGATTTGGTGATAGCAAACTCGAGTTTTTCGAAGAAGAGGGAGCACTTGGTCACCTTCCGGAGTTCGTAGGCTGAGACTCAGATTGTGTATTTACTCTGCTGGAAGTCCGATAGAGGTCTTTACACATATTGCAAGGTCATCCCGAGTGAGAACCTCTAGACCCTTCATAGGGTCCTGGTCATGGACCTTGAGATCATGAGGGAAAGGACGAAGAGGGCGATGTATAGCCAACATAGGATCAAGGAAGAGCCTTGACGGAAGTTAAAGCGCAGGAGTCGAGGGTCAAGCTGGTGACTAATGGGGCTTGGAGGAGTAGCGGGGAAGCAAGCGCTGTGTGGACCATGACTAGTTAGTTTATTTGCTTGCTAGTTAGTTCAATTTCTTAGAAGTTAATTTAGATAACAATTACCTATACTTGTTTGAAAGTTAAATCTAGTTATTTTAAGTTCTTTTCTTAAGTTTTTAATTTAGCACCAAATATAAACTCTCTGTGAATTCGACCCCGACTCGTGTTGGGATTTATAATTGCAGTGACTGTTTCATACTCTTTAATTGGGTGTGAATTGGACGTGATCAAGCCTCTTGCCCTCGCGCTCCTCTCGCTCAAGCCTGCAAACCTGCTCCAAGCACCTAGAAATCCCAACCACCTGTTTAAACTTAGCATCTATCTCGGCCTCTTGAGCCAAACTATAGCGTAAGCCATAGTTGAGGACATCAATAAACCTCCTGATGCTCTCTCTCTCTCTCTCTCTCTCTCTCTCTCTCTCTCTCTCTCACTCCTCTTTGATGAACTCTGGCGGTTTAAGCCTCCCTAACCGCTCCAATCTTTTCTGTTCCCCCTCAATCATAGGTGGAACAATCTCGTCCCAAGCAGCAATAATTGACTGAATTGGCAACACTCTTGGTGTCTGATAACTCTAAGCTAGCTGCTCTGGAGTACAGTCGGCAAGAGTCTGGGCACCTCTCCCAGCCTATGAGGAAGCTGGTGCAGCTAGCATCGAAACCGCCTAAGCCAAGCTCGTGCACAGAGTCAAAATCTGAGCCAAAGCCTCCTGAAGACGAGGAATGACAATAGGTATCATCGGTGTCTAAGCTGGTCCCACCAGCTCAACGATATCCAGAACATGCTCCTCAGCTGGAGCAATTGGTGGCTCCACTGGCGCTGCCCTAGCTATAGTGCGAGCCCTACCTCAGCCTCTACCACAGCCCCGACCTCTCGCGGCCCTAACTGGTGGCACTGGTGTCCATCTGCCTGATCCGGTTGCATGTGTCCTCACCATCTTTGAGAGAATACAAGAGTCAAGGTTCAAACTTTGGAAATAACAAATCCACACGACAAAAATGCAAGAAAGTGAAGTTTTCATAACAATTCGGTAGCCTCTCGAAGATAAGTACTGACATCTTCGTACCGATCCGCAAGACTCTACTAAACTCGTTCATAAGTCGTGAGTCTAAGTAACTTAGTGCTCTGATACCAACTTGCCACGACTTAACTCTTACTGGAGCCGTGACGGCGCCTAACACTACTTGCTAGGCAAGCTAACAGTCATATAATATCAATGAATTTTTAGAAAATATGGTTTAATAAACTCAACAACGGAGGTATAGTGAAATAACTAATAAAAATGACAACAATATTGATACAACCACTGTTGTGTATCAAAATGCAAGACCAAATCCTCAATACAACTGTCTGAATAGTAGAATAGTAATAGTAGAAATAATGAAAGAGAACTTCAAGGTTTGCGGATGACATAGCAGCTACCTCGTAGTCTCCCAAAAGCTGGTAGCAAAAGAACTCGAGATCACCTCGTTCGGAAGCACCTGAATCTGCACACGAAGTGCAGAGTGTAGTATGAGTACAACTGACCCCATATACTCAATAAGTAACAAACCTAACCATGGGCTGAAAGCAGTGACGAGCTCAGAAACAACAGTCAGAGACCAATATCTATAACCAGTAATAGTTCAGAATACAAAGGAAAGAGAAAAGTAGGTAAGTCAATAATATTATGTTCAGCTCGTTCACATTTTAGGAATTTAGACATGTTTTCCAAGTACAACAGTTTAAACCCAACATTGATAACATTTCATTTACCAACTAGCATGAGGAAGGTACATTTCTATGCCTACATGTCAAATCAACAATAATACAGTGAAACCATTAAGAACCACTACACGACGACACTTAGCACTATACGGGGTGCCTGGCATAGATGCCTATTATCGAAGCACGTATATATAATAATGTGCCTGCGCCCACTACTGATATGACAGACTTTGGAGGAAATCGCATAGCCCAAATAATGGGGGCGTAGAGCACGCGTCTCCCCAAATCAATAACACTTAGCCCAGTATGAGGCCAGTGTACGCGTCACCTCAAAATCAATACCGAGTTGACTATATGGCCCAAGCTCAGGCATTAACTGCTCAAATCTCAAATAACCACATCTCACAACTCTCAGTTCAATAGTGTTACACATATAAGTCATCAACAACATGTGAGGAATCAAATAAGAAAGTACTGAAACAGAGACATCATACACGGATATAGCATCACGACTGAGAGTATGTGTCCAATTAAAGCAAACAACGCAAAAACAGCAAGAATAGCACTATCATGTGTCAAACAATTAGCACTATCCTAGACATGGTTTCTAACATGAATCATAGATCAGTTAATCATACAAGTATAGAAGACACAGATATAACGAGGCATGATAGCAAAACAAAACTCATAATAATCTAAAAGCCACCTCTAATCATGAACACTTTGGTGCACGCACACACGCACGTCACCTAGCGTGTGTGTTACCCCAATACGTCTCATCTGATATAGTTCCCAGAGTTAAATACCCTCAAATCTAAGTTTAGATATGTTACTTACCTCAAAATGCGGAGATCAATACTTCAAAAATCTCTTCCGACTCGAATCTAGTCACAAACAACTTAATATCATAAAATAATATCGTATGAAACACTTCAAACGATAAAGTTTGGATCTTTATCAAAATCAAAAAGTCAACCCCGGGCCCGCACTCCTGAACCCGAAAAAATTTACAAATTCCGAACACCCATTGAATTACGAGCCCACCCATACTAATGTCATCCGATTCCATCCACAATTCGACCCCCATATAATCAAATCTCTCTCTCCAATAACAAAGTCTAAAATCCCCAAATTTCAACTTAAATTACATAAATTAGGTGTAATAATTAATGGGTAATTAATATTTATTATCAAAATTGAATAATCTTTACTTACCTCTTCAATTATGGTGAAAAGCACTCTAAAAATCACCCTTATCCGAGCTCCACAACTCCTAAAAATGAAACCCTTCTAATATAAACTCTGCCAGTGATTCCGCATCTAATATCACATAACTGCATTAGTGGTCCCACTTCTACGGAATATTGGTCGCATCTGTATCTTCCTCCAAGTACCGACTATCCACTTTTGTAGACAATACCTCGCATTTGCAAGTCTGCTTCTGTAGAATCCTCTCGCACCTGCGAGCTCCCAGGCTTCCATCCAAATCCGCATTTGCGGACCATTATGCGCACCTACGCTTCCGCATCTGCAGCTCCACCTGTGCATCTGCCCACCAAGCCTTGCCCAGCCTTCCTCCACTTCCACGATCAAGTTGCCGCTTCTACGGCCAATCCATTGCAGGTGTGAATGCATCAGGCACCAAAGATGACCCGAACTCAATTCGAAACATAACCAAAGCCCCCGGGACCCCAACCAAACATGCCAACAAGTCCTAAAACACAATACGAACTTACTCAAAGCCTTAAATCACATCAAATAACACCAAAATCATGAATCACACCCCAATTTAAGTTTAATGAAACTAATGAACTTTCAACTTCAAAAATTCATGTCGAACCATATCAAATTAACTCCGAATGATCTCAAATCTTGCATGCAAGTCCTAAATGACACAAACGACATATTCCAACTTCTGGAACTAAAATTTAAACCTAATATCAACAAAGTCAAATTGCGGTCAAACCTATCAACCTTTTAAATCTTCAAATTTTCAATTTTTATCGAAACAAACCAAATCATCTACGGACCTCCAAATCCATATCCAAACACGTACCTAAGTCCAAAATAACCATACGAAACTATTGGAACTTCAAAATACTATTCCAGAGTCGTCTATACAAAAGTCAAACCCAGGTCAACTCTTTTCAACTTAAGCTTCCAACCTTGGGACTAAGTGTCCCAATTCACTCCAAGACCTCCCCGGAACCAATCCAATCACCCCCGGTAAATCTCATAACTACAAAAGAACGTAAAAGAGGCGATAAATAGAGAAACAAGGCTAAAATACATAAAACGACCGTCCGGGTCATTACAGGCAGATCGTGAATATTGCGTATGAAGTTTAAGGCTCAAGAGCATGCAAATGATAAAGGTACACATGTGAAGTTGATGACTTATAAGTTATCCAAGGCTATGTAGTGATGCATCACGAATCCTAACATGTGATCTACAACAACGAGATTGGAGACACCTTGAGATATGAAGGTAATTATCGTGCGAATGATTCAGTACACACAAGTAGAATCCATGAATAATGGGTAAACAAGGACGTATTATTAATTGACGAGGCATGATGATGTGAAGATGTGATATTGACTATAGTGAGAAAAATTTATTTTAGGATGATGTCATGAAGATAGATTGCATGTTTCTATGACAAACCAATAGGTCATTATAAGTACTAGCCCTTAGTTTTGAGTTTCGAGTTCCAAGACCTCTTTAAGCTCCATTTGATATTTCTTGGTTTACGTTCATGGTCCGTGTCATTTTTGAAAAGGTTTTACATAAAACTTTGAAGAAAATATGAATTTTGATTTTAAGAATAATTTGAGTTGACCACAGTTAACATTTTCTATAACGACCCCGGATCGATGTTTTGACGATTTCGGTAGGTCCGCATTGTGATTTTGAACTTTGCCTTATACGCGAAATTGAAATTGGAGGTCTCTAGGTAGATTTTACTCAATCTGTCGAAAGCTAGTAATTTGAAGGTTGGAAATTTCTTAGGTTTGACTGTAGTTTGAGGTCATGGAGATCAGGTTCGGATTTTAATGTTGGGACTTAGTATAGGTCAATTTCACTATTTGAAACTTCTCTGCAAAATTTGGTGCAATTCGGAGTTGATTTGGTATGATTCGGACGCTTAGTTGTGATTCTAGTTGTTCTTGAGCTTCCTTTTAAAATTTCATTTGTTTATAGAGTTGATTTGTAGTTTTAGAGGTTATTTTGGTGAGTTTATTGCGCGAGTGAGTTTGTATGATGTTATTACACTTGTGTGCATGTTTGGTTTGGAGCCCGAGGGTCTGGGGTGAGTTTCGGACACGTTTCGGATGAGTTTGCTTGGTTTGAAGTCTGCTAGTTTCTGGTGTTCAGTTGCAGACCTCACATTTGCAAGGTCTGGCTCACAATTGCGAGCCTCGCTTTTGCGGACAAAAGTGCGCATTTGCGAGGAGGGCCTGGAATTGGGTAACATCGCATTTGCGAGGAAATAGTTCGTATTTGCGAACTGTCCATGATTGCTTTTGCGAGCATTTGGTCACATTTGTGATGCCTGGAAAAAATAGAACATCTTCGCAATTGCAAAGAATTTGATCGCATTTCCAAAGGTAGAATTTTCGCATTTGCCGTAACTTTTGTCGCATTTGCCGTAACTTTTGTCGCATTTGCGACATCTGGGCTTTTGATGCATAGTTCACATTTGCGACCTGTGCTTCGCATTTGCGATGGTCGTAATTGCGAACAAGATATTGCAATTGCGACCTCTGCAGCTGGGTAAAAGATGAGAAAATCGGGACTTAGCTCAATTTACACCATTTCTCAACCCTAAACACACTAGAGGCGATTTTTTCTTCCCCAATCATTGGTAAGCAACTCTAATCCACTTTCTTTCAATTCCCCATTGCTTTTCAGAAGATTTCAACATTAAATTTAAGATTTTCATTGTAGAAATTAGGAATTTGTGTAGAAATTAGAGAGTTTGTAAAATTGAGGTTTGGACCTCAAATTGAGGTTGGATTGCAAAACAAATCACATGCCCAGACTCGAGTGTGAATGGGTAATCGGGTTTTGGTCCGAACCTCGGGTTTTGACCAAGCGGGCCTAGGGTTGACTCTTGTTGACTTTTTCAAAAATGATCCAAATTGAACCTATTGCATTAATAGGTAGTTATTAGTGCTTATTTTGAATCGTTTGATCAATAATTTGCTAGATTTGGTTTGTTTAGAGGCTTGTTCAAAGGGCAAGGCCGTGGTTGATTTATTACTTTTTTCGCGGAGTGAGGTAAGTATTGCATCTAACCTTGACTTGAGGGAATTAGAATTTGTTGAACGATTTGTTATGTGAATTATGTGAGAAAACGGTGTATATGCGAGGTGACGAGTGTATATACGCCGTCATGGGATTTAGCATGCGGGAATTGGATATTTATTTCTATATTTTCGTCTATTTCATGATATTTCTTGCTTCATGCTTACATTGTTGCTTGTCTTTACTTGAGTCCTATGCCCTAATTGTTACTTGTCATTTAATTGTTCCTTTGCCTAATTTATCTGTTCCTCCCATGACTTCTCTACCTGTTTCTACTTGCCTTAATTCCATACCTTAATTGTCACATGCTTTACCTGTTTTCTATTATTTTAGTAGTGTTTGTTTTGCTCTATAATGTTGTTTCACTTGCGTGAGCTGTTTAATTGTTATGTACAGATGAATTGGTAAAATTTGATATCTCGAGATGCTAGAGATTCTTCTATTATCTTGTGGTTCTTTACAGTCTTGTACATTTACCTTCTTGATATAGATATTTTGTAAATGTTGTTGTTGAATTGTTTATATTGATGATTGAAATTGTTTGGGGAGCGGATTGTACCCCGCAATGGAAATTGAAAGGTAATGGAATGAAATGAATCGAACATGAATAACAATATCAAAACCAAGAATCGAACATCAACAAAAAATCTTCAAACTTTTATAAGTTTAAATTCCAACTTTCGACTAGAAGCGCCAAATCAATCCTGGACACCCGAGACCCGAACCAAACATATGTACAAGTTCAAAGTTATCATACGAATCTATTGAAATCTTCAAATCACCAATCTGGAGTCGTTTATATAAAAGCCAAACCTAAATCAATTCTTCTAACTTTAAGCTTCCATATTAAGAATTACTTTTTCAAATCACTCCCGAACCTCTCGAAAATCAAAATCAACCATGCTCACAAGTCATAATACATCATATGAAGCTACTTAAGATCTCAAATCACAGATCGAAATGCTAGATCTCAAAATGAGTCGCATCATTACAAAGATGTATATTTGTTGGTTATCTAATATCACAAAACGCTTTGATCACGTTACCAAAGAAAGTATGTATATGGTACGGTTACTTGATCAACTCGATTTTCATAACCCAACCAAAAAAACCTTGACGGGAGCAGGTAAAACCAGTTTCATCTTAGTTTTTCTGCATGGATGATCCGAATTATCCATGAACTTACCTATTAACTTCTCCAAACTGATTGATTGCTCTTTAAATGCAGTCAAAGTTGTGACTAAACAAGATGTGATGCATATTAAATCAATATGTCTCTTCATGCTCAAATAATTTGAATGAAGATTGAGTTGTAAGATTTTAAAATTTTAATTAAACAAGACGTGTCGTGTGAGAATGCACGCGTAATATATAGATTTCTAGGAAAGACCAGAGGAAAAAACATAGTATAAAATAGACACACTTGGTCTCTTGACTATATTTGCCTAGGCCATTGAACATATTCTATACATGTCGAGCAGGGAAAATAACGACGGCAAGTCAATTGTTTCTAGAAATTGCAAAACATCAAGAATCTTTTGGATACAAATCACTAACGTGTTTCCAAAACTTACGCTTGTAGTAAAGCAAAAATATGTTATTATCCTTCTTCTTAAACTCAGATTTCTAATCAAAAGACACTTTGTACAGCTCATTCTAGGGTCAACTGACATATCTTGTCAACCACTCTACTCATATTGACTAGATGATCAAGGAAAAAGCAATTATTTCTGAAGACAAGTCTCAAACATAATTTTATATAATTGACCACGACAATTGACATTATAGATAGGATTGCTTGGTATATCGGAAAGATAAAGCGAGACGATACTTCGGTATAAAGTTAACATTATTGTAAATTATGAAGTACATTTAAATTTGTACATAGTTTGGTGCGTTTTTTTTAAAATCTTATTAGAGGATATATGGGCTTTGGCACGAAGTTTTTATTTGATTTGCAACCGAATCATTTTTTTCTCCCTAACATTACCATTAGGTTTGAATCTCTCACATTATAAAGAACCTTGATGTAATTTAAGACCTTACTATTTCTCCTGCTTTGGTATATATTCCATAACCAGAACTATTTTTTATTGTAAATCATTGTTCGCATTCTAAAGTATTAGTGGCGTGTCAAATCAGAATTTAATGAGCATTTTTAGTGAATTCCCCGTTCGTGTATTCTTTACGAAAATGGGGATCCTACAAGTGCAAAATTTTCTTAAAGTAAACCTATCTCACTTAAATGGTCAAGGACCCCACAAGCGGGCTCGGACACCATCAGGAAAAAACTTTTTTTTGAAAGTACTTCACCCTTGATCGAGCACAAGCATTAGCAAGGCAGCAAATGTTCGTCTGTTTTACAACTTGTTTACCAAAACCAAATTAAAGTTCATAAAGGATGGTGACATACACATGAAAAGTAGACAGATATCTCATATATATTCTTGAGCTAAAATGGAACAAGAAGAAAGTACCCCTCATAGTAGATGACAGAGTGGAATATTACAAAATCATGCAGCTGATGGTGGCCTACTTGACACTCAAGCATGAGCAATATAATTGTGATAGTGGCCAGTCGGAGAGGAGTATATATTTAGATCAAATCAAGACAAAAAGATACTTCTTTCCTTCTTGGTGAAAACTTAATTGCCATTCTTGAAGCTTAAGATATTATACGTATATTTTTGGTGAATAATATAATAGATATAATACATCCAAATCTCTACTACTCTCCAACAACTTATTAGTCTCACTTCACTTTCTTTGAGCTAGTGGATAAGTGGAACACACACATAATAAAAATTTGAAATGCAAAAGAGAAATAAAAGGATAAATGGAGTATGATATGCTAATTAACCTTAAAATGGAAGTGTCTTCTGCAGCTTTTTTGATAATAATTTAGGTATTCAAAGTTATCAAATTTAATATGTATAAGTTAAAATAACGTTTAAACACAATGTACCAAACACTTAGTAAAAACAGTATAGATACAGTAAACTGCAGAAACTGGAGAATGAACAGAACCAGTGTAGAATTATTTTCAGAATATAATCGAGCCCACTTAGTTCAAAGTGTGTCCTTAAGGAAATTATTTCCCTCACAGTACTCGAGGTTGATGGAATATCCCCTCCCAGGATAGAACGATTATCTTACCAGAATAGTAGTACTCTATTTTCCAGTAGCGGTGAACCACTCAACAGTAGTATATCACACAGAATAAAGAAGAGAGTTTTTTTTTTTTAGAAAGTTAGATTGCAGGAAAATTCATTATTAATTCTGGAAAAAATCTAGAATTTACAACTGTTGGAGGTACTGATTCTGAATGTTTGCAACCATTCAGATCAGTCACCAGGTTTTTGGAGGGAAATTCAAAAAAATCCGGGAAGAGGGAAAACGGACCGGGTCGGTCACAAGTCGCGGGTCGCGCGCGGGTCAGGGTCGATCAGCGTTGGATGGTTTTCTATTTATTAAATAATTAATTAATTAATTAATTAATTAATTAAATAATTAAGGAAAAGTTTGTCCAAAGAGATAATCAATCAATGGATCTTTGACAAATCCAAATCCAAATCCAAAGCCGAAGCCGAAGCCGAAGCCGAAGCCAAGCCAAGCGAGCGACGACGGCGGCGCGAGGGGTCCTTGCCCCTCCAACCCTTTTAGCAACTAGAGAAGGTGTAATGTAATATATACACCTTTCTTTTTCTTTCTTTTTTCCTATGTGGGACAAATGCTTTAACCAAAGCAAAAGGGACCTTTCACATTACCTTCACTTTTCATCCCATCATTTTTCATTCACTAATATCAAAATCCTACAATCCCCCACATGAATGGGGAATGGCCATAATATAAAAGAATGTGCGGACGAGTGTGATATACAAGCGAAGATTGACTGCATCTGGATAAGTAGGTTTCCCTTTGAACTTTCTGTAGTGAACTTATATCGGATATACTCGATCAATCGGTAGATTTGATATCTTTGAACCATCGAACTTTGCTGTATACCTAGACAACATAAGGCACACAATCAACCCTCAACTGTTTATGGTTCTCATGGTTGTGTTTGTTTCAGCCATGGACACCGCCTGGTTTCATGAGTGCATAGAGAATGGGCCTTCAGTGTCACTCCCCTTTAAATCGGCTTACACTTAACACTCACATAGGTGATCTCTAAACATGTGGTCCTATAGCCACATTATCTGGTCATACACTGCCAAATTTAGATAATCATTAAAAAAAACCTTAATGCTTTATTAACTCATTAACAAGCCATAAAGTTTTATCCTTACTTCTGAACATTGTCTTCGTCCGAGAATAGGTTGAGTTATTTGACAATGTTGAACCGTCAGTCACAACTTTATTTGATCTCTTTGAACCTAGCTCTTGGGATCTCCAGTCTGCTAGGTATAGTTACCGCCATGATGACTTGTCCTCGGCCTTAACCCCATTCCCATTGATGATCTACTAACTCCCTCTCTAGCTAAGCCTTTTATAAGCGGATCCGCTACATTATCTCTTGATTTTACATAGTCAATCGTGATAACGCCACAAGAGAGGAGTTATCTAACGGTATTGTGTCTCCATCGTATGTGACGAGATTTTTCGTTACACATTACACTCCCTGCCCTACCTATTGCTGCTTGACTATCACAATGTATACATATAGGAGCCAAAGGTTTGGGCCAGAATGGAATATCTTCTAGGAAATTTCGAAGCCATTCAGCTTCTTCACCGGCCATGTGTAAGCTATGAATTCAGATTCCATAGTGGAATGGGCGATGCAAGTCTATTTGGATGATTTCCAAGACACTGCTCCACTCCCAATTGTGAAAACATATCCACTCGTGGATTTAACTTCAGATGATCCAGTGATCCAATTTGCATCATTATATCCCTCAATCACTTCGGGATATTTATTATAAATCAAAGCATAGTCTTGAGTATGTTTCAGATAACCCAAAACTAGTTTCATTGCTATCCAATGTATGTGATTGGGATTACTTGTAAACCGACTCAGTTTGCTAATAGCACATGCTATATCAGGTCGTGTACAATTCATGATATGCATCAGACTTCCCAACACTCTCGCATAGCCCTCTTGTGATTTACTTTCACCTTCATTCTTTTGAAGTGCGTAACTCACATCAATTAGAGTTCTGGCAATCTTGAAATCCAAGTACTTGAACTTGTCAAGTATTTTCTCTATGTAGTGAGATTGTGATAATGCTAAACCTTGTAAAGTTCTATGAATTCTGATTCCTAAGATTACATCTGCCATATCTTTTCTCATTATCGGCATGTCATCAACATACAAACAAATAATGACTTCGTGGCCTGGAGTGTTTATAATGTAAACACATTTATTATACTCACTAATTTTAAAGCCATTTCCAAACATGGTTTAGTCAAATTTAGCATGCCATTGTTTGGGTGCTTGTTTAAGTCCATAAAGCGACTTTACAAGTTTGGACACTTTCCTTTCTTTACCAGGAACCACAAAACCCTCGGGTCGTTCCATATAAATTTCTTCCTCCAAATCACCTTTTAAGAAAGCTGTTTTAACATCCATTTGGTGAATCTCAGACCATACACCGCTGCTAGAGCCACTAACACCCGAATGGACGTTATTCTTGTTACAGGCGAGTATGTGTCAAAATAATCAAGACCTTCCTTTTGTCTATAACCTTTGACCACAAGCCTTGCCTTATATTTGTCAATAGTGCCATCAGCTTTCATTTTCCTTTTAAAAATCCATTTAGAACCTAAAGGCTAGTTTCCAGGAGGAAGATCAACCACTTCCCATGTGTGGTTATCTAAGATTGATTGAATCTCACTATTGACTGCCTCTTTCCAAAATGCTGAATTAGGAGATGACATAGCCGCCTTGAATTGAGGATCATTTTCAAGCAGAAATGTCACAAAATCTGGACCGAAGGAAGTGGATGTTCTTTGACATTTGCTACGCCTTGAATTTTCTTCGCTAGGGGTATTCTCCTTTGGTTCTTCCCGTGGTCGTTTAAATCTTTCATTCGACGACTTGCATTCAATTTTATACGGATAGATGCTTTTAAAGAATTCAGCATTATCAAATTCAAATACCGTATTACTATGAATTTCGGGATTGTCAGAACTATGAACCAAAAATCTACATGCTTTACTATTTGTTGCATATCCAATGGAAACACAGTCCACGGTTTTTGATCATATTTTCACTTTAAAATATTTCAAGTTGGATTTTCTTCCTTGCCATTTTTCATAAGGAATAGAGTGTGTGTTGCTGTGGGGCACTCTGTTGAGTATTTGGTTAGTTTTAATGATAGCTTCCCCCCACAAATTCTGCGGTAAACCGAATCTGATTAGTAAAGCATTCATCATTTCTTTCAATGTCCGATTTTTCCTTTCTGCAATTCTATTGGATTGTGGTGTGTAGGGAGCAGTAGTTTGATGGATGATTCCATATTCTAAACATATTTCTGCAAAAAGAGATTCATATTCTCCACCCCTATCACTTCTAATCATTTTAATCTTTTTATCAATTGATTTTCGACTTCATTCTTATATTGCTTAAATGCTTCTATTGCTTCATCCTTACTATTTAGCAAATAAACATAATAATATCGAGTGCAATCTTCAATAAAAGTTATGAAATATTTTTTTCCACCGCGAGATGGTATTGACTTCATATCACAAATGTCAGTGTGGATTAAGTCTAAAAGATTTGAATTCTTTTGAACAGACTTATACGAATGCTTAACAAACTTTGATTCAACACATATTTAACATTTAGATGTATTACACTCAAATTTAGGCAATATTTTAAGATTAATCATTTTTCACAAGGTTTTGTAATTAACATGTCCTAAATGAACATGCCATAAATTATTTGACTCCAATAAGTAAGAAGAAGCAGATTTTTCATTAATACTGTCAACAACCATTACATTAAGTTTGAAAAGGCCCTCGGTGAGGTAGCCCTTTCCTAAAAACATGTCATTCTTACTAAGTAACACTTTATCACTAACCAAGACGCACTTAAACCTATTTTTCACGAGTAGTGCGGATGAAACTAGATTCTTCCTAATTGTTGGAACGTGCATGACGTTGTTGAGAGTCAGCACTTTTCCGGATGTCATCTTCAACAGAACCTTGCCATATCCTTCAACTTTGGCTGTTGCAGTATTTTCCATGTATAGCTCCTCTTCGGGTCCAGGGGGAGTGTAGGTTGCAAATGCTTCCTTAACGGCACACACATGTCGAGTGGCGCCAGAATCAAGCCACCACTCCTTTGGGTTACCAACCAGGTTGCACTCAGACAGCATTGCACATAAGTCATCAACATCCACCACCATCTTTGCTTGACCCTTGTTTTTCTCTTTGTCCTTCTTGGGGCACGACAGTCGGGAGCTTTATGGCCTGCTTTACCACAATTATACAGTTGCCCTTGAATTTTTTCTTGTTAGGATACTTCTCCTTTCCAGAAGGCCTCTTCCTTTTCTTGTTCTTTTTCGGAGCAGCATCTTCAACGATGTTTGCTCCTTCAATCGGTGAACTCTTATGGTACTTCTTCTCAGTAGTTTTGTTATCTTCCTCGATCTTGAGACGAATTACAAGATCCTCCAACTTCATTTCCTTTCTCTTGTGCTTAAGATAATTCTTGAAATCTTTCTATGAGGGTGGCAACTTTTCAATCATTGCAGCCACTTGGACTGCTTCATTTACTACCATGCCTTAAGCAATAAGGTCATGGAAAATAAGTTGAAGCTTTTGAACTTGGGTTCCAACGATTTTTTCATCCGCCATTTTGTAGTCTAGGAATTTGGCAACCACAAACTTCTTCAAGCAAGCATCTTCCGTTTTGTACTTCTTTTCAAGTGCACTCCATAATTCTTTGGAGGTCTCTACTGCACTGTAGATGTTGTACAAGTCATCTTCTAAGGCACTCAACATGTAGCCTTTGCACAAAAAATTCCGCCTGTTTCCATGCCTCGACTATCATAAAATTTTCATTGGCCGGCATATCAGTAACAGGCACAGGAGGGTCTTCGTTGGTGAACTTCTGCATACCAAGGGTGGTAAGCGAAAATAACATTCTTTGCTACCATCCTTTAAAGTTGACACTGGTGAACTTCGCAGGTTTCTCAGCCGGTAGAACAGCGGTACGGGTGTTAGGAGTAACCATTGGTGCAACATTCGCAGAAGAAGTAGCACTTCCACTTGCCATTTCTTTTCACTATCAAAATTGACAAACTGACTTAATAATCAGAATAGCAAAAAATTTCCAACAGCAACGATGAAGTTTTTATGTTCTTCAAATCGTTGTACAAGTATGAACTCTAGCATTCCAACGAAGTTTTTATGTCTTCAAGTCAGAATACGAAATTTCATACGAAGTAGAAAATCACACAGGTTTTAGTCTCCAACACAGAAGACAGATTAATATATAAACAGCTAATTTCCTTAAGATTGTTATCAAAATTAATTTGTATAAGTTTAAATAACGTTTAAACACAATGTGCCAAACACTTAGTAAAAATAATGTAGAAACAGTAAACTGCAGAAACTGGAAAATGAACAGAACCAGTGTAGAATTATTTTCAGAATATAATCGAGCCCACTTAGTTCAAAGTGTGTCCTTAAGGAAATTATTCCCCTCACAGTACTCGAGGTTGATGGAATATCCCCTTCCAGGATAGAACGATTATCTTACCAGAATAGTAGTACTCCAAATTCCAATAGCGACGAACCACTCAACAGTAGTATATCACACAGAATAAAGAAGAGAGTTTTTTTTTTTTTTTTGAGAAAGTTAAATTGCAGGAGAAATTCGTTATTAATTCTGGAAAAATCTGGAATTTACAACTGTTGGAGGTACTAATTCTGAATGTTTGCAACCATTCAGATCAGTCACCAGGTTTTTGGAGGGAAATTCAAAAAAATCTGGGAAGAGGAAAAACGGACGGGGTCGATCACAAATCACGGGTCGCACGCGAGCCAGGGTCGATCTGCGTTGGCTGGTTTCTATTTATTAAATAATTAATTAATTAAATAAATAAATAATTAATCAAATAATTAAGGAAAAGTTCGTCCAAAAAGATAATCAATCAACAAATCTGAAGTCGAAGCCGAGAGAGCGACGACGATGACGGCACGAGGGGTCCTTGCCCCTCCAACCCTTTTAGCAACTAGAGAAGGTGTAATGTAATATATACACGTCTCTTTTTTTTTCTTTTTTCCATGTGGGACAAATACTTTAACCAAAACGAAAGGGACCTTTCACATTTCCTTTATTTTTCATCTCATCATTTCCAATTCACCAATATCAAAACCCAACATCCAATGCTTGCGCTATTCCAAAGATAAGACTAGGAATTCTAGAGAAGAGAGAAGATAAGATCACGGTTGACTGGTCTCTGAAACAACGCCAAATAGTTAGCAACAACTATTGATCTGTGTTAGCAAGTAATTGTGTAATTCTTAGCAACAACTATTGATCTGTGTTAGCAAGTAATTGTGTAAGTCTTAGGAATTTGATTCCAGATTACTTAGGCAAAGATTTCTTCTGAATAAAATAGCAGATATGGAAATAGGACATGACCATTTGTGGGAGCAGTAAAAATCGATACAAGATATGTTGACTTAAGGAAATTAATTTCACGCCATGCAACTTGCTCCAACTAAATATTTGAAACATAATTGCGCTCTTGGTCATGCAAGTCAGATTCATGTGAATATGAAACCAGATTTAAGCCGTATAAAACCTTTGCCATACAAACAAATTTTTTTTTTTAAATTTTTGGGTCCTATTTAATGGGAACTGATTCCACCAAGCACTTAGCCTCTTTGGCTTCCACCAATAATAAGCTGATTCTTGTACTGTATACTGAGGTACTATCTGCCACTAGTGTTTATCTTCTTTTATGTTTCTTTTTTTTTTGGTTATTTATACATATATTTTTTTAGCCAATCCATTTGGATATGTTGATTGTTTGGTTGTTTTATACATTTATATTAGTCCATTGCATCGATCTGGCTGGTGCAGATTTGTATAGCTCCCAATTTCCAGTTAGCATCGCTAGGTGGCCCTATATTTTATTCTGTAGATCCCATTTCGTGTGTTAATTATTTAGACGCCTAAAAATGGATAGATTGCATTTTCTTCTAGAGTGACAAAGAAAGAACGAAGACGAAGATTGGTGTCAGACACATAGTCCGCATTTAATTAAAGTAATACTAATAAGGAGAGGAAGGGGATTAGCGAGAAGTCAAATTGAAGCAAAATCTAATCATTACTTTCTTAAATTATCACATGGGGAAATGATGATTCTGCTTTCTAGTGTATCATATATCTTTCAACCATGGATTTTTCAACAAATTATTAGAACTTAGGCCACTCGATATCTCCAATGTTTATCTTTTACTTGACATTAATGTTGCATTCTCAATCGCCGCCGACTCGTGTTTTTCACGATTATTACTTTCTCTATTCTATAAGGGTGACAGATTTCTATATTAAAAAAAAAAATACACTTTTATTTCTTCTTGTAATAATATGGTCTTATGCTGGTATAAATGTTTCGACATGTTTAAGAGCATAAATTCTAAGAATACTTTTTATATGTGGCGAAAATTATTTTTCTTTCTTAAACTATATATTCAGTCAAACATTGTTATATGATATAAAATACAAAAGTATCAACATAAGCTTGAAAGATTTAAATTTGATTTCAATAAGAGAATATATATAACAAATGTCAACATAACTTTAATAACCTTTTTGTTCCAATCAGAATTGTCTATCAATAAATTAACTTACCTTTCAATGGAAAGCGGTCTTTGGGTCATGGTGCGCGCGGAAGAAGAACGGCAAGAAATGACCGAAATCTATCCGTCTACAAGCAGAAGGGATATTAACGAATATATTCAAGAAAAACAACTATCAAATGCGAATTGATTTCGAAATAGAGTTTTCTCTTACGGAGGCACTTTTATCATCAGATGTGGCGAAATCAGAACTTGTAATAAGGTTGAGTGGTCATGATGGGGAAGACAGGCACATGAAGAACTAACTCATTTACCACAAGGGAAACACATACATGTGAAGTAACAAACCATTATTTTCCACTATGCTAGGAAGTACAGTAATCGTACTATGAATTATGATGTCAGATGAATGCCATAAAAATTTTCACTGACAATTCTTGTGCATGAGTTAGTAATGCACGTGCCCTGCTTCTCCATCTTGATCACCACTCACCTTTTTCATAGGCTGCATATTTTTAGCAGTTCAAATTCTGAAAGACAGGAGATATTTGAGAGAAAAAATAAATTAAAGAGGTAGTTTGTTTTGAAACTGAGATGCAGGTTTTGCGTTAGCTAAGCTCACATTTATAACCGAAGAAAAGAAAACTGTGAACTGAAGGATTTGTTTGGTGTAGGTGTAAAGGAGCAACCAAGAAGATTAGTTGAAAGTGGGACCTGTTAAGATAATTGGAATGCAAGAAAGTTGTCTGTCTAAACATAGGACCACATTCACCAGTCATTATGGCACATGTTGTACAACAATAACATTTCACTCTTCCACTATGATATATACTGTAGCAGGTAGTCTATGTTTTTAGCACCTGAAAGATGCAGCGATTAATTAGCTACAAGTAAATTTTGCCTAGTTCTACCTACACATTACATATGAGATAGAGTACTATCTTTGCAGTAAGCAGTAAAATTAATTGACTAGATAAAAATAATTGACGGCGCTGAAATAAAAGCTCAATCAACACAAATAGAATGTCTCTAATGACAGGCATTTTCCCCTTCTTCCCCTTCACAAGGAAGAGTTTGATGAAGATCAAATTTTGCATGCACCTTAATTATTTTATGAATCATCCTATCAGTACATGTATTAGGTAATTATGTCAACCAAACTTAGGCAGAAAATCGATTCTTGTACCATTTCCAAGATAGCAAAATATGAATACTTCCTTCTCAATCTTGGATTTCTCTGTTTTTTGTTTTCTTTTCAATGTTCTAATCTATTTTGGGGTTGGTGCGTGAAGGAGTGAGAAGATCTTCTCGTGTGTTGAACTGTTGATTGAAAAAAAAGGGTATCCTTCAGGTAAGGTCCGCAGTGCTCTCTTCATTTGATAACATCCGGCCTTTCCTTTAAAATAATACGTTCCATATTCTAAAATTCATTTGTGTTTGACCAAAAAATATAATTCCCGATAAAATTATTAAATTTATATAATGGGGGGAGGGGTGGGGGAAGGGGTCAAATCTAGTTAGGGATAATCACTCCAGATGTAAGCACATAGAAGTATGGCGGATATGATTGAATTTGTATGTAATTGATAGCAATAAATATAGAATATTTTTAAAATACGAACATTAATGGAGATGTAACTAGCAATAAATATCAATAAATGATATTTAAGTAAATACAAAGAATAATTTACCCAACAATGAAAGGGTTGAGTGACTATTTTGCCTCACAGTGATGAATAACAGATAGATCCAAGATTCGCATGAACGGTTCTCGGATCTGATGGAAAAGTAGGGAATAATATGAACAAGAATCTTTACAACAAGGTAATTTTCTTATCAGAAAATGAATATTATATGCCCCTCTTATTGTCTCTTCTTCCTATATATATGGGGCTTTTTTCCTAGGAAACTCTAAGAGTACAAATATAGGGAATATTCAACTAGAATATTCCCTTTTAGTACCCTATCTTGAGAAATTAATGGTTACAAGTCCTATCATCAACAGCCGATCTCGATCCTGACCCTTGCTGATATCTTGATTGCAGTAACCTTCGATATCCTTGACTGCGGGTCACGTCGGCACCTCGGCTAGTGATTTCGCTGCGTCTTGGGCGAGCTCGACCGATAATTTTCTTTAATATCATATTACGCTAAATATTCTGAAGAAAGATTTTGGCCTGTACAATTTGCTCGACTAATTTGGATCTGCGTCGAGTAGGCCCTTTAAGACTTTTTGCTTTGCAGAAGATGTATCACCTAAAAATTATTCTAAGATGTTGACCCCCAACTCTCATGTGATTTATCTAAGGGAAGCAGGAAAGAGATTGAAACAGCACAACATTAAAGAAAAACTGCAGAGTTTAGAATCAATATTCATCAATAACTCGTGTGAATAGGAGACATCGTTTTCTTTAGAGATATACAGTATCTGAAAAAAAATATTAGTACCCACAAACATAATGGACCTCTTTGATAGTGAAAATCACTTCTGCAGTAAGTTCTATTTTAGGCTGCAATCAAGTGATCAATGATAATCTCTTGCCTAACTGGGTAGATCAATTTTCCTGGCAAATCAAATGCTGGACAAATTTTTGTCTCATCTTCTTTCAGGTTTCAGTAAATATGGGTAAGAAGTACATTGCATTTTTCTAGAAAGTCAAATGCTAGAGCCACTCTTTTTTTTCTTTATTGCGTTTAAGTACTGTGTGCACTGCTAAAACAACTGGTAACTTTTTAAATGGAAGTCTGACATGGTAACATGAAAAATGTAATAGCTATAACTTCAAATTCTTTGTTACTTTATTAGACAAAAGGCTGGCATCCAACACTTTGACATTCGCTTGCAATCTTTTATAAGTGCATGTGTACTGCCTTAGTGCGGAGGCCTAAGAAATTTAAAAGTATGTTTCTTTAAGCCAGAAGGGCATCTTCTTTGGAAAGCACCAGTGATTAATCATGTCAAGCCCACATAAACAAATAAGAAACTACTATTCAAGATGATATAATGATTGAATGTCTCAAATTTATTTTTTCTACTAAAAGTACAAACAATAACGGGAGGATTGAGCCATTGGGGCATTAGCTTTTGAAACTCTTTTTAGCTGCTATTGTTCCTTCTCTTTTGAATCTCTTTTCCATTCTTTTCCAGATTCCATTATCCCTTTTGTTAATCATGAAAAAGTCACAAATTCATTGTAACCTGACAAAGAAAGAGTAGGAGCTAAAGACTCGCATCTTTGACAAACATGTAACCATTGACAGAGGACGAGGGTTGTTTCATAAAGTGTAGAAGGTGTGGTTTCTATTAACAAATCCTCCTCATCAGAAGCATAAGCAAAGGACTTCTGAAGAGAACTTTTTGTCCAAATTAGCCGAAACACAAACATAGCCCCTTATCGCAGAAAAGATAGGTAATTGCACCAACCATTTTTGTAATATGAATTTCGGCTTGAAAGTATCAGTGGCCAGAGGCGGATCCACAATAATGTAGGCTTGAAAGTACCAGTAGTCAGAGGAAAATCTAGGACAGGTTATGTGAGTTCAATTGAATTCATTACTTTCTACTCGAACAATATAATCTTCAAAATTTTAAAATATAAATGTATTAAGATCTTATTCATTCGGAATCAATTGGCTCTACATTTTGGATTCGCCGCTGCCGGTAGCTTGTATACTTCTGCACACGTATGTCTTTGGGAGTAGACATACCACATGGTGCAGAGAAGGATTGTGAAAATCTTGAGCAGCCTATGAGGAAAAGACTAGAACTAACATCCAACTTATACCAATATATCTGGTTCAAGGATGAGACAAAACTTGAGGTCAAAAGTTGGATGGTGGATGTGACTGAAAACACCTTTTTGTGCTCTCACTAGGCCCTCTTAACATTTGTCCTAATGCACCTCTTTCACTTTTCCGAGTGCTACCATGGTGAAATACTTTTTCTGAGAGCCAAATCCTAATTAATTTCCATGCTTAAATTTGTAAAGACCATTCCTCTACTATCTTCACACCCTTTTGAATCTATCAAAAGCAAAGTAGACACTGTTGAAATATAATGTATAGAAATTTTAAGTACTTTATGATTATCAAGCAGGAGGGGACAACGCAACGGTAACAGTTATTCCCGTGTCATCAAAAAATCAAGATTTCATAGAGTGAAAATAGTCTCTTGATAAATGGAAAGTGAGATATGACCAATAACACAATGTGGTTCTCCGACCTTATTTGAAACTTGAAAATAATAAAAGTTTGGTGTACTGAGCTATTCTTATAATTATTACCGAAAATATTGATTTTGCTAAGGGCATCTCCAACCCTATGCATTATATTTTGCACCATTTTGGTGCAAAGACCAAAATGATGCAAATTAATTTCAACCCATTGCACTATTTTTTGCACCAAAAAAGAATATTTCTTTCATGTTCTTCTCTCTCTCTTATATTATATTATTTTCTTTTACTTAATTTTATTTTATAATTTCAGAAAAAAATTCTTTCTTTCTTTTTTCTTTTTTACATATCCATCCTATGTAATTCATAATCCTTTGTTATAAATCATTTAACATAAAATTATTTTACACCATAAAATTTTAAATAATATAGATTGTAAGCAAATATTATACGTTATACATATTAATGGATAATTCAAATAAAAGTGAAATCATTGATAAAATATAATTAAATAAATACTATTACATTAAGGTAGAATTTATTTTAATTTCTACATAAATATTCAACTTTCATGATTAGTACGTTGCTCCCATAAATGCTCTACTAATGTATTACGAAGTGCAAAATGAGCATCTTTGTTCTTAATTTTTTTGTGTCGAGCTAAATATTGTTCAAATCGATAATTTTCATCTACTACCATTTCTACTGTTGGAGTTGGACCTTCCCAAGCATCTTGAATTGGTGCATCAAGATCACGCTCATCCTCGATTATCATGTTGTGCAGTATAATACATGATGTTAATATATCATGTAGCACTTCTTTTTTCCAAAAACATGAGGGCCCTGCAATAATTGCAAAACGAGCTTGCAAAACTCCGAATGCACGTTCAACATCTTTTCGACATGATAAAATTAACTTACAATTTTATATAAAATAATATATACGAAAATTAATTTATAAAACTTACACTCCAAAATTAAGATGTAAAATTAATATTATAAGATATTACATAAAAAATAAGTAGGTATATTAGGAATCTAAAATTATAAATTAAAATTTATAATATGTTAAATTAAAAGTGTTATATAATAAAAAAATAATAATAAAATATTAATGAATAGTAATGGTGTAGATGAATAGGTATATTAGGAATCTAAATGTAACAATTAAAATTTATAATATATTAAATTAAAAGAGTTATTATAATAAAATAATAATAATATATTGATGAATAGTAAAATGGTGCAATGAATAGTGTTGCACCAAATTTGGTGCAACACTATTCATGCACCAAAATGGTGCAAAATATAGTGTAAGATTGAAACTCCAATATATCATTTTTTGCATCAAAATAGCATTCGGTGCAAGAAATGGTGCAAGGTTGGAAATGGTCTAAGAGGTGATTGTAACATGAATATGTTTTTTTTTCTTCTATACAAGTACAAGTAAAAAAGAAACAAGATGCGCGTTTCATTGACCTGGCTTTCCACTGATAGAGATATAAGTAGGATTCCCATGTTGTTAACACTGATACAATAATCATAAGTGACAAGCAAAAAGCTACAAGATAATATATTGCAGAATGCATTGACACAAAAATATAATCTAATAAAAGAATTTCATAGCTGTCAACTTCTAAACTATACTTGACATCAGTGAAAATCTAAATTAAAGAAATGATTGTCATTAGAGAGGACAAGTTAGAGTTAGTGGTTAATGAGGTGCCACCATGGATTAAGGAAAAAGGAGGAGACAGGGAATATGGTAATTAAAGGCCATTGGACAATCTTAGTATAATGGACGTATCACTTATAATCAATTATTAATCATCATGAACAATGATCTAGCTATAGTGGCATAGTTGTGTCAAAATTTCAACTTTATTGGTTCTAAAGTTTAGAACATCGAAGTTAAGTATCTTTAAGTGAGTTATAAATTTAGTATATTATATATTTAATAACTTTTAATACGAAATATTATTTATACATTATATTATTTGAGCAAAAACTATTTAATTTTATCGAATTCATATGCGAACTTTATCTCCACCCGGCTAATGGAAGCAAATCATAGTGGAATCTTGTTTACTTGATGGGATGTAACTACATTATGGGACCTGAGACTCCAAAATTTCTCGATTACTGGCCATTTTTAAAATAAATCCTTCTTTTATTGACTTAAACCTAAGGCCACGGTAATCAGCCACAGTATCAACATAGAAAGTGCAAAGATTTGTTGATTAAGACTCGAGTCTAAATCTGTTTGTACCAGTTCAATGAACTCTAGAGGAATAGAGATATCTTTAAAGCTGAAGAGGTGAATAATTAAATAATTTGAATTGATTCAATTATATGGTATGGACAAAATTGACATGCTAGCGGACATTGAATTCAATAATTTCTGTAAAAATATTTCGACATTTCTATCTTATTATTATTCTGATAATGTAAACAAATAAGAACGTCAATCCCTTCGGACTAAAGCCCCGAACGATGACGTACTTAATACCAGTGCCATGGGAGAGATATATACTAGCTAATGGCTAAATACTGTAAGAATGAAGACTCAAATTGAAAATGTGACCAGAGTGAAGTACTGAGCTACTTACGTTTCTGTTTTGAATAGGAAGGCGGCATTCTAGACAGGTCGAAATCTTGCCAACTAGATTAATCCGTCATGGAATATAATAATATAGCCTTTTAGATTAGTCTTTATGGGTATTCTCATTCTACAAACAAATAAAATATGAAGCATAGTGGAAGACACCTTTCTTGTTTTGTTCCATTAAGTACATTATTGCCATATCGTCACGGTGTCGCAATGTTTTAGTCATGAAATCTACTGCTTCTCTTTTGCTAACTTATCAACTAGTAGCAAGTTTCATGAATAAAAGAACTATATTAAAGATTAACTGAATCTGCTAATCTGTAATTAGGATAAACAGAATGTAATCCTGTCTAATCAATAAAAAAAAGGCACATTTTGATTCTTTGGATACTTCAACAAAAGGACTAAATAGCCCATTTTGAATAGGTAAGACCTATAAACAGTGAAACACAGTCATTTCTGATTGAAAAGATTGGTTGTTGATTGCTACCACGTTAATTTCTTCTTATCCGGTTACACCTTTAACTTCACAGGAACCATATCATTTATTCACACCTATGTTTTTGTCTCGGACTTTCCAATCACTTATAAATTCATTTAGCCAAGAAGATGAGTCATTAAATTACAATTAGTCATACACATGTATATCTGCAGCTTTCACTAGCTGCACGTTCTTGTTTGTCATTGATTGGAATTGACCTTGAATTTCTCAGTGTGTAACATGGCAAAATTTGTGGTGGACTAATCTATTTAACTAGCAATTTTAGCATTCTCTACTAGAAACCAATCTTGCTGGCAAAGAAGAAACAGGGACATTATCAGCCAGTTTTCCCCATTCAAAATTGGCAAAATTGATGGAGCCTAGTTATGACTGGAGCTTGGAATTCAAAGAAGACCCTACCAATATTGGAAGGTGCTAACTGAAAGAACGTGTTTTGTGCAACGTTGAAGAGTCCTAATCCGTTAAATTGTAACATCTAGCATATGGTCCAAAGTTTGATTACAAAAGAACTTATTTCATACCCTCCGCCATATAGGGGTCAGGGACCAACCACAGAACCATGTTCTATAAGTCTATTAGACGGTTGACGGC
>MCJB01011730.1:77463-163962 GCA_002018475.1 Nicotiana obtusifolia
AAAAAAAAAAAAAGAAGAAAAAAGGAAGAAGAAAAGAAAGTTAAGTTGAATCCATCTGCCCTATGATTTCAAAACAAAATTGACTTATGCCTGTAGAGGGAGAATAGAGTTGTCACAATTTAAATTGGCACAATTAATTTAAACAAAATAGATGAAACTTGGTTGCCGAAAACAATCTTACAGCAGAGCTCACTTTGGGATCCTTCTGTTCTTCCTTTTGCTTTCAAAAGAATTGACATTTCACCTAAAAAACTTAAAGTGATCGATTCCAATGATAACACAAAATTTTTTCCAGTTGCACCGCTTGCTAGAGCTGATCCATATTGCAGAGAGTCTATGGAGAAAAGGGAATACAAAGATAAATACTGTGCGTAGAGGTTGACAGAGGCGGATCTAATATTTGATGTTATGAATTTTCAGTGCGACTTCAAGTTAATAGACAATAGTAACTGAATTTACAGTCAAATATGTAAAGATATTTAGTGAAATATATATATATTGTAAGTTTGGTTAATAATTACTAGATTCCAAGAACCTAATTACACTGTAAATCCACCTCTAGAAGTTGGACATGGAAAATAAGTATTTTTCATGCTTTATCAAATCTGCGGTCTTACCAAGTCTGTCATGACCTTGTAGGCTGATTGCTTTGTAATACAAGTCATGGATAAATGGTAATGCCATATATTGTATTTCTTTGTCCTTGTAACTACTGAAATTATAGTAGCTATTAGAAAATTTAGTTATCTCTCTAATTCGATGTGATAAATCTAGCATAAAGATGTTATCTAGAGACCCTTAAAGCTTATGATTAATCGTCATTTTACTAAATCATGTATTCTATATTACGGAAAAAAGATTGACTGTTCCTTTTCTTTTCCCCTTTTTAATGGATGCCACTGAACGAAATTATTGCCGTATCAAATATTCAACTGACTATGAATATTTAATTACAATGGTAGTCGGGTCAATTTGCAATCCACTCGATTATATTATGCGTTTCTGTTACAAAATTATCAGCACAAGTACCGAATAACGCTATATATAAGGCTTAAGCAAGATGAAAAAGTAACAATGCCTTAACATCCCTCGGACTTCCTGCAAATAATGAAGTAGCACGATGAATGAGTAATAATAAAAGAAAGCAACATAAGAGTTGCAACACATACGTAACGATCCGATCGATCGTTTTGAATACTAAAACCCCGTTCCCCTTTCGATGCTTCCCGTAATTTCTTTTGATTTGGTTCCGAGAAGGGTTGAAAGTGGATTGGAACACTTGGTTCTATTTTGGAAGCCTTAAGTTATAAGAGTTAACCAAGGTTTGACTTTCGAGTAAACGACCTTAAAATCGGGATTTGAGAGTTCCTATAGGTTTGTAGCCATTTTGGACTTGGCATATGCTCATACTTGGTTTTGGATGTTTCTCGAAGATTTTTACTCTATTTATCTAGACTTGACAATTTAAATAACCAGAGAGTTCATAAGTTTGGCTAATAGTTGACTTTTAGGTTAATGAGCTTTGATTGTGGTTTTGCAACCTTAGATAGGTCCTAATAGTTGAAATGAACTTATGTGCAAAGTTTGGTTATGATCCGGAATGCCTAAGTATGACTCGGATGCATTTAGGCGAAGTTGGAAGTTTGAAAGTTAAGGAATATATTTGGTATTTGATTCTTGATTTTGATGTTATTTATAGTATTTTGAGTCTTTAGATAAGTTTGAATGAGGTATATGAACTTATGGGTATGAATGAAAGGGGGCCCGGGCGGCTTGGGTGAGTTTCGGTATGGCTTCGAACCTTTTTGGAGTTGTTTAGAAATTTCTGGTGTTTCATGCATCGTACCTGGAAAGGAGGGTGTGCATGTACAAAGGGCAACCATGCGATGGATTGGCTTATATATGCGAGGGGTTGGTCATGGTGATTTGGCCGCACCTGCGATGAATGGTGCGTAGGTGCGATAGTCGCGCCTATGGAGAGTGGTGCACACCTGCAGAGGAGGCTGGGATCATAGAGTGTTGCGATAGTCGCGCCTGTGGAGAGTGGTGCACACCTGCAGAGGAGGCTGGGATCATAGAGTGTCGCACCTGCGGTGCTAAAGGTACACCTGTGAGTTGTTGGTCGCATTTGCAACAGTTATAGACAGGCTCTGCTGTCCGTACCTACGCTCTGCTGTCCACACCTGTGACATCTGTAGCTGGGTTAGACATAAGGGTTTCGAGTTTTAGCTTATTTTTCACCATTTTTAAAATTTGAAGATAAGAAAGAGGCGATTTTGAAAGATATTTTCACTACAATCTTGAGGGTAAGTAATTTCTACTTGATTTTGATCATATATCTTCTCTCAAGGATTTCTCCACCTAAAATATGGAACTTTTAAGTGAAATTTAGGATATCTGTCTACATTTTAAGAGAGTGTAAATTGAGGTTTTGAGCATCAATTTGGACTTGGATTTAATAATTAAACACATATTTAGAGTCGCGGGTTAACGAGATCTATCCCTAGGCTCGGGTTTTGACCATGTGAGCTCGGATTGACTTTTGTTGACTTTATAGGAATAGATTAAATATTAAAGCTTTATTGTTCAGAATTAATTCCTATGATTTTATTTGATCCTATTGAGTATTATTTAGTTAGATTTGAGTCGGTTGGAGGTGGTTTCCAAAGGAAAGGCAGTTTTAGAGGGTTAATTTGGCTTGCTAAGGTAAGTATCTTGTCGAATCCTGATTTGAGAAAATAACTCTTAGGATATGTCCTTATTTGTTCAATTGAAATATGTGGGGAGCAACGTTATACAAGGTGACGAGCGTATATGCGAGTACTAGGGGTTATTCATATACAGGTTAGACTTTTTGCTTTTATTATGCCCTGTTTGGTTGTGTGATTTATGTGATTTGTGTTATATGACTAAGTGAGCTTATTCTATCACGTTGGTAACCATGTTTAGGATTACTACATCTTAATTGGGAATGATGAGCTATTCGTGTAAGTTATTGACATATTTTATTTAGTCGTAGTCATGCTTTATATCTCGAGCACACATCCGCTTATTATGTCCTTGTGCATTATATGTGAGCATATGCATCCTGGGAGGTGAAATATTATTTTGGATGGCTATGATTATGGCACATTTGGACATGTTGAGTAGATTGATTTGGATATGTCACGAAGTTTCTGCCATGCAAATTTGGAGTTATTGATATTGTTATGGTACGGGATCTTTATCGTGCAACGTGTGGATATGGATCTATCTGCTTAGGGTCGCCTTCTCATGTTACTCTCTTAATGGATACATGCATGCTGTAAGATATTGATAGATTACTGGTTTATTCCGATATGGAATCTGATGAGGTGAGTTTGGAGTGTAAAGGTGGAAGCTTGACCATACAAGTGAATTTTTTATGCCATATTATGTCTACTATATGCTTTCTATGTTTATTTTCTACCATGCTACTTGATGTCTATGTTATATGCGTTGAACTTGACAAATAAGATAGAACTATCCTTGTTTATTTGGTATCTCATGATGTACACTTCTACAATGTCGCATCTTCTATTTGTAGACTTGTTGTGCATAGATATGCATTGTACATGTCAATTTGTTAGTAGGTATTTCATTACTTGGACCTCATTACTACTTCATCAAAGTTATTCTTAATTTACTGAGTACATATTGTCTCGTACTCATACTACACTTCCATAATATTTTGTGTAGATTCTGACATTGGATTGAGAGGACCTCATGAGGGTGTCAGTGGATGATATTGAAGACTTGAGGTAGTGCTGCATGATCATCTGTAGACCCTTGGAGTCCCTTCTT
The DNA here is from genome assembly GCA_002018475.1 of Nicotiana obtusifolia. NCBI lineage: Eukaryota > Viridiplantae > Streptophyta > Magnoliopsida > Solanales > Solanaceae > Nicotiana > Nicotiana obtusifolia. The sequence goes on from MCJB01011730.1 coordinate 81,286, forward strand.
TTTCTAACATACTGTTATTTATATTTCAGACAATATTTGTACTGATTGAGAGATTTTATTGTATCTTCTTTTAGAGCTCATGACTCCGTACTACCAGATTTTAAGAAAAGTATTCTTGTAGTATTCTGTATGTATGGTGGTTGAAGGATTTATTCCGCATGTTTATGCTATGATAGTTATATTATGATCTTGTTATGCTTAGTTTGATCTATGCTGGATATTAGCTTACCTAGCATTGGGGTTCAGGTGCCATCACGATCGTTGGTGAAATTTTGGGTCATGACAAAGTTGGTGCCATAGCTCTAGGTTCATGGGTTTTATGGGTCATGAGTATGTTTATGAGAGCTCTATGCTTTGGAAGTATCATGAAGATAAGCCGCATATTTTGGACTTTAGCACATTACAACTTGATGAACAACCGGTAGCTATAGTAGATCGGCAGGTTCAAAAAATTGAGATCTAAGTATATTTCTTCTGTGAAAGTTTTTTGGAACGGTCACCCGCTGAGGAGGCTGCATGGGAATCCGAGTCTAATATAAGGAGTAGAGATCCACATCTTTTCGCCAGTCTAGGCACATTTCTATGTCTGTTCGAGGATGAACGTTTCTTTTAGAAGTGGAGAATGAAACAACCTGATATGTCATATTGGGTTCTAGCTTGGCGTTTGGCTTTGAATAGCCTAATTTGATGATTTATAACTTGCGTGCATTATCTGTTTTGAATTTCGAAAAGTGCAGTGTGATTTTTCAAAGAAAGATTGATTTTTTAACTTAAAAGTTGTTAGAGTTGATCATGGTCAACGATCTTGGTAAACGACCTCGGATCGGTATTTTGACGATTCCAGTATATTCGTATGATGATTTTTAACTTGTACGCATATTCTCTTAGGGTCCCGGGTTACCTGAGGTCGGTTCTGTGCTTATTGTCAAAAGTTGAAACTTTGAACTTAAGAGATTTAAAAATCTTTGAGTTTTGACGAGTGATTCTTGGTTCTTGATGTTAATTTTATATTTTGAGATTATGAGTAAGTTTGTATGAGGTTTATATACTTGTGTGTTTGAATTGGGACTTGAGGTGCTCGGATAAATTTTAGATTGGTTTCAGATTGTTTTTGCAAGACTTGGCATTGCTGGTGCTATAGTTATTGCAATTCCGAGGAACTGCTCGCAAATGCAAGGTTCGCAAATTCGCACTTGCGTAGTAAGCCTCACATTTGATAAATAGGAAGGGGAAGGCTAGCTTTGTAATTGCAAAGCTGTTGTCGCATTTCCGGACCTCGCAATTGTGGGGATTTGGTCATATTTGCGACATCTGAGCCTCTGAGGGCAATTATTATTTGCGAGTTCCTATTCCATTTGTGAGCTGCACAATTGCGAACAAGAGTTTGCAATTGCTATATCTGCAGCAGGGTAAAAATAAGAAATTTCAGGATTTGCTCATTTTATTCAATTTTTTTGGACCTAGACTTTGTGGGAGGCAATTTTTGAAGAGAATATTCTTCCCAACTTCAAGGGTTAGTAACTTTAAATTGGCTTTAAATTGGTTTTGATCAATTTTCGTTGCTTTTTATAGATTTTCATCCCTAAATCTAAGATTTCATAGGATAGAAATGGGGCTTTTGGGAAAAAATTTAGAATTTTATATTTTTGAGATTTAGACCTCGATTTGAGGTTGTATCTCGAAACAAATCACATATTTGGACTCGAGGGTGAATGGGGTAATCGGGATTTAGTATTAATTTTGGATTTCGGCCATATGTGCCCGGGTTGACTTTTTGTTGGATTTTCCAAATATGTCAAAAATCAAACCTTTTTTTTATTCTAAGGTAGTTTCTAAAGCTCGTTTTGACTTATTTGAGTATTAATTGGATATTTTCGACTGATTTTGAGGCTTGTGCTAAAGGAAAGGCATTATTAGAGTATTGATTTGCGTCGAAAAACAGTTAGTATCTTAATTAACCTTGATTTGAGGAATTATGATGTAATTGTGTCTAATTGCTTTGTGTTATATGTGTTCGGAGTGAAGTATATGCAAGGTGACGAGTGTATATGCGTTTTCTATGGGTTAAACACGTAGGTAAAAATAGTTTATTTACATATTGTTTCTTCACGTATTATGACTTTTATGCTTCAAATAGATTATGAGACTCTTTGACTATTCCTCTTCATGTTAGTAACCGTGTTGAGCTTGTTGTGATGTTGGGTAGTAAGACTATCAGAATATTGTTTTTCTAATGGTGCAAAGTGATGACTATTTTTCATATGGTGAGTTATGCTAGATCACTCTTGATATTTTTTGTGCTTCCCGTTTTGTTTTGTTCTGCTTTAAATGTTTATGCTTGGTGAGGAGAGTGAATTGCACAAAGGGCACATTTTCGTACTTGTGAGGAAGAGTGATTATGCACGAAAGCTATTTTCGTGCTTCTTTACATATTTACTATTGCATGAAGGGGGTTTACTTACTTGTGAGGAAGAGTGAATATGCACGAAGGGTGATTCCGTGCTTGTGAGGATGAGAGTAAAAGCACGAAGGATGATGTCGTGCCATTTGATTAATATCTATTGTTCCTTATTCTTACTATGTTGATTGAGAGCTTAACTATGTTGTCACATGGTTGCTTTTCCAGATTACTTGGACTTGAACTGTCGTGAAAGGCCTGTTTGGTGTTATTTTGAGGTTAATGTCTCCTTTCATTATTCCGCATATTAGTTATTCTTGATACTACGTTTGTTATCTCACTTGTTACCTTTTTTGCTGTCTTACCTGCTACTTTTTCTTATTCTCTTAATTTTTATATCTCTTGTTATTTTCTCGTTACTTAACTGCATTACTACCTCGTCAGGGTTCGGCTTGACACTTACAGAGTATATTGGGTAGGTTGTATTCATAGTACACTTCTGCACTTCTTGTGCAGATTTTGGCATCGGACTTAGTGGCACACAATGAACAGACTAACTAGCTTGGTTGTGGAGACTCAAGGTAGTGCTGCACTCTCATCTGCAGGCCTTGATGTCACCCATCTTTTAGACTTCCTACTGTTTATTCGTATCAAACACCGTATTTATTATTTCAGAACATTGCATTTAATAACTTTATAGAAGCTTATGTACTCAGTGACTTCGGTTCTGGGAGGTATTAGACAGTTGTTAGTTTAGTTATGTTATATATTATTGAGATTTACTCCTTTGTTTATGATTTCATGTTGTTTTATGCCCAATATTGTTCCTTTATTTCTGTTATGTGTTGGCTTGCATAGCAAGCAGTGTTAGGCGCCATTACAACCCCTTGGTTGGGATTTCCGATCGTGATAAGTTGGTATGATAGCAATAGGTTGCATAGATATCACAAGTTACGAACAAGCTCGTAGAGTCTTGAGGATCAATAGAGATATGTCTGTACTTATCTTTGAGTGGCTATAAGGCTTTAGAAACTTCACTTTATTTCTTTCTCTATCGTGCAGTTTTGTTCTATCCTAAAATTTGTATCTTTCTTCCCTTATTCTCTCACAGATGGTTAGTACACGTACTGATAGTAGGCTATAATCTCGTGTTTTAGTTGCTTATTGCACTCTAATTTACTGCACTTTAATTGAGTTTGAGCTTTAATTGCGAGTGTTTTGCACTGATTGTGTGTTTTATGCCTTGTATGAGGATTCCGAGCTATGTGGATGTTATGGAATGAATTCGGGTGAGTTGGAGCTTTGAAGTCTGAGTAAAAGCCCAAGGGATAAAGCCAGGATCGTGTTCGGGGGTCGAAAATCACGTCTGGATATCAAAAAGTCAAGAAAATGGCTTACTTTGAGAAAACAACACCATTGCGGCACGTGGTGCGGCGCGTGGCATGCCGCACCTGTACATTTTTGGCTGCCTGACAGATTTCAACTCTCTAAACTTTCTCACTAACGCCCCACATGGCGTGTCACCTAATGCGGCACGCCTGTGCATTCTTTACAGAACCACAGTCCTATTTCGCGTAGGAAAAGGTGTTTTCATCTGGGCCCGATCCTACTAGGTATAAATACATGTCAAAATATTATTTTACGGACTTTTGATACATCTAAGACCTAAGGAGGCTATAGAGAAGGTGGATAAGCGAAATCACAAGGAATTCATCATTCAATCCTCACTCAAGACAAGAGTTTGGATCGTTTTATGATTTTCTTTATATTTGTGATGAATTACTCCATATCTATGGAGTAGTTCTTCTTTATGGATTGATGAATTTGGTGTTTTGATGATTGTTCGTGGATATTAATTCTAGTTTTTATGTATTGAATCATTTTGGGTATTTTAATTGTTGCATCTATATTCACATGTTCATGTAATCGAGAGAGGCATAACGTGTGATGTTTTTGCATTATCTTATTGTTGAATTCATTCATTCTTCATAGTAATTGAAAGAGGCTAGTTGAATTACTGTTTAGACCTAGTTAGGAGGATAATCGAAAAGAGGTTCTCCTAAAGACCAACCCACTACGAATTCTTGCATATCTTCATCGAGCATAAATTGGTTCATATTGTGAGGTTGAGACGTAGTTGAGAGAGGAGTTTCTACTAAACGTTTGAACTAATAATTGAGTGAATTCGAGAGACTCACTTGAACAGTAGAAGTGAATTAACTAGAGTTAAATCCTAGACAATTATCTTGCACTTATCCAATTAACCCCTATTTTCTCCCTTTGATATCTTTCTTTACTTACATTTGTGCGATTGTCATAGTCAATTAGATCTAGATTCTTAGTTAATTTTAGTTTTGATCAATTCTCAATTGTTGATTATCTTGGATAGCAATCCTTCTACAAACTTTGATAATACAGTTTAAATCCAATCTCTGTGGATAAGATATTATACTATACTATCTTTGACTAGTGAGCATATTTAGGTGTATGTTTTAAGCTCGTCAAATTTTGGCGCCGTTGTCGGAGATTGATAATCAATAGTGTTTGAAATACTTTGTAGTGCTAATTCAGGAATTTTTCTTTTTCTTTTATTTATTTTGTCCTTTTTACGTTTGGTGTTCTTTGACTGTATGCAGACTACAGGTTAGATTGGTGTATGACTCGACCTTCTGGGAAGGAAGTGCTACCATACGAACCAGAAATTGAGCAACAACTGTGACAGCTGAGGAAAGAAAGAAATATCAACGAGAATATAGTGAAGGTTGGGCAATTCTCAACCAAAGAAATTATGGCTGGAGATGATGATAATGTAGATTTGGCTGCAAGAGGCCCAACAACGAGAAAAAGCTACACGAGATGCTGAGGAAACAACTCTTTGAAATGCACAACTTGTTTATGAAGAGGAGAGGGGTCACAGACTTAATCAAAATCAACCCGTGGGTGCAGACCAATTATGAATTATACCTCCCGGGGCTGGGAGACCACTTGGTGATTACGCTAGACTGGTCTACAACCAAAGATTGTCAAGTATTAGACCACCTCCAGTTGCAGCGAACAGTTTCGAATAGAAGCAATGTTGCTCCAAACTCTTCAAAATTGTTGTGTCTTCAGAGGGAAGATGAACGAAGATCAATACACACATCTGATGGACTTCAAGGAGATTATGAACACCTTTCAATACAATGATGTTTCACAAGATGCAATTTACTTAAGGGCATTCCCCTTCACACTCAAAGATGATGCAAAGCAGTGGCTAGAAGCTTGAGGGATCAATTAGAACATGGAAGGAGATGACCAGAAAATTTCTTGATAAATATTTCTCCTCAGCTAAGACGGGCAAGTTTAGAAGAGAAATCTATAACTTCTGCCAGAAAGAGACTGAAACTATGTTTAAAGCATGGGAGAGGTTCAAGGAATTAGTTCGAAAGTGTCAACATAGCGAAATTGAACTCTGGATGCAACTCCAAAATTTTTGGATGGTTTGACACCGGTATCACGTAGAACATTGAGTAATGCAGCTAGAGGCCCTTTGATGAAAATGGTACCAGAGGAGATAGTCAATATTCTCGGTGAATTGTCTGAAGATGCAAATTAGTGGCCTTCTGAAAGTGCTGAAAGAAGAAAAGTGAATGGTGTTCACCAGGTTGATGCGAATACACCTGTGCAGGTACAACTTGATGCCATGGCGAAAGAGATAAGGAAGCTGACCTTAGCTTCAATACAGAGTGAGAATCACGTAGCTTGTGATATATGTGGATGACGACACCCTACTCATAAGTGTCAGGCCTCAACTGAGGAAGTAAATGCTATGGGAAATAATAACTTCAATGCAATGGGTCAGAAGAACCTCGGTTTTTCATGGAGTTCACCTGGGGTACTGCAAATGCATGGCAACAAAACAACTCAAGATTCCAGGGGCAAGGAGCTCCAGGCTTCCAAAATCAGTAAAGGCAACAGTTTCAACCTCAACAATCCAATCAGCCTTGGCTAGAAGATCTGATGAAGTCCTTTATTGTCAAGACATATGAGAGGTTAGATGCTCATGGTGCAGCTATCAAAGAACTTGGCATAGGGTTTCGGAACTTGGAGAAGCAAATGGGACAAACTGCCATTGTCTGAAAGGATCCCAGGTACATTGCCGGCTAATACTGAAAGAAACCCCAAGCAGACGGTGAATGCTGTAACTCTGAGAAGCGGACAAGTAGTGAAAGAGCCGACCCCTATCCAAAAAGAGGTGGTACCTGAAAAAAAAAAGTGGGGAGTAGCTGAAAAAAGAAGTTGATAAGAAAAATTAATGTAAATATTTCATTCACAGAGGTGCTCTCCCAAATGCCAGCTTATGAAAAATTCTCGAAGGAGATCCTTACGAAGAAAAGGAATATAGAAGAGACATCAGTAATCAAGCTCACAGAGCATTGTAGTGCAATCTTGCAAAACAAAATCCCATAAAAATGTAGAGATCTAGGGAGTTTTACTATACCTTGCTCTTTAGGCTCTATTAAACTTGATAAGTCTTGATGCACGCCAGCCTGATAAAAATACATTCATGCCTTCTAGACCATTCACGAGGAGTAAAGCTAAGGAACTTCACGATATCCACTTAATGGTGATGAAGAGCCAGGCGTTGATTAGCCTTGGAGAAGGAGGGCCGTGCGCCCGTGCACTAGTTAAGGCCGAGAACTCAATTAACGCCTCAACTATCTCTTAGTAGTTATTTGCGTAGTTAGTTTTGAGTAAGACAATGGTACTTATTTGGCCCTGCGTGGTCCACTTAGCCAAATTATTGGCCTTTTTGCTAGTTATTCTTTTCCTAGTTGATTTAGGTTAAGGCTCATCCTATATAAGCCTTAAGACTACATTATTTTTAATACCTTTTGACCATTATTAATAATCAAAATCGGCGGCTTATTGCTCTCCAAAATTCCTTGTGTGAACTTGTCCAATACTTGGTGTGAATCCATATTGAACTTGTTCCTCCTATTGATCAAATAGCTTGCAAGTCCTTAGTTGTCTTCAGGGTTGTTTGCATAGTCTAGGTCCTCTTTGGCTTCATCAAGAAGGTAAGTAGACTAGTTCCTACTTATAGTCTTGGTAGATCATCGAGTGTCTTGCTTCTATCTTTGTTTAAATGCATTCGTAGTTTAATATTGCATCGTTGGTATCAGAGCTTGGAAAGAGTTTGTTTTTACAATCCCAATCCTGTTCTTTGTGCCTTAGTTTTAGGTTTCTAGTTTAGTGTTCTTGAATTTCGTTTTCAATTAAAAAAAAAAAAGAACGTGAAAAGAAGAGAAACAGCAGTGAGTTGATTGTTGGTTGAAGTTTCTATCACATCTAGGGTTGAAATCTTGAAGTCTTGATTGTTAAAAGCTGTTCTTGAAACCCTAGGTTGAAATCTTGAAGTGAATCGAATTGTTAGATGATTTGTCCATTGTTCTTGGTTGAATTTTTGAAGTTCTTGGACATCAACTTGTTATTCTTGAATTAATTCACGTTTAATCTTGGAGATTCTTGAAGTTCGACCGTTCTTGACATGTTTGCATTGAATTCTTGAAATTCTTGGACATCATCTTGTTGTTCTTGAATTAATTCACATTTAATATTGGGGATTCTTGAAGTTCGACAGTTCTTGACATGTTTCATTGAATTCTTGAAGTTCTTGGACATCAACTTGTATTCTTCAATTGATTCACATAGGAGAAGGATAAGAAACCCTATGCCTAATTTAAGAGGGAAACAACTCCCATTCCAAAAGGGCCAAAAGGAAGAAATTTCAAGGAATTGTTTTCCTTTGGGTTTAGGAGTAGGGGGACGACAATCCTAAGGGAAGGAGAGGGAAAATTCACCCTCTCCAAGTTAGAGTGGGAAAGCCCTTTAGACTTTCCTTATTTCTTTGATTGCACTACTTCTAATTAGTAATTATTGGGTAATTTTCTACTTACGCTAATTACGAATTTTTGAGCTTGTAGGATTTCGTGCTAAAACTCAGAATTTCCACCTTCGTAGTTAATTCTTGGCTTCTTGTGCTCAATTTAAAAGTTGTCCGCCTATAGAGTCGCATAAATTCACTCACCTTGAAGAGAACTAGTGAACTTGTGAGCTTGAAAGGTCGTTGAGGAACTTGATCAATTAGAGGAAGCCATTTTGAGGACAAGTTTGAGAGATCCTACCTAAAATATTTAGTGAACCCAAGTGTCATTCAAAAGTGAGGGAGTGAGTGAGGTATTTTACTAACTTTAACGCATTCTCCAGTCTTGTTTCTTTTGCAGGTACATGGCTATTGAAGGAGACAAGGTTGTGGCCAACATCACTTTAGCCGAGCTCTTGGCTGAAGTAAGGGCAATTAGCACCCGAATGGAGAACTTTGAAAAATCCGCTAGTACTTAGAAAAATGCTAGGGAAGGAACTAGTGATGGTTCCACCGTAAGACCTGAACAATTTGAGGAGATGGCTCGTCAATAAGAGCTTAGGGACAGAGGTACTCATAATGTAAGAACCTTGGGAATTCCCCGGGGTATTATACCACCATTAATGCCAGTCCGGAGAAATGTAGCACCCGCCGAGGAAATAAGAGTAGCCCGTGAGGATGATCAAGCCGAGTTTGAGAAGTATGATGATGACAATCTAGGGCACCGAGACACGAGGGTGAGATAACCATATGGGGGCCGTGACCATGTGGGAAGACGTGATTTTGATCGTGGTCCTAGAGGGAGGCTTGGAGGTTTTGGTGGAAGGAGTTTAGAGCCTGAGTTCAATGAACATGCTGAATATTATGAGGGCTTTCAACCAGTCCGTGGTGGCCGTGAAAATGACCGTGATAATGGCTTGAACAGTGTCAAGGTTACTATCCCTGCATTCAAGGGAATTAGTGATTCTGACCAATTTCTAGAATGGAGACGTCAAGTTGAGAGGATATTTGAAATCAATGATATGACCGAGGAAAAGAAGGCCACGTATGTCATCGCTGCTTTTGAGTCCTATGCTTCTACTTGGTGGGAGGCCGAGAAAAGATCGAGAGCTAGACATAACCAAGAGCAACTCCGGAGGTTATATGATTTGATACAAGGGCTAAAATCCGTGGAAGAATATTATGATGACTTTGAGAAAATCTAATCCGTCTATCACTTGACATGGAAGACAAAGAAGAGGATGAGGCTATTATAAGGTTCAAGAATGGGTTGAATCGTGACATATCCAATCAGTTGAGGCTACACGCATTTGTTGCTCTTCATGATGTACTCCTAGATGCCATTGAAGATAAAAAGATGATTAAAGAAGATAAGGCAGTTTGCTATAGAGGAAGTTTTGATTCTACTTCCATGGGTCGAAACAAGGAGTGGAGCACGCCAAGCATCGGTGGAGCAAGTGTGAGCCGCGAGGTGAAAGGACCAGTCAAAAAGGTTACGCCTAAAATTGATCCTAAGGGTTCCGGAGGTAATTCTAAAACTCAACTTAATTCTCCAAGTGCATCTTCCTTTCAATGTCATAAATGTAAAGGTTATGGGCATTTCGCTAAGGACTGTCCTACGCGAAAGACCATGCTTATTCTTGATGATGATACTATTTGTGAGGTAGAGAGTGATGAGGAGATTGGGGGAGATGAGGGGGCTGATTTGGTTTCGTGTGACGAAGAGGTAGTGGAAGATGAGGGAGTGAATATGTTCTTAGTGGTGCGTAGGAACTTGAGTACCATGAGTGTAAAGGAGGAAGGAGATGTGCAACATGAGAACTTGTTTCATGCTAGATGTAGGGTGAAGGGAAATGTGTGCTTGATGAAAATTGACTCGGGTAGTTGTACTTGTAGTGAGTCAAACGCTGGTGACTCAACTTAACCTGCCCATGATAAAACATCCCCATCCCTATAGGTTGCAGTGGTTGAGCGAGTGTGGTGAGTAGAAAGTAGTAAAGCAGGCGCTTATTAAGTTTAAGGTGGGTGCTTATCAAGATGAGCTCATGTGTGATGTAGTGCCTATGCAGGCTTGCCATTTATTGTTGGGCAGGCCTTGGCAATTTGATAGGTGTGTCGTTTATGATGGCAAGGCCAACACTTATACAACCAAGCTAGAGGGCAAGGGTTATACACTCAAGCCCTTGGCACCTAAACAAGTTAGTGATGATTACAAGCACATACGAGAGCTGAAAGAGGCGGCTAGATCTAAGTGCCCTATGGGGACTAAACCTGAGGCCGTAGACACTGCCAACACATCAGCTCTGCTAGGTAATATTTTGCCATGATGCATCCAGGTGAGTATTTATGAGGTAATGATAGTTTTAAACTGTTAATTTGCCTAGTTCATAAGGGTTTTTACTTAAGTTCTAATGATGAAGTTTCTACTAACATTCACCTCTTGCCTAGTGTTGTTGATGATGCACAACATGTTACTTCCTTGTTTATTGCTAATGTGTTAAAGCTGCATGGTGTGCCTCGTACTATTGTTAGTGATAGGAATGCAAGATTTTTGAGTCACTTTTGGAAGTGCTTGTGGGGTGCTCTTGGCACCAAACTGTTGTTTTGTACGTCTCATCATCCATAGACTGACGATCAGACTGAGGTTGTTAACCGAACCTTAGGAGCTCTTCTTCGAGCTATGACCAAAGGGAAGTCGGGGACGTGGGCTGATAGATGGCCTATTAGTGAGTTTACTTGTAATAGAACTGTGCATAGAATGACTAGCATAACTCCATTTGAATGTGTTTATGGCTTTAATCTCTTGATTCCACTTGATCTTACTCCTTTGCCGAGAGTTGTAGTTATTAGTGTTGATGGTGAAAACCAGGCAGCCGCGTTGCTCGAGTTGCATGTAAAGGTGAGGAATAACTTGGAGGAAGCTTATGAGAAAGTGGCGACCAAGAAGAATAAAGGGAGGAAAAAGCTGGACTTAAAGAAAGGTGATTGGATTTGGGTGCACTTACGGAAAGAGAGGTTCCTGTATCAAAGGAAGAAGCTAGCCCCGCGAGGAGATGGTCCATTCCAAGTCTTGCTGAAGATCAATAACAACGCCTATGTTATAGACCTGCCTGGTGAGTATAGTGTTTCTAAAACGTTCAACGTTTCTGACTTAACTCCTTGTGTTGCAGGTAGCGCCGCTTTAAGATATGATGATGGCTCGATTTCGTGGACGAAATTTTCACAAGAAGGGGAGGATGATGCAGGCCAGCCTGATCAAGCTATTTTCATGCCTTCGAGACCATTCACGAGGAGTCAAGCTAAGGAACTTCATGATATCCACTTAATGGTGATGAAGATCCAAGCGTTGATTAGCCTTGGAGAACGAGGATCATGCGGCCGTGCACTAGTTGAGGCCGAGAACTCAATAAGCGCCTCAACTAGCTCTTAGTAGTTATTTTGCGTAGTTAGTTTTGAGTAAGACAATGGTACTTATTTGGCCCTGCGTGGTCACTTGAAACTTAGCCAAATTATTGGCCTTTTTGCTAGTTATTCTTTTCCTCGTTGATTTAGGTTAAAGCTCATCCTATATAAGCCTCAAGACTACATTATTTTTAGTACCTTTTGACCATTATTATTAATCAAAATCGGCGGCTTATTGCTCTCCAAAATTCCTTGTGTGAACTTGTCCAATACTTGGTGTGAATCCATATTGAACTTGTTCTTTATATTGATCAAATAGCTTGCAAGTCCTTAGTTGTCTTCAGGGTTGTTTGCATAGTATAGGTCCTCTTTGGCTTCATCAAGAAGGTAAGTAGACTAGTTCCTACTTATAGTCTTGGTAGATCATTGAGTGTCTTGCTTCTATCTTTATTTCCTCGCATTCTTAGTTTAATATTCCATCAAGTGTTTATGCGATATTGGTGCCTCGATTAATCTAATGCCTTTGTCTATTTACAGGAAGCTGTAGAGTGAAACTGGGGAGATAAGGTTGGTACCAATATCTTTGTAGCTGGTTGACAAAACAACTCTGATACCTGCGGGGATAGTGAAGATGTTTTATTGCGGGTAGATAAGTTTGTATTTCCTGTAGTCTTTATAGTAGTTAATATAGAGGAGAATAAGGAGGTACCCCTTATCTTAGCATGTCCATTCTTAGCAACAGGCAGAGCAATCTTAGACATGCACGAGAGAAGACTCACGCTTAGAGTGGGTAAGGAGACAGTGAGTTTTGAGATGAATGTAGAAATGCGGGTGAAGAAGGAGAAGCTAATTGCAAGTGTTGAGTGGAAAGTGACGGGTTTGAAAGAGAAGGCTGCAGCAAGTGAGAAAGATAAGTGTGGGTTGTACCCCAAGAAGGCTGAGAAGAAGCTGTTTGCATGGATGTGTGCACTAGTTCGGGCACGAGGAATGGAGCCCGACTTCGACTCAGACCTCGACTAGATATTCAGGGAAGTTTTCTTTACGTTATGCTTTTTAATTGTATTTCATGGGGACATGCCACAACTTAAAGTGCGGGGTGGGGGATAGCTTTTTCATGTTGTATGTATATGTGTTAGTTTAGTTTTTGTTTAGTTTGTCATCTTAGTAGTTAGAGATAGAAAAATGAAAAAATTAACCGTAAAAATTTTAAATTTTTGCCTTTTTCCCGACGATGGATATCATTCGACGGATTTCTTGAGGGATTAAAGTCTAAAGTAAAAGACAAAAATATTTTATTTTGTTAGGTAGTGTAATAATTCCCCCTTGGTTTTTCTTTGTGCTGCGGTTGTTTTCCAAGGGTTCTTTTTGAATCGGGTATAGTTAGTTTTTGTTTTGTAGAATAGTAGGAAACCTTGTGCTATGAATTGAATTGAAGGAAACATCTCTTAACTTTATCATGCCTTGAGAATAGTGGGTGCTCTAGTTGTGGCGCTTAGGCTTAGTTTTTGACTCTTGTATGAGTGCTTTAAATTGTATGATCTTAACTTTGCTTAACTACTTTAACTAGAGTGTCTTGATAATCAAATCTTGAGTGAGTTATGTGCCATGTGTGTGTGAGGTTTAGTGTTACTGTACATTGCATTTGATGTCTGAACTTGCCCCGTGTGTTTGCAAGCCGAAATGATAATTTTATTCAGTCTTGGAAGTGATAGAGGCATTTCTTTGTTGAGCCAGTATATGCTTTTACCCACCTCACTGTTATGTATCATAGTTAACCCCTTTGAGCCTGTCATCTTGTTTTTTTTGGCAACCATATTACAAGCCTTGCCATTTGTTTGAATTGACCATCTATTTGAACTATTTAACCTCTCTTGAGCATTTAAATAGGTTATTGAACTTTGTAAAAGTTGAAGTGTGGGGTGGTTGGTTTGGCTTTTAAGTGGAACTAATGAAATAAGAAAAAAGGTGCATTGAGTTGAAAAAAATAAGAGCCACTTGAATTGAAAAAGAAAAGAAATATAGCTGTATTGTTGTGCAAAATATTCTTCGACAGTGGTAACTCTTGATGTAAATGAGCTTAAGGAAGTAGGGAGTTAATGCATATTTATGTGAAGGTGGAGTATGGTTTGACATTAATGTGGGGTTTTGAATGTTAAATTGTATGTATTAAAGTGCTTAGGGAGGTGTAGTTACTCTTATATCTAAATGTATCCTACCCGTCCCGCAGCCTACATTACAATCAATGAAAGCCCTACTTGATCCTTGACTGAATGAGCTCAATTAATAGAGTATTAAGGGCAACCCTATGGTTCATCTTTTGTGGCATATGAATGTTATATTTGAGAGTGAGTGGATTCTATCTATCTTGAGTTCCTAATTATTCTTAATATCAATTATGTGTGGAACTAATCTCTCCTGTTGTGAGGGCACTTGATTCACGAAGGAATGCTTGACTTCTATGTTAGAGTAAGTGAGCGGGTTATAAATAATGCGTGGTTCTTTTGAGTCAAATCTTGAGGTGAAGATGTTACACTATTATGCTTAGTCTGTTTTAAATATTCTTATTGTAATGAGTTAGGAGAGTTGTTTGAAAAAGGTCGTGTCTGTAAGTGTAGTTTGATTACTCGAGGACGAGCACTGGTTTAAGTGTAGGGTATTGATGGTAGGCTATAATATCGTGTTTTAGTCACTTATTGCACTCTAATTTATTGCACTTTAATTGAGTTTGAGCTTTAATCGCGAGTGTTTTGCATTGATTGTGTGTTTTATGCCTTGTAGGAGGATTCCGAGCTCTATGGATGTTATGGAATGAATTTGACTGATTTGGAGCTTTGAAGTCTAAGTAAAAGCCCAAGAGATAAAGCCCGGATCATGTTTGGGGGTCAAAAATCACGTCTGGATATCAAAAAGTCAAGAAAAGGGCGTACTTGGAGAAAACAACACTAATGCGGCACGCCGCGCTTGTACATTTTTCCGATTAGCTGATAGATTTCAACTCTCTGAACTTTCCCACTAAGTGAGAGCATGATACTATGGACTTTGTGGTTGGCTTACCACATACTTTGAAGAAGTTTGATACAATTTGGGTCATTATGGATAGATTGATCAAGTCTGCGTGTTTTATTCCGGTGATGACTTCTCACATAAAGGATGTGATACTTAGTTCACATCTCACTTTAGTTGTTCGACGTGATTTGGGCACACTGGTGGGGATTAACACGACATTTCACCCACAAAAGAATGGATTGTCCGAGCAGACTATCCAGATTCTTGAGGATATGTTGAGGGCTTGTGTTACTAATTTTGGAGGTCATTGGGATTAGTTTCTGGTTTGGCAGAGGTTTCTTACAATAACAGTTATCAGTCTAACATTCAGATGGCTCCGTAAGAGGCTTTGTATGGCATGCCGTGTCGATCTCCTATTGGTTGGTTTGAGCCTGGTGAGGCTTGGTTGTTGGATGCTGATTTGGTTCATGACACTTTGGATAAGGTGAAGTTGATTTTTAGGTGAGAATTCGTCCAACTCAGTCCAAGTAGAAGAGTTATATATCTAGAAAGGTCCGTAATATGGCATATATTAAGGATGAGAAGGTACTTTTGAAGGTTTCACCCATGAAGGGCATGTTAAGGTTTGGGAAGAAAGGCAAGTTGAGTTCGAGGTTCATTGGACAATTTTAGGTGTTGGAGAAAGTTTTTGAGGTTGCTTATAGGCTTGCTTTGCCTACTAGTCTTTCGTGAGTTCAGTCGGTATTCCATGTTTCTATTCTCCGGAAGTATAATGAAGACAAGTCACATGCTTGAATTTCAGTTCAGTGTAGTTGGATGAGAATCTAGCTAATGAGGAGGAGCTAGTATCCATTCTTGATAGATAGGTTTAGAAGTTAAGGTTGAAAGAGATTGCATCGATGAAGGTTTAGTAGAGAGGTCAACCATTTGAGGAAGAGTTAAGAGACCGAGCATGAAATGGAAAGTAGATATCCTTATCTTATTGCATATTAGGAGTGATTCTGAACCCGTTCGTGGACGAACATTTGTTTAAGAGGGGGAGAATATAATAACTTGACCGTTCGTTTGGAGTACTAGAACCCCGTTCCCCTATTTGATGCATTCCATAGTTTCTTTTGATATTTTATGACTTGGGGGGGTGGTTGATTTGGTTCTGAGAAGCGCTGAGAAAGGGTTGGAACAATTAGTTCTATTTTAGAAGCCTTAAGTTATAAGAGTTGGCCAAGATTAGCATTTTTAGTAAACAACCTCGGAATCAAAATTTGGGAGTTCCTATAGTTTTATATGGAAATTTTGGACTAGGGCGTATTCTTGAATTTGATTTTGGATGTTCCTAGAAGATTTTAACTCTATTTGTCAAAAGTTGGCAATTTAAAGATTTGGAGAGTTGATAAGTTTGACCGATAGTTGACTTTTGGGTTAGTGAGCTTTGATTGTGGTTGTGAGACCTTGGATAGGTCCTAATGGTTGAAATGAACTTGTGTGCAAAGTTTGGTTATGATCCGGAATGCCTAAGTATGATCCCTACGAGTTTTGATGGAGTTTGAAGTTTGAAAGTTAAGGAATGGATTTGGCCCTCGATTCTTAGTTTTGACATTGTTTGTGGTGTATTGAGTCTTTGGATAGGTTTGAATATGAACTTATTGGTATGATTGGACGGGGGCTCGAGGGTTCCGATGTGTTTCAGGATGATTTTGTACAATTTTGGAGTAGTCTAGAAATTTCTAGTGTCTGATGCATCGCACATGCAAAGGAGGTTTTGCAGGTGCGAAGGCTGCCTTGCAATGGATTGGCTCACATCTGTGAGGGGCCAGTCCTGGTGATTTGGCTGCACCTGAATGAATGGTGCGCAGGTGCGATGGCCATACCTACAGGAAGTGGTGCGAGCCTCTAAAAGGGGCTAGGATTAGCAGGTGTCGCAACAGCGATGCTTAAGGCACCCATGCGAGATTTGCACCTGCGAGCTATTAGTTGCATCTGTGACATTTGCAACCAGTCAGTGTCAAACCTGCAGAGAGGCAGAGGCACACATGCACTCCTCACATATGTGATCTAATATACGCAGTTATGACATCTACACCTGGGCTCAATTCTCACAACTATTCTTGGAGAAGTTCATTCATTTCACCGATAGAGGACTTCCGCAGTCAATTTGAGTGCCTCCAGTAGAGTAGCATGACTGTTACTTAATATGAGACCAAATTTGTGGATTTATCATGCCATAGTGCTATCCCAATCCCTACTGAAAGGGAGAGGGTGCAGTGGTTTATTGATGGCCTTACATATGGTATCAAGCTACAGATGGCTAGAGAGACCAAGGATGACATTTCTTTTACTCGGCTTGTGAAGATCGCCAAAGCGCATCAGAGTTCAGAGCAGGAAGACAGCCTCTGACAAGAGGCCTTATCATTGTGGGAGATCCAGTAATGCCTCATCTAGAGGCCGGTCTCGGGTTGTGACGGGCCATTCTAGTAGACCAATTTATCATTCGCCACCTCCCAGCCAAGGAGCTTCAGTACACCTTTGTTCAGTGCACTCCTAGCGCAGAGCTCTTACCACACTTTATCAGTTCCGGGTTCATCAGTACTGGGCTCTTCCAATAGTTATTCTAGATCATGGGGTCCGATTCAGGCCCCAAAGTCATTCCTAGTTCGAGGTGCTATGAGTATGGGGAGTTGGGAATTTGAGAAGGTATTGCCCCCGTTATCTCGGAGGTCCTGTGCAACAAGGAAGCCAAGCTAGGACTCCTGCACTAGTTGCTACACCATCCACTCAGCTAGCTCGGGGTGGAGTTCGTAGGGGTCGAGGTACGCCTAGAGGGGGAGGTTACTCAGATGGTGGACATGCCCGTTGCTATACATTTCTCGCCAGGCCAGAGGCAGTTGCTTCCGATGCCGTGATCATAAGTATTGTTTCCCTGTGCCAAAGAGATGCTTGAGTGTTAATTGACCCTAGTTCCACTTATTCATATGTGTTATCATATTTTTCTAGTTATTTGGATATGCCTCGTGGCTCTTTAGATATGCATGTTCATGTATCTATGCCGGTGGGTGATTCTATTATGGTGGACCGTGTATATTGGTCTTGTGTGGTGACCATTGCGGTAATGAGAGTATAGTTGATCTCTTACTGCTCAGTACGGTGGATTTTAATGTGATTCTGGGCATGGATAGGTTGTCACCATATCATGCTATCCTTGATATCATGCTAACACCGTGACATTGGTTATGCTAGGGTTGCCGAGGTTGGAGTGGAGAGGGTCCATAGATCATTTTCCTAGTAGAGTGGTGTCTTTTCTAAAGGCTCAATGGATGATTCAGAAGGGTATTTGGCACATTTGCCCTTCGTGAGAGATGTTGGTGCTGATACTCCTACTGTTGAGTCAGTTCCAGTAGTGAGAGAGTTCCCATATGTGTTTCCTATAGACCTGCGGGGCATGCCAATCGAAAGGGATATTGATTTTGGTATTATTTTGGTGCCGGGCACTCAACCCATCTCTATTCCACCGTATCACATGGCACCAGTGAAGTTAAATGAATTGAAGGAGCAGTTACAAGAATTGCTTGATAAGGGTTTCATCAGGCCTAGTGTGTCACCTTGGGGTGTACCGATACTATTTGTGAAGAAGAAAGATGTTTCTACGAGGACGTGCATTGAGTACAGGTAGTTGAACAAGTTATAAGAAATTATTCATTTGAGATCGGGGTATCATCAGTTGAAGATCAAGGCTTCAGATATTCAAAAGACTGCCTTTCGGATCCGTTATGGCTAGTATGAGTTTTTGGTAATGTTGTTTGGCTTGGCCAATGCTCCAGCAACTTTTGTGAACTTGATGAACAACATATTTCAGCCCTATATTGATTCCATCATCATAGTTTTCATTGATGATATATTGGCGTATTGTCACAGTCGGGAGGATCAGCCGCACTTGAGGATCGTATTGCAGACTTGAGAGAAGAAGATATATGTTAAATTCTCCAAGTGCAAGTTTTGGCCAGACTCTGTGTCATTGTTGGTCATGTGGTATCCAGTGAGGGGATTAAGGTGGATCTGAAGAAGGTTGATGCAGTTTAGAGTTGACCCAAACTATCTACTACTACTGAGATATGGAGTTTCCTTAGGTTGGCTGGGTATTATCACAATTTTGTGGAGGGGTTTTCATCTGTAGTAGCCCCAGATTGAAGGAGAAGATGATCTATTCAGGTTGTATGATTAGTGTGAGGAGAGCTTCCAGAAGCTCAAGACTGCCTTGACTACAACTTCAGTTCTGGTTTTGCCATTGTGGATCTGGTTCTTATACAATCTATTCTGATGCTTCACGGATTGGCATTGGGTATATGTTGATACGGATGGCAGAGTGATTGCTTATGCTTCACATTAGTTGAAGCCCATGAGATAAACTACCATGTGCACGATTTGGAGTTAGAAGCCGTTGTCCACACGCTTACGATCTGGCGGTAATATTTTTATGGCGTGTCTTGTGATCTTTTCACGGATCACATGAGTCTGCAACACTTATTCAAGCAAAAAAATCTGAACTTGAGGCACCAAAGATGGTTATAGCTACTAAAAGACTATGATATTATCATTCTTTATCATCCGGGAAAGGCCAATGTGGGGGCCAATGCATTGAGTAAGAAGGCTGAGAGCATGTAGAATGTTGCTTTTATTCGAGTTGGGAAGAGGCAGTTAGCTTTGGATGTTCAAGACTTTGCTAATATGTTCGTAAGGATGGATATTGGAAGCCTAGCAGGGTTGTAGCATGTGTTGTATCACAATCATCTTTGTTTGAGTGCATCAAGGCATGTCAGTATAATAATCCCTACTTGCTTGTCCTGAGGGACTCGGTGTTGTATGGCTATGATAAGGAGGTTACTACTGGGGATGATCGGGTGTTTATGCTATAGGCTTGGATCTATGTTCCGAATGTGGATGGTTTGCATGAGCTGATTTTGGAAGAGGCCTATAGTTCGCGGTATTCCATTCATCCAGGTGCCGTGAAGATGTACTAGGATTTGAGGCAGCGCTATTGGTGGCGGAGGATGAAGAAGGATATTGTTGAGTATGTTTCTCGGTGTTTGAACTGTCAGCAAGTGAAGTACGAGCATCAAAGGCCAGGTGGAAGTGGGAGCGAATCCCTATGGATTTTGTAGTTAGGCTTTCACGGACCTTGAGGAGATTTGATGCAGTCTGGGTTATTGTGGACAGACTGACCAAGTCCGCACACTAATATTCCAGTCATGACTACCTACACTTTAGAGCAGTTGGCTTAGACTTATCTTCGTCAGATTGTTCGCTTTCATGGTGTGCCCATGTCTATTATCTCGGATCGAGGCACTTAGTTCACATTGCATATTTTGAGGGTAGTACATAAAAGTTAGGCACGTTGGTCGAGCTGAGTATAGCATTTCATCCCCAAACGGACGGACAGTTCGAACATATTATCTAGATATTAGAGGACATGTCACGAGCTTATGTCATTAATTTTGAGAGATCATGGCATCAACATCTACCTTTAGCAGAGTTCGGCTACAATAACAACTATCAATAGACTATCCAGATGGCTTCGTATGAGGCCTTATATGGGAGGCGATGTCCTTCTCCGGTTGGTTAGTTGGTTGGTTTGAGCATGAGGAGGCTAGGTTCTTGGGCACTGATTTGGTCTGTGATGCTTTGGAGCAAGTGAAGTTGATTCCGGAGCGGCTTCATACAGCACAGTCCAGGCAGAAGATTTACGCAGATAGGAAGGCTCGTGATGTCGCATATATGGTGGGTAAGAAAGTTTTACTTAGAGTTTAGTCCATAAAGGGTGTGATGAGTTCGAGAAGAAGGGTAAGTTGAACCCTCGATATATCGCTCCTTTTGAGGCCTACAGACTTGGTTTACCACCTAGTTTGTCGGGAGTTCACCTAGTGTTTCATGTTTCTATGCTCCGGAAGTATTATGGGGATCCATCACATGTTTTGGACTTCAACATGGTGCAGTTGAATGAGTATTTGACTTATGATGTGGAGCCGGTAGCCATTTTGGACCGGCAGGTTCGAAAGTTGAGATCGAAGAATATAGCTTTGGTGAAGGTCCATTGGAGAGGTCAGCGGGTCGAGGACGCTACTTAGGAGACCGAGCAGGAGATGCGGAGCATATGTCCTTACCTTTTTGAGACCCCAAGTACGATTCTAGACTCGTTCGAGGACGAACGTTTGTTTTAGAGGGGCAGAATGTAACGATGTGACCAGTCATTTTGTGTATTTGAGCCCCCAATTTCCCTATTTGATGCTTTAATCATGTGCTATTTTTGATTATGTAACATGCAGGGTTGTTTGGTTTAGCTTTGGGGAAGTTTTGGATTGAATTGGGGTACTTAGTCCCAAGGTTGGAAGCTTAAGTTGTAAGAGTTGACCAGAGTTTGACATTGGTGTAGACGACTCTGGAATGGTGTTTTGATGTTTCCAATAGGTTTGCATGGTGATTCTGGGTTCAGGCGTATGCTTGGATTTGGATTTGGTTGTCCTAAGGTTGAATTGTTGCTTTTTGGCGAAAGTTGGAAAATTGAAGGTTTGGAAGGTTCATAGGTTTGATCGGGAGTTGACTTTGATGATATTGGGTTCAGATTGTAGTTCTGGGAATGGGAATTGGTCTGTTGTATTATTGGGGACTTGTATGCAAAATTTGAGGTCATTCCGAGTTAATTTGATATGGTTCGGCATACGTTTTGAAAGTTGAAAGTTCAATAGCTCCTTAGGCTTGAATCGAAGTGCTATTCATTGCTTTGATGTTATTTGCTTGATTTGGGGCCTTGAATACGTCCGTGTTATGTTTTGGGACTTGTTGATATGTTTGGACGGTGTCCCGAGGGGCTCAGGTGAGTTTCGGATGGCTTCTGATCATTTTGGATCACTTTGAACTAGCTGATGTTCTAGTGTACTGTTGTTCATCGCATTCGCGAAGAAGGTTTGGGTTCCTTGTGTTTATTCATCGCGCTGCCGAAGCTTTGTGGTCAGACGGGGTGTTGTCTAATGCATTCGTGTGGGTTTGGTCATGTTCGTAAATGCTTGGGCAGTGTGGACCTCCGCGACCTTCGCGAGTATGTAGTTGCGTTCACGATGCTTTGTTGGGACTGGAGACAGTTTTGCCTTCGCGATCGTTAGGGTACAACTGCGGTCGCGTATGGTACTGATGGGCAGTGCATATGAAGTTCAATCTCAGAACTTTGAGTTATTTTATCACATTTCGAGATTGAGAGCTCGAATTTGGGAGATTTTTGAGGGGATTTTCACGATTTGGATTGAGGTAAGTGTTTTTGACTCGGATTTGTTTATTATCCATGATTCCATCCTTGTTTCTAGCATTTCATTGATAAATCTAAGTGAAAAAATTAGGGATTTTAGTAAAAAACTTTTCAAAATGTAATTTGAGAATTTCAACCCCGATTTAGTGTCAAAATTGGATGAAATTTGTATGGTTGGACTCGTATTCAAATGTGTGTTCGGAATTTGTGAGTTTTGCCGGGTTCTCGGGTGCAGGCTCGGGTTGGATTTTTAGTTTGGCCTTTTGATTTTGTTCAAGATCGAAGCTTTATTGTTTGGGTTTCTTCCTACAGCATTATTTGATGATATTATGTTGTTTGTGACTAGATTCGAGCCATTCGGAGGTTGATTTGGTGGAGGGGGGAGGGCTTTTTGATGTATTTGTTCATGCATTTTGAGGTAAGTAACATATCTAAACTTAGTTTGAGGGTAATTATCTCTGTGGACTATGATACTTGAGATGTATTAGGAGTGACGCACACGCCAGGTGATGGGTGTGTGTGCGCACATTGGGATATTCATGATCTAGATAGACTTTTGGCTACAAAAGGGGCTTGTTTGCATTATTTGAACTATGATTCACGTTAGAAATAATGTCTATATGTACTTATTGTTTGAGACATGATAGGGCTTTTCTTGCTATTTTGAGCTATTTGCCTTAATTGTAGTCATATTCTCAGTCATAATTTTTCATCCGCTAGTACATTATTTGTTTGAGCGGTTGATGGCTAATGTGGGCCTTTGAGTCGTGCTGTGAGTTATGTTGGATCGGGTTGCACGCCGCAATAGATTAATATTTAGATCAGGTTGCACATCGCAATGGTTACATTGATTATCTATTAGTGAGCGCAGGCACATTGATATATATGTGCTTTGGTGAGGGGCATTTATGCCAGCCACCCGTACAATGACGAGTGGTTGTTGAGTGATAGTGAGCATTTCTGCCAGGCACCATAAGGGTGCTGAGGGTGAGTGTACTTGATGATTTCACTGTGATGTTATTGACTCGACATTGATATTTATCATGTAGGCATAGAGATGCATTTTCTTTTTACTAAATGGTAAACAAAGTATATTATTTGTTGTTGAAAGTTTAGAAAACCACAATTTCCTTGTTAAACTCATGTTTTGGTATTATACTCGAAAAGCATGTCTAATCTCCCATAATTGTGAACAAGCTGAACTGGATATCTTTGAGTTATTTACTTTTACTGTCTTCATTATATTATACGTTGCTATTGTTTGTTGGTGTTGGACACTAACCTTCTTCTAAGCTCGTCACAGCTTTCAGCCCCACGTTAGTTTTGTTACTTATTGAGTACATGGGGTTAGTTGTATTCATACTATACTCTGCACTTTATGTGCAGCTCCAGATACTTCCGGGTGCAATGATTGCTAAAGTTGCATTGGTACCAGTTGGTGGAGACTACAAGGTAGTTGCTATGTCGTTCGTTGACCTTGAATTTCTCTTTTGCTTATTTTGTTATCACTAATCTATCATTAAGAGAGTTTGTATTGAGGAGTGACTCTGTATGTAGAGATTCTGTAGTTCTCATGTACTCGTTGACACAAGATATTTATACTGGTTGTAGTTGTGATATTATTGTTATCTTCAGATATTTTATGATATTACTGTTGCTGAGATTACCAAGTTTTGTTATTTGAGTTTTATTATTATTGTAAATTTTGGCTTGCCTAGCGAGTAGTGTTAGGCTCCGTCACGGCTCCGGTGGGAGTTTGGGTCGTGAAATTCACATACAAGTTTCAATCAATAAAATAAACCTATCTAAGGTCCCAGAACACCACTCGAATTCTGATAACACCAAAGTCCACTCTAAGTCAAATTTAGCTAATTCAAAACTTTCAAAGTGCAAACTTCCAACAATAAGCACCGAATCGCTTTCGGACTCTCTGATGCTCAACCGAACATACGCCCAAGTCTGAAATCACCTTACGAATGTATAAGAACCTTCAAATCTTGATTTCGAGGTCGTTTACTCAAAAGTCAAATCATGGTCAATTCTTCCAACTTAATGTTTTTGAATTAGGAATTATTTTTCCAAATCAACTCTAAACTTCTCAAAAATCAAAATCGACAACACGTGCAAGTCATAATGCATAAAGTGGAGCTACTCATGGTCTTAAACTGCCGAATGACATGCTAGAGCTCAAATCGGCCGGTCGGGTTGCTATAGACACATATGAGTTAGTGAGACTGCCGAAAGGTAATAGAGACTTATCAAACAAATGGATTTTCAGAGTAAATCCATAATACCCTCCCAAATACCCTCCCGGGGAGGGCAGCCCAACCTAGAGTCAAACTTCGCTCCCAAATACCCTTCATTGCTAACTACATGTTTTCCTTACGGGTTTAAATGCCAATGAGGCCTTTATATTTCAAACTAAGTACTAAAGAATTACTTACCACAAAATATATACTTTCCTCTTAATGAAAATAACACAAGAGAGTATAGAGTAATATTAATACTAAATAGGGAACCATATATCAAGGAGACCTAAAGGGGGAGGGGCTGAGTCTAGAATACACATAGATAAAAAGAGGCTTCATAATCACACCATTGCAGGAATGAATCATTAATAAATAACATATTCAAACAGGTATTGATAATATTACTTGGCACTTTAAAGGCATTAATAGATTCAAACCAACAGTCATGGTCAGCTAGTGCCACGGAAAGATTATCAAAGTCGTGGGATTAAATTTTTATCATGATTACATTTTCACAGGTTCAAACATGGGACTCCTGAAGTCACAACAGGGTCATGCTTCTAACAGTATTAGCCAGTCAATGTGTTCAGATAATATCAAAAAAGGAGCTTCATAAGGTTTTAGAGTCAAGTTCATCTTCAGGTAAACAGTAAAGAGGAGGACTAAACATCACTCAAATTGGAACATGGTGTTACAGAGTTAAGAAAAGAGGCTAGCCACATTCAGTCAACTGTTCATAGGCAAGGTAAGTGAGATAGTGATCTCATACACATTACAGAACCAAATTGATCATGCAAATGAACAAAGGAAATGAAAAATTGTATCAAACAAGTTCAATTCAAACATAGGTCTAACTTAACAAGTAAGTATGGAGTGACCATGCTTCAATTCCAAAAACTATCAATTGACTATAGCATTATGTCTAAATCCTACTTTCATGGAGGATAAGCTAATGCTAGATGCATGCAGACTTTACAGAAATTCAACAGGGGCTCAAAGAGATTAAGGACATGGATATATTGCACATATGTGCGAAGATCTCAACTGACTATGGAACAAACAGGCTTAGTTGTGCAACAATTGCTAGTTGAATTTATCCAAAAATATCATGAATTACACGAAGAAGAGGAAAATAGTTTAACCTTACAGAATTACACTAAGAAGAGGAAAATAGTTTAACCTTACAGAATTACACTAAGAAGAGGAAAATAGTTTAACCTTACAGAATATACATGCAACAAAGATTCATGAGAAGGAAAAAACTTGAGGCAAATGAGATAGTTTCCGAGCATACAATAGTTGAGCATGTCCACGAGAAAGGTATAGTGATAGCCCAGCAATTACCCGCAAAGCCTCAGGATACAAATTCATAGAAGAGAAGCATCTAAACACTTAAATTATTTCAACTTAGTTAGGAGATATGGGCGTATTGGATTTTCAGGAGTATATCAGTTAAGATTACCAAATAATAAAATCAACCATAAGGCAAATAAGGTGCAGGGAAACAAGATGAAATCTCAACTGAATCATCAGTGGAGGAAAAAGCATGACGTTTAGATGAACATGACTGGTTCAACAATAATGATAGCTAAATCACATTAAAAGACTATGGTGATAGCTCAGTAAAATAATTGGACAAATACAAGCATAGACGCTTCAAGTTTAGGCTCAAGGTTAAGAGGCAAGGATATATAAGTCTTGAACAAGTTCAGGTTTCATCTTAGCAATAACTATTAGGTAATAAACATAGCTTCCAAAACTCACAAAATTACAGAAGTGCAATAAACAAAGGTGAGTTTATTGTAAGTCACTGAGAACTACAAAGCTTCTATTGAACATAAACATGTAAGAATTCAGGCATAGAGACTATAGGAAAACTCAGAACAAAGATCAATAATTGTCATTTAACTAATTGATAATAGAACAAGTTGATCATAAAAGGTTGTCAGACTAACAAAACATAAATATCAAACATGTCAAACACATGCAGCATAACTATAATCTACAGAAATTTAACATCAACATACCTAAATCATTCAGAGAGATGAACAGAAGAAAAGGGAGAGAAAGGTGTTGACCTTCTTAAGGGCACCAGACCAAACAAATTGCTTTGTCGCTAAAAGATTCCAGAAAACTTCAAGCTTGAACCAGCAAAGAAGTCGACAAAAGAGAAGAAGACAGTAAGAAAAGCTAAGACTAAAAACCCTAATGTGCTTAGTGTTTTTGTGCTTACTGTGTTCAGTGTTAGGTTCTCTTGGTTGGTATATGTTAGGTGAGAGCATTGAAGAATGCTATTGTTTTTTTTGATATAATCACTAGGCTGTCTGCCTAGTGCTGGTTTTCATATATATAACAAAAATACAGAGATGGAGGGGCGCATAGACCTGACCTCCATATAGGGATGGTGTACATCTTTGATCATCCACATTTGATGATCAAGTATACCTAGATAACTAAGATGCGTCAGACCCGTAGTGATGTAATGACTATCTATCTTATAACATAGACAGATAGTCATATGTAACAAAACACTGAGAAGTAAATCTAGGTCAACTATACAAAATACATGTTATCCTAATTCTACTAAGTGAGTAATACAATTGAATCTACTTTGGACAAAATATTTGAATCTTCTAAGGATTGTACTACATGACAAAGAAAAGTAATCTTCAGCTTTGCTTTGACTTTTGTAGGGAAAGCAAAGTGAGGATAACTATCAAAAGTGAGCCATATAGTAGAGAGGTGACAATGACATTCTCTGATGCAAATGAGAGTTCGGAGAGTGCTGCTAAAATCACTGGTTACTGTTGTGCTAGTGAGGGTACTGCTGAGATCATTGCTGAGGTTGTTCCTGGAGTTGGTGATAACTTTGCTGTTGCTGCGATGAATACTGCTGGGATTGGTGCTGAGGGTACTGCTGGTACTGTTTCTGCTGATACTTCTGCTGCTATCGATCTCCTTGGGATGTGTGCTGCTATTATACCTTTGTGTGTTCTGGTGAACTGTGAGATGGAGTGTGAGATGCTTGTATGTCCTGCTGCTGTTGCTTCCAATGAATGATTCTGGTTCTGAGGATGCTGAGACTGCTAAAACTGTTGTTGGATCTGCTGTGATTGCTGCTGTTGATCTGCTGCTACTGTTGTTGGATTTGTGGTGAAAATGGTGTTTGCTTATCTTGGGGACAGTGGAGCTAGTGTAAAACCATGGTAATTGATGCAATTGCGTTAGAATGAGCACCGAGGGTGCTAATACCACACAACACAATTGCACCAATGACCTAGTCTTTTGTGAGCTGATGTTGTTTCCACTGTTTCTATTGTCCAAGCTGCTACTGCTACCAGTGTTGTTGTATCTGTTAACCTGCTGAGGATGCTGCTGCTTCTGAGTTGATGTTTCTGTGTGATGGATGTGTATGTGCTGCCTTTTGCTGCTATGATTGTGTCTTCTTCTGGATTGTTGAGGAGCTATTCTGCTGATGTTTTTCTTGATATTAACAGAGATGTTGCTGTTGCTGCAGTTCTTCTTCCTGTTTGTCACTGTTTTTGTTATTGCTTTGGTGAGGGAACTAGGATCTGCTGACCTTGGAAGCAATGGTGTGATTATAAGCCCATGGTGATTGATGCACTACTGCTGTTGGGATGTATACACTGCTACTGCTGAGATGGTTACTTCTTCTGTGAAGAGATATCAGAAGTGTTGTTGATGGTAATGCTGTTTCTGATTCTGTCGAAGCTACTGCAAAGTTGATGATGCTATTGATGCCAATGATGGTGCCATTGTGATCACTGTTGATGGTGATTCTATTGAGCCTGATTATGTTGATGCTGAACTAATGCTGAGTAAGTGCTGCTTTGTTTCCATTTTTTACCGCTGCTGAGATGACAAGGGTGATCTGTTGGTCTTGCCATTGTTTGAAAGTTGTCCTGGCCTGCTCTTTCTCATGAGTTGGTGCCCTATTGTCTTGGATTGCACTGGATCACTTCTGTGGTGCTGTTTATTTGAGCTTGAGATATGATTTGCCCTGTTATGATAGTGTTGCTGCTGTTGCTTCTGTTTGCTGGCACTGCTGCATATGCAAAATCTGTTATTTTTGATGCTGACAGAGGTGCTGTTGATGTTGTTATGGAGTCCACATTGCATCTGTATCTCTGGCTTAAACTGCTGCATTATTTGGTGAGGTAGCAACTGTGCTTTGCTGCTGGTTTTTCTGCTACTGAATGGGTTTCAAAGACTAGGCCAGTGATTTGATTAACAGTCCACTGAGAAGGCCTCTGTTCCTGCAAAATTAGCAAATTGATTATGGGGGAAAAAGGGGGAAAAAGGGGGTGCTGCAACTGGAATGATGCTGCAACTGATTTTACTCCACATTGCTCCAGTGAGGATTGGCATTGTTTCCAATGAGCTGCCCTGTCTGCCTGCCTTGTGCTATATCTTGTGTTGGTAAACTGGTGCATTACTGGGCCAGTAGTATGATTAACAATCCACTGTGGAGATCGCTGTTCCTGCAAGATTAGTAGTGGAGTTATGAGAGAGTTAGGGAAAGAGGAGTGTTGCAGTTGGATTGGCATTTTGCTGTCCAGTTCTATCCTGAATTACTGTGTTGTTGAGAGTAAATGCTGTTCTGTGTTGCTGGTATTTCCTGCATCCTTAACAAAGTAGTATGCTGATCTATCTACCTGCAACATGAGAAAAAGGATTATAGAAGAATAGGGGGGAAGGGGATGCTGGGAATGCTGCATGGTGAGCCACATTGCTCCTGCAGCAGTGATTGTGAGCTGCTGAGTGCAATGTTCTTTGTCTTTGGTGATTCTGCAGCACTGTCTGCTGCTGGTGTTCCTGCTACTGAGCTTGTTCTCTACTTCTAAAGGCCGGAATGTCTTGCATATTAAGACATATCTATCCCCTTAGTTGAACAGGTAAATCCTGTTGGTCATTGTAGTGAGTAGTAGTGTTCAGTTCATGGCTTAATTTTGCAAGTGCGTTAGCTGGGCAGTTTGCCTCCCTCAAGACATATGTACATTTGAAATTCAGGCATTGTTGAATCAGCTTGGCTATGTCTGCTACTAGCATACTGATAGTCCAAGGGGGAGTTGAACTGTCAATTAGCCATTGTACCAGTAATTTTGAATCACTTTCCAGATGGATTTTTGTGTATCCATTGCCAATGCACCAGTGCATACCAACGTAAGCTGCCTCAGTTTTCGCTTGATTATTGGTGGCTTCTCCTAGTGGGCTTGCAATTGCATGGATTAAATGTCCATGGTGATCTCTAATTATGATCCCTGCCCCTATTTTCCCTAGATTTCCTAAGGCACTACCATCGATGTTGATTTTCACATAGCCTTGTGATGGCTTTTGCCAGGCCACTTGCTGGACAGTGAATTGGTGTCTCAGATTTTCAATGACAGGGTAGACTTCTGTCCAGTTTGGTGGCCAGTTTATGTTGGGGTATGATGTTCTAAGTAATAGAAGGAGGTCAGCTATGATAGAGTATAATGTTCTTGTCACAGAGGGAGTTTTCCTTCCATACTTAGCTGAGCATCTATTCTTCCACAGGTTCTAACATATGATGATTGGCGGGGTATCTATGACTAGGCTATGCACCTCATTTTCCTTTTTCAGGAGCCACCATTTCATTAGGTGCATTTTCAGTGATTACCTATGGTCAAGGATACCTGCTGGCCCATTGTAGTACTTCCATACAATTTTAGCAAAGTGTCCACCGTAAAAAATATGCTCCACTGTTTCCACACCAGGTCGGATACAGCAAGCACATTTTGCGACAGTGAGGGGGTCCAAATTTGGCTATTCTATCATCAGTAGGAAGCTTGTTTCTTAAAGCTCTCCACTGGAAGAATGACCATTTGAAAGGGATCTTTTTGTGCCATGTCATTTTGTTAGAAAAGAGAATCTGGTTTTTATCTCTTAGCACAGACCATGCTAATGAGCAAGAGAACTCACCAGAAGTGGATGGTTGCCATATTGGTCTGTCTTTGAGGCAGGGGTTATAATGTATTTTGGTTTGAAGGATGATGGGAATCATGGCCACAGGTGCCATTTGATTAAGTTTTTGAATGTCCCATTGTCCGTCACTCCAAAATTTTGAAACCCTGATATTACCTGGCCTGCCTCCTATTTGTCTGTAACTAGCTAGGTGTCCAATACCTAACCAGTTATCCCACCAGAAACTGGCGTTTCCTGCATGCAATCTCCATTTGATGTGAGAATTAGCAGTCTTTTTGGTGATCATCAATCTTCTCCATGATTGTGATTGTCCAGAATCCCATTTTTTGGACATGGGATGGGACCTTTTGCAGTATTTAGCAAGGAGAAATTCATCCCACAATGAGCTTTGGTTATGAAATGCCACCACTATTTGTATTCCATGGATTTACAAATTTCAGCTATGGATCTCAGGCCAATGCCCCCTTCTTCCTGTGGGTAGGTTAGTTTGCGCCATGCTGCCCAATGGTACTTATTCCTCTCCTTGTTCATCCCCCAGAAGAAATTGGCGGCTAGTTTCAATATCTGTTTAAGAACTGCCTTTGGAGGTGTGACAGCAGAGAGCAGGTGTATGGGGAGAGACTGGAGAACATGTTTTATTAGAGTCAGTCTGCCACCATAGG
This sequence comes from Nicotiana obtusifolia, assembly GCA_002018475.1. Classification (NCBI taxonomy): domain Eukaryota; kingdom Viridiplantae; phylum Streptophyta; class Magnoliopsida; order Solanales; family Solanaceae; genus Nicotiana; species Nicotiana obtusifolia. The sequence goes on from MCJB01011730.1 coordinate 112,160, forward strand.
ACAACATCCTACCATGCCATCCTCTAATCCTGCTTACTACTTTAGTGATGATGCAGTTGAAGTGCCTAATTCTCTTCCTGCCTGTGTATAGGGGACATCCTAGATAGGTAAGAGGGGAGTCTTTTCTGGTGAATCCTGTCAGGCGGTGAATTCTCCTGTTGGTGTAATGGAACACAGAGGAAGCAGCTATGAAATGGCTTTTATTTTTGTTAATTTGTTGTCCATATGCCAGTTCATAATTCTGCAACACTCATGATCTTTAGCAATGAAGTTTTACATCCAGAGGTGAAGATAATCACATCACATGCAAAGCTCATATGTGTGATTTGAGGTCCTCTCCTCTCCATGTAAAATCCATTAAAAAATTGATCATGTGTAAGGTTGTTAAGCATTTGGGATAGCAATGAAGAATGCTATTTATAGTGCCATTTAAGGCCTTAGAGTTTCAGTATTCAAACCAGGATAGTGGAGGGTGACGATGAGTTGATGATGTGAGAATAGTCGGGTAAAATCAGAGAGAACAGAGGGGAAACCAGTATTTGAGTTTACCTGAGTGGAGAGGTATGAGAGGCTGAACGTTGAAGCACAAGGAACCATCGGTCAGAACCCTAATACTCAAGGATCATTGCATTTGACCTCTGGGTGTCAATTATTGATGATACATCCAGCTAACATCTCCCGCTCGCTTTGATTTGAAAGGACGAGAGAAGAAATCATGCGAGTTTGAAATTTCACCGTTTGGTCTGATTTCTTCAATTAAGGTATTGAAATCGAATGGAGAAAATGGAAAAAACGACCGGACCAAGAGTGCAGGAACAAAAATAATAACCATGCATGCCATGGATTTGAAAGGTTAGTAGCGATTTGAAGTTTCATCTCGAGGTTAGGGTTTGCATTTGGGAGTTTTTATTTTCGCTGATTAAATAGGAAAAAATTCAGCGAGAATCATGGATGTGGAGCCAAACAAGATGAGCCAAACAAGGTCTGTTGATTGATGGAGTTTAGGGCAAACAAGAGAAGAGAGAAGAAATGAAAAGAAGGACGATGGTTCAAAGGGGAAATGATCAGGGTTTTGGGAGATGGGGGTTGGTCGTCTTTGAGTTATGGTTGAGAGATTTGATCAGGGCCGTTGATATTTTAGATTAACGGTCCTGATATTTAGGGATTTTACAATTTTTATGGGGAGTTTAAAATTATAGAGGAAATGGAGTTAAAATTTTGGACCGTTGATTTAAGAAATGAACGGCTTAGATGATTTGTATTTGTTTTGTGAGTGTAAGAGACGGGTGATGTGGCAAATTGTTATTGGTTGAGAGGCAATGGCAAGGATTGTCAACAGAGATTGGGAGGATTGTTTGGGGTGGGTATTTTCGGACATGGGCTTGCATTTGGGCCAAAATTAATTCAAAAAATGGCCAAATTACATTTGATCCAAGAATTGCAATTGTAGCCTTTTAGTCTTTAACCCTTTTAAAATAAATTTAAATAAACTTAACAATTTCTCAATAAGAGTGTGGTAAATTATAATTACTATATGTTACTAAATATTTTAATTAATTATCTATAAATTGACACATATTTTGAATTATAACACTAGTTTCAAATATTAACATAGTAACCTAATTCATTGGAAATTAAAGAGTAACTTGATCAAATTATGAAACCTATGTAATGCAAATACAAAAATTATTTTTATAATAGTAAATACGTTTGTAATTACACAATATTAGTACTATGTGATTAATTTTAAAACTCATACTTAATTAATTTTATAAAAATCGATATTCATTAATAGAAAAATACTTTTAAAGTATTTATTGTAAATTGTTAAGCGTGAATAAATTAATTTTAAAAAGAAGGGTCAAAATTGGCCTTCAATAATAGGTGTTACGAGTCATAAGGATGTTTAGTAAAGTCTTTCGGATTGGTACAAAGTTGTCTGTACTTATCTTCGAGAGGCTACAAAACTGTTAGGAAATTTCACTTCTTTGATTCCTTATCGTGAGAATTGTTTAACTACAAAATCTGAATCCTTGTCTTTCTATTCTCTCATAGATTATGAGGACACGGACCGCTGGATCCGATGATCAAACACCTGCGCCCCCTGCTAGAGTCGCACGAGGCCGGGCAAAGGAAAAGGTTGAGGAGTGGAATGTGCTGCAGCCGAGCACCTGCCCGAGCAGCGATGGAGAAGCCACCAGTAGCTCCAGTTGGGGGAAAGGCACCTGAGGTGCCTGTTACAGTCCCTTGACATTAGGAGACCCAATCACAGTTTTTGAGCATGTTTAGCACTCTAGCTCAGGCGGGATTGATTCCCCCTACACCAGCCATATATTAGGCTGGGGGAGGAGCTTAGACTCTCACGACCCGTACTTTAGAGCAGCGGGTCCACGTTGATCAGGTCCGGGGTGTCATGCCAGCACAAGCAGTTATTTCTGTTCATCCTGGTGTCAGACCAGCGACATCTCAGGAGGAGCAGAGGAGACATGAGAGGTTCAATAAGTATGATCCTCCTGCTTTTAGTGGCGCATCTACCGAGAATTTGCAGTGTTTTCTAGAGAAGTGCCACCATATCCTCCACACTATGGGTATTATGGAGGTGTACAGAGTCGTTTTTACCACATTTCAGTGGTGGAAGGCTTACAAGGAGGGTAGACTAGCTTATGCAACCCCACTCATATGGGCTCAATTTTCAAAGATATTTTTTAAGAGAGTTCATTTCCTAGACCCTTTGGGATGCATAGCGCACATAGTTTGAGCAACTGCGTCAGGGGACCATGACAGTGCCAGAATATGCTATCAGATTTAGTGCGTTGTCCGGACATGCACCTACCTTGGTTTCTGCAGTCAATGAGTGAGTTCGCAGATCATCGAGGGGCTTAACAATTGTATTCGATTAAGCATGGATTGAGAGTCGGAGATAGATACTCTGCATCAACAAGTGGTATAGATTACACAGAGTTTGGAACATATGCGAGGCCATGAGAGAGTGGACATGAAGGCAAAGAGGCCTCGAGATTCGGGAAGATATAGTGGTGCCGGCACTCCAGTTGTAGCCCGTCATGGTAAGGGCTACGTGAGTTGCCCCATTCATTCAGCACTTCCAGCTACTATTAGTGCTCCTAGTATTCCGAGGTCCCAGGTTGCGCATTTTGCTCAGCAAATTTCTAATGCACCTCCTGCAGGAGATGCCTTCAACAGTCAGTCCAACTAACCAGGCAAAGGTCAGTTTCAGCAGCCGCATCCTCCGCGGGCTTGTTTTGAGTGTGGTGATACCAGACATATGGCGAGGGAGTGCCCCAGACTCAGGAGGGGTTGTACCTCCACAGACTACAAAGGCTCCACAGATTCCTCATGGTCCACAGGGTTCACAGGCCATGGTTGCTACTCCAGTTGCTGCTCCACCTGCCCCACCAGCTAGGGGTAGAGGTCACCCTAGAGGGTGAGGCCAGGCTCGTTTCTATGCTTTTCCTGGTAGGACGGAGGCGGTTGCATCAGATGCTTGCATCCCTAGTATGGTTCCGATTTGTCATAGGGATGCATCAGTCTTATTTGATTCGGAATCCACTTATTCTTATGGGTCATCTTACTTTACTCCTATTTGGATATATCTCATGATTCTTTGAGTTCTCATGTATATATGTCCATGTCTGTGGGAGATTCTATTGTTCTGACCATATGTATTAGTCGTGTTTATTTTTTATTGGTGGTTTTGAGACAAGAGTTGATCTATTGTTACTTAGTATGGTAGAATTTGGTGTGATCTTGTGAATAGAATGGTTGTCGCCCTATCATGCTATTCTTGATTATCACGCCAAGACTCTGACGTTGGCTATGCTAGGTTTGCCAACGGTTGGAGTGGAGGGGTACATTGGATTATGTTCCTAGCAGGGTTGTGTCCTTCCTTAAGGCACATCAGATAGTTGAGAAGGGGTGTGAGGCATATCTAGTCTTTGTGAGGGATGTTAGTGCTGATACTCCCACCATTGAGTAAGTCCCAGTAGTGAGAGATTTCATTGATGTGTTTCCAGCAGACCTACCGAGCATGCCGCCCAATAGAGATACCGATTTTGGTATTGACATGGTGCCTGTAACTCCGTTCATTTCTATTCCACCATATCATATGGCACCAATGGAGTTGAAGGAGTTAAAGGAACAACTCCAAGAGTTGCTTGATAAGTGTTTCATTCAGCTTAGTGTTTCACCTTGGGGTGCTCCGGTTTTGTTTGTGAAGTAGAAGGATGGTTCTATGCGGATGTGCATTGATTATAGGCAGTTGAACAAGGTTATGGTGAAGAACATGTACCCATTATCGCGCATTGATGACTTATTTGACCAGCTTTAGGGAGCCAGATTATTCTAGAAGACTGATTTGAGGTCAAGGTATCATCAGCTGAAAATTTGGGATCCATATATCCTCAAGACTACCTTCAGGACTCGGTATGGTCACTACAAGCTCCTCGTGATGTCATTTGGGCTGTCCAACGCCCCAACAACATTCATGCACTTGATGAACAATGTATTACAACCACATGTTGACTCATTCGTCATTGTGTTTATTGAGGACATCTTGGTATATTATCATAGTCGGGAGGATCATGAGCAGCATTTGAGGATTGTACTCCAGACCTTGAGGGAGAAGAAGTTATATGAAAAATTTCCCAAGTGTGAATTCTTGCTTGATTCGGTGGCATTTTTGGGTCATGTGGTGTCTAGTGAGGGGATCAAGGTAGATCCGAAGAATATTGAGGCAGTTCAGAGTTTGCCCAGACTGTCTTTAGATAGTGAGATTCGGAGTTTCCTTAGTTTGGCCGAATTTTATCGCCGTTTCATAGAGGGTTTATCATCCATTGCTGCACCTTTGACTAGATTGACCTAGAAAGGTGCTCTTATCAGATGGTATGAGGAGTGTGAGACAAGATTTCAAAAGCAGAATACTACTTTGACTACAACCCCAGTGTTGGTGTTGCCTATGTGCTTGGGGTCTTACATTATGTGTTGTAATGCATTAGATATTAGGGTTGGCACAGTATTGATGCAAGATAGTGCGGTAATTGCCTACACATCTTGACAGTTGAAGGTTCATGAGAAGAATTATCCAGAGCATGAAATGGAATTTGCAGCTGTTTTTCGTGTATTGAAGATTTGGAGGCACTATTTTTACGATGTTCCATATGAGGTCTACACCGACCACCAGAGTCTCCAGCATCTGCTCAAGTAGAAGATCTTAATTGTGCGGTAGCAGAGATGGTTAGAGTTTCCGAAAGACTATGATATCACTATTTTATATCATCTCAAGAAGGCCAATGTGGTGGTCGATGACTTATGTAGAAACGCGGAGAGTATAGGTAGTTTTCCATTTCTACCGGCAACAGAGAGGCCAATAGCCATGGATGTTCAGACCTTGGCCAACCAGTTCGTGAGATTGGATGCTACGGAGCCTAGTTGGATTCTTTCTTGCGTGGTTTCTCGGTCTTCCTTGTATTAGCACATAAGAGAGCATCAGTATGATGACCCCCATTTGCTTGTCCTTATGCACACAATATAGCCCAGCGATGCCAAGAAGATTTCTATTGGAGATGACAGGGTGTTGCGGATGTAGGGCCATATATGTGTGCCCAATGTAGATGGATTAGGTTAGTTGATTCTTGAGGAGGCCCATAGTTTGCGGTATTCCATTCATTCGGTTGCCATTAAGATGTATCAGGGTTTGAGATAACACTATTGGTGGAGAAGAATGAAGAAAGATATAGTGGCATGTGTGGCTCGATGCTTGAGCTATCAGCAGATGAAGTACGAGTATTAGAGGCCAAGTGGTTTGCTTCAGAGACTTGAGATTCCGAAGTGGAAGTGGAAGTGTATTACTATGGATTTTGTTGTTGTGCTCCCACAGACTTTGAAGAAATTTGACGCAGTGTGGGTGATTTTGGATAGGCTGACCAAGTCGGCACATTTAATCTCGATGGTGACTACCTATTCTCCAGAGCAGCTGGCTCAGATGTATATCCATGAGATGGTTCATTTCCATGGCATTCTGGTGTCTATTTTCTTCGATCGAGGCACGCAGTTCACATTGCACTTCTGGAGAGACGTGTAGATTTAGGCAAACGGGTTGAGTTGAGTACAACATTTCACCCCAGATGGATGGACAGTCTGAGCGCACCATTAAGATTTTAGAGGATATGCTATGCGCCTGTGTTATGGATTTCGATTTATGGGATCAGTTCCTACCGCTTGCATAGTGCACCTACAATAACGTCTACCAATCAAGCATTCTGATGGCTCCTTATGAGACCCTATATGGGAGGTAGTGTTGTTCTTCAGTTGGTTGGTTTGAGCGAGGTTAGGCTAGGTTGTTGGGCACCGTTTTGGTTCGGGATGCCTCGGACAAAGTCAAGGTGATTCAGGATCGGCTTCGTACATCACAGTCTAGAAAGAAGAGTTTTGGTAATCGGAGGGCTAGTGATGTAGCATTTATGGTGAGAGAAAGGGTTTTGCTGCGAATTTTACCCATGAAGTGTGTGATGAGGTTTGGGAGGATGGGCAAGTTAAGCCCTAGGTATATCTATGCTTTTGAGATCCTTGAGAGAGTTGGTAAGGTAGGCCTACAAGCTTGCATTGCCACCCAGCCTATCGGCGGTCCACCCGGTGTTCCATATTTCCATGCTCCAGAAGTATTATGGTGATCCGTCCCATGTATTAGATTTCAGATCTGTCTAATTTGATAGGGATTTGACTTATCTTGAGGAGCCTATGGCCATCTTGGACAGGCGGGTCCGAAAGTTGAGGTCAAAGAGTATTGCTTCAGTGAAAGTTCAATGGAGGGGTTATGTGGTTGAGGAGGCAACATGGGAGACCGAGAACGACATGCAGAGTCGTTATCCTCACCTTTTCATCACTCCAGGTATGTCTCTATACACGTTTGAGGACGAACGTTTGTTTTAAGAGGGGGAGAATGTAACGACCTGACCGGTCATTTTGTGTATGTGCGCCCCGTTTTCCCTTTTGATGTTTCACACATGTGTATTTGTGGTTTATGACTTGTGGGGTTGGTTAGTTTCATTCTAGGAAGGTTTTGGGTTGATATGGACCTATTGGTTCTTTGCTTAGAAGCTTAAGTTAGAAATATTAACCAATATTTGACTTTTGTGAAAATGACCTTGAAACAGTGTTTTAACGGCTTCGATAGCTCCGTATTATGATTTTTGACTTGGGCGTATGCCAGGAATCGAATTCGGAGGTCCGTAGGTTGATTTGTACTATTTTGCCGAAAGTTGGCAACTTGAGGTTGAGAAGATTTTTCAAGTTTATCTGCAGGTTGACTTTTGGCTATCAGCTTTGGAATTTGGTTTTGGGACTTGGAATAGGTCCTTTATGCTATTAGAAGTTGTCTAGAATGTTTGGTGTCGTTTGGAGTTGATTTAATAGGATTTAGATGCTTGGTTGCAATTCTAGAGATTCTTGAACTTTTCTTTGAAATTCATGTGTTTTGATGTCTGACTTGTAGTTCTAGATGTGATTTTTCGTTTTTATCTCGTGAGCGAGTTCGTGTGATGTTTTTTGGACTTGTGTGGATGTTTGTTTTGGAGCCCCGTGGGCTCAGATTAGCTTCGGACGTGTTTCGACATGGTATGGACTAAAATAGGAATTTTGGTGTGCTGGTGCTCTGATGTCGCAATTATGAGCACTAGCCTCGCATTTGCGAGCATGGCAAGGGAGGCTCCAGTATCGCAATGGCGATACCTTGTTCGCAATTGCGACGTAGTAACTGGGTAGGGTAGGATCACATTTGCGATAATTGTTTTGCATTTGCAATGGGAACAAGGTTCGCATTTGTGAACCCATTGTCGCATTTGCGACTTATCCCTTAGGCTGCAAGTAGCCGCTTTTGCAAGGAATTCTTTGCAATTGCAAGAGTTTTCAATTGCGAGGGTTTGCAATTACAAACCCATTGTCACAATTGCGACATCTGCAACTGTACAGAGTTAGAAAAATTGGGATTTAGGTCTCATTTTTTATATCTTATAACATTAGACTTGGTAAGATGCGATTTGGAGTGGGGATTTTTATCTACAAATATTGGGTTAGTGATTCTAATCAATTTCCAACTATATTTCATGAGTATATCTTAGATTTAGCGTCAAATTTATGAGAAACAAAGAGTAAAATTGGGAATTTATGTCAAATCTATGAAAAATTAAGGTTTGAGTTTTGAAAGTCGATTTGGGTTCGGATTTGAAAACAAAACACATATATGGACTCGTGGAGATATGGGTAGTCAGAATCTATCCTTGGATGCGGGTTTTGACCGGGCAAACCCAGGGTTGACTTTCGTTGAATTTTTGGGAATTTAGCAGAGATCAAAGCTTTATCTATTGTGATTGGTTTCCCTTGCATTTTTTGATACCAATAAGTCATTTTTGGTTACATTTGGGCCGTGTGGAGGCGGATTGTAGGGGAAAAGCTATGTTCGAGGGTTGATTTAGCCTAGTTGAGGTGAGTATCTTCCCTAACTTTGTGTGGGGGACTAGCTTTTAGGACAATAGTTCCTGAGTGGGCGGAATTTAAACAGATACGCTTCAAGACGAATCAATACCGCACGACAAGGAGGGAAAGATGAGAAGTTTATTCTAAGTGTCCTGTAGCCTCTCGAAGATAACTATGGACGTCATCATACCGATCCGCAAGAATCTACTAGACACTTGCTCATGACTCGTAGAGCCTATGAACCTAAAGCTCTGATACCTGCTTGTCACGACCCGAAATCCATTAGTCATGATGGCACCTAATCCAACCCTCGAGGTAAGACAAATATTGATAAACCACAGTATAATGATAATGATAAGAGTTAAAAATGAAATAACTTATTTTTATACAACTCCCAAGGACTAGTAGTACAAACCATGAGCTTCTAAGATTTAGAGTTTACAAAGCTAGTATGAAGGAAAAACATAATCTATTTGAAATATACATGAACAGATTTATAAATCTAAAGTTACAAAGAACAAGAGGCAGCTATAGCCGGAGTGCAGGTACATCTTCAATGCCAGCTCCCTCCATATACAGCAACATCAGCTCCAAAATCTACACGCATAGTGCAGAAGTGTAGTATTAATGCAACTGACCCCATGTACTCAATAACTATCAAACCTAACCTTAGATTTAAAGCAGTGACTAGCTTGGACAGGGGTCAGAGTCCAACATCAACAGCCAAGAAGAACTCATAACAATATAATAAAAACAATACAAGTAATAACTAAACGATATGGTACTCAGGTCGTTCTAAGTTACGGAAAATAGACATGCTTTTCAGGTATAACAGAAAAACCAAAATCTTTCACCGGAATTACCAAAATATAAGTATATCAGAAAACTGTGATTTTTTCAAAACATTCAACAGCAGATAAGATATTTTATTATCAGATACAACAACAACGACAACAACCCAATAAAATACCACAAGTGGGGTTTCGGAAGGCTACAGTGTATGCATACCTTATCCCTACCTCGAGGGGGTCGAGAAGCTGAAACCGATAGACCCTTGGCTCAAGAAGATGAAAAGAGAGACAATATATCAGTATTATCAACAGAAAACAATAGAAATAATGACACCAAAATAAGAAATAGAGAATAGATGCAAAACACTCACAACCAGTAGATAAGGCTCGGCTCACTAAAAATAGGAGAATAGTGTGAACTTAACATTAACCACCAGCAGTCTAAGACAAAATCCTATCAGACTAGCCTAGCACCTGTACAAAGTAGAATAATGCTCAACTACCTCCTAACCTACAACCCTAATGCGTGGCCTCCACACCTTCCAATCAAGGGTCATGTCTTCGGAAATCTGAAGCTTCACCATGTCTTGTCTGATAACCTCTCCCCAATACTTCTTAGGCCGCCCTCTACCTCATCTCGTACCGTCCAGAACCAAACGCTCACACCTCCTTACCAGAGCATCTGGGCTTCTCTTCCGTACGTGCCCAAACCATCTGAGCTTCGCTTCATGCATCTTGTCATCCATTGGAGCCACGCCCAGCTTCTCCGGAGTTTCTTCGTTCCTAATCCTATCCATCTTCGTGTGCCGCACATCTACCTCAACATCCTCATTTCTGCTACTGACATCTTCAGGGTATGCGAGTTCTTAACTGGCCGGCACTCTGCCCCATATAACATGGCCAGTCTAACCACCGCTCTATAAAACTTACATTTGAGTAACTGAGGCACTTTCTTGTCACATAGTACTCCAGATAGTAGTCTCCATTTCCTCCACCCCACCCCAATACGGTGTGTGACATCCTCGTCTATCTCCCCATCCCCCTGGATAAGCGACCCAAGGTACTTGAAACTGTCTCTCTTGGGGATGGCCTATGATTCAAGCCTCACTTTCGTGCCCTCCCTCGGTTCGGCGCCGAACTTGCACTCTAGATATTGCGTCTTAGTCCTTCTTAACTTGAAACCTTTAGACTCAAGGGACTGTCTCCAAACCTCCAACCTCTTGTTAACACTGGTTCGCGTCTCATCGAGCAGATCTATTCCATCAGCAAATAACATAAACCATGGCACCTCCCATTGAATGCGGCGTGTCAGTGCGTCCATAACCAAGGCAAATAAGAACGGGCTGAGCGCAGATCCTTGGTGTAACCCCATAACAACCGGGAAATGCTCCGAGTCACCTCCCGCTATCCTAACCCAAGTCATAGCTCCATCATACATGTCCTTAGTTGCCCTAATGTAGGCAAACAACACACCTTTAGCCTCCAGGAATCTTAAAAGAACCTCTATAGGGACCTTGTCATACCCTTTCTCCAGGTCAATAAACACCATGTGCAAATCCTACTTCCTATCCCTGCACTACTCTACCAACCTCCTAATAAGGTGGACCGCTTCCATAGTTGAATGACCGGGCATGAACCCGAACTGATTATCGGATATGGTTACCGTCTTCCTCACCCTCACTGCTACCACCCTCTCCCAGACTTTCATGGTATAACTTAGTAACTTGATACCCCTATAGTTGTTACAACTCTGGATATTACCTTTGTTCTAATACACCAGAACCACCGTGCTCCAACTCCACTCATCCGACATCATCTTCATCCTGAAAATAGCATTAAACAGCCCAATTAGCCACTCCAAGCCATCTCTACCCACTCACGTCCAAAATCTTACCAGTATTTCCTGTGGCCCGATTGCTCTACCCCTACTCATCTTACGCATAGCCCCCACGACCTCCTCGACCTTAATGCGCCTACAGCACCTAAAGTCTTGGTGGCTCTCAAACTGCCCCAATTTACTTATCACAATGTCCCGATCCCTCTCTTCATTCAGAAGTCTATAAAAGTAAATATGCCATCTAATCTTAATCAGATTCTCTCCCATCAATACTCTACTATTCTCGTCTTTGATGCACCTCACCTAGTCTAGATCCCGAGCCTTCCTCTCCCTCGCTGAGGCCAGTCAAAATAACTTCTTCTCCCTGCCTTTGTCCCCCAGTTCCTCGTACAGACGAACAAACGATGCAGTCTTAGCCTCTGTGACCGCCAACTTCGCCTCCTTCCTAGCTACCTTATACCTCTCTTTGTTTGCTTTCCTCTCCTCCTCGCCTATGCTCCCTACCAACTTTAGGTATGCCACCTTCGTCACTTTCACTTTATCTTGGACAATTTCATTCCACCACACCTCTCCCGCCGCCTCCTTTATAAAGTTCGCCATTATCGTCCACATAGCGCTCGCGTCCCCACTACTCTTCCAAGCTCCCATAGCCAAAAACATCCCCTCTAATTCTGGGCTTTATGCTTAGACAGGGCACCCCACCTGATCCTCGGTCGACCTCGTGCAAAACTCTTCTTCCTCTTTATCATGATACTGACGTCCATCACCAGGAGCCTATGCTGCGTCGTAAGGGTCTCACCCGGTATAACCTTGCAATCCTTGCACATCCCTCTATCACACCTCCTGAGGAGGAGATAACCAATCTGAGTCCTCACCGCCGCACTTTGGAAAGTAACAAGATGCTCCTCCCTCTTCGAAAAACTAGAATTCACTATCACCAACTAAAAAGCTTTAGTGAAATCCGACAACAAAGTGCCTCCTCCATTCTTATCCCCAAAATTGAAGCTGACATGCACCTCGCCATAGCCGCCAACAGTCGACCCAATACGACTATTGAAATCCCCTCCTATAAATAACCTCTCAGCAGGTGGAATACTATGCACAATCTCTTATTGGGAGGGATTGGATGAGATTACCCGGTCCGACAAATATCACTCACAATCCAACCCTCAGGCCCCAACTAAGTATCTTGCCTATTCCGCGTATCCTTTTGGGTCTATCTTTTTGACTCCGATGACTAGAATGACCACCGTACGAACCATAAACTGGAGATGCACTATGGAATGACTTCCATGAATGAGCGACGTGAGAACTATGACTGATTGAAGTACCATGAGAATTCTGAAGTACTCGGTGAACTGGCCTACTAGAGTAGCCTTTCTCAAAATGAACCTTGACTCTAGACGAGGCACTGCTGAATCCTCCTAACCAACAAGTCCTCTTATCCTTTACCCCCTCTCCCCCCTGAGCATATATACGTTATATCCTATGTGCTATCTCTACTACCCGCTGAAAAGTAGTTTCGGTCACTATCTCTCTAGCGATACTAATCTTAATTCCAAAAATAAACCCCTCAATAAACCTCATCATTTTCTCAGTCTCGATGAAATTCAAGAAAGCTGCATAAATAGATAACTCAAAATATCATATCATACTAAGTGACTAATACACCATCATGCTGCAAGTGCTCAAACTGGCTATGCAACTCATCTCTCCCGGTTAGTGGAATGAACTTCTCTTGGAATAGAGTAGAAACCTGAATCCAAGTGAGAAGAAATGACCCGGCGTGCCGACTTTTCTCGTAAGTCTACAACCACCACTTGGCTGGCCCCCTCAACTAGAAAGTAGTAAAATCAACTCCATTGGACTCCACAAGATCCAATTTGCACAAAATCTCTTGACACCTATACAAGATGTCCTGAGCATCAAGTATGGGATCACCATCAAAACATGGAGGATCTAACTTCTAGACCGATCAATCCTCTTTGCTCATCAACAGACATAGAAGGCCCATCCTTCGATATAATTATAACAGTAGGCTAAACTGTCCCTACTAGCGGAATAATTGGAACTCTCAAAGAATGGAACATAGCAATGGCCTATTCCGGAGTGGGAATAGCTAGGGTTTGTGCTCCTTCCAGTCGTAGTGTCTTGAAGCCTTGGAGTAGGAATCAAACGTTCGAGACTGGGATGGTCTCGGTGGAACAACCTGATTTGGAACTTGGTCCACTTCTGGAGCTATAGGTGGCTCCTTAGAAACGACTCTAGCATGAGCATGAGTTGCTGCAGGTGCTCTACCTCTAGGTAATGCTGCACATGCCCTAAACTAGGCTCTAGCCCTACCTCTGCCACGACCTCTACCTCGAGTAGTGGCAACAACCTGAGTGCTAGCTTCCGCTCAAACGCTGCTGACGCACATGTTCTCACCATCTATGATAGAATAAAATAGTACAGATTCAAACATTAGGATGAAACAAAGTTGCACGATAGAGAAAGAAGAAAGTGAAGTTCCCCCAATGTCCCATAGCCTTTTGAACATAAGCATAGACGTCTCCATACAGATCCGCAAGACTTTACTAGATATGCTTAAAACCTTTAGAACCCATGAACCTAGAGCTTTAATAACGACAGTGTCACTACCTAAAATCCCACCAATGATAGTGGTGACACCTAACTCCAACTTGCTAGGTAAGCCAACAATACTGATCCACAAAAGCAAGACAACAAAGGACATTCTGATGGCATAACATAGATAAATCACAAATACATTTCAAGTTAATACAACTAAATACTAAAAATGCATCAATAACTCCAAAAACCTAGTAGTACAAATTTGCTACAGTAACAATAAACGCAGTGTAGTCCCACAAGTGGAGTCTGAGGCGGGTAGTGTGTATGAATTCCTTACCCCTCCCTTGAGAATGTAGAGAAACTATTTTCTTTAGACCTTCCACTTAGGGAAGATAAAAAAGTAAAAGGCACATGAAGGATAAAAAGAAAGGAGAAACAATAAGCAGCATCATAGACAAACCAAGTAGAAAACCAAAGCGAAAGAAAATACAAGTAATAATAGAAGTATACGAGTAAGAAAATAAAAGTCTAATACTAAATAGTGCACTAAAACTACTGGTGTGAAGCTCGACTACCTAACCTTCTACCCTGATTCTTGATCTCAACACCTTCCTATTAAGGGTCATGTCCTCGGTGAGATGGAGCATCGCCATATCTTGCCTAATCATCTCTCCCCGATATGTCTTCGGCCTACCTATACCTCTCGTAAGGCCCTCCAACGCCAACCTCTCACACTCCTTATTGGGGCATCCATCCTCTCCTCTTCACATGTCCAACAATCTAAGCCTCGCTTCTCGCATCTTGTCCTCCACAGGGGCCATGCTCACCTTTTCCCGAATAACTTCATTTCCAATTTTATCTATCCTAGTATCCCCACACATCTATCTCAACATACTCAGTTCTACTGCCTTCATCTTCTGGATATGGGAGTTTTTGACAGTAGTACCAATTTATGGGCTTCTATGATAAAATACAATTGAGTCATAATACATAGATACTGTCGGGAATAAGATAACAGTATGGTAATGAGAAGAAGGTGACCTCAAGGAACTGTTGCCGATCAAGTAGCATTACCTTGAGTCTTCTAAGCAGTATGGGCACTCTCCTGAAATCCATTAGTGCCAATGCTAGAATCTGCACAAATTGTTCAAAGTTGTAGTATGAGTACAAAAAAATAACATGTACTTAGTAAGTATAAAGTCTAAGAAGTAGTGAAGTGATTTGAAAAATACATGATACTCATATTTTGAACCTGGACAATCTATTATAACATGAAATCACAAAGATTAACCAAGAAAAATAGATGTAGCAATGAGGCGCAAAAATAAAAAGTAGGATAAGCATGCTTCTCAAACAGGTAAATGAACATAATTCAATTACTAAAATTGCATATAAATATGATATGAACCAAGTGGTACCTATATGACTTCTTCTACATGAGCCTAAGATGATCATGCATGCTCAACACTCAATCATGACCTATATCCAACACATCCCCATGTGCTCAAACATGATCTGTCACGTCCTACGTGCTCAACACAATACGCATATCACTTGCGCTCAAAGGGACCAATGTAACATAGGTGTTCACCTAGCTCCAGACGAACGATCCATATGTAAGCGACGCATGAAAATCTATCGTGCCATAACATATGAATATCACAATAACCACTTGGAAATTACTAGGAACTTACTATCGTGCCATAACAATATCAATCTACTCATAATGTCCCAATGTGCCATAAATATATAAATCTGTATCAACATTTCCATCTCTAAGCATGAATGCATATGTTCAAGAAATAACCAATAAAATGCAGAATGACATAATAAATAAAGATGCGGATAAGTAATCATGAGATGAAGTATGACTACGGCTAAAACAAGTGTATCAATATCTCAATAGTAGCCTATTATCCTCAAATAGTATGTCATAAGAGAAAACGTGATTTTAGTATGAAATACATAGGCTCTCGTAGTCATACAGTCAAATAGAGTATAAGTCAAGAAGAACAAATAACCAAACAAGGTATAACGAATACTAAAACTACCCCAAACATGGTATAACCTTAATTTACGTATATATTCTCATTTTTTTGCATATACGTCACTCCCAAATCACATATCATGTAACACATAAGTCCAATTTGTAAAATATTCCCTCTTAACAGGTAGGACAAGAGACTTACCACCTCCCAGAATAGCTTGAGTCCTCAAATACCAATTTTCCTCTGAAATTCTCCTCCAGATGGCTCAAATCTAACCAAACAATACTTAACGGAGTCAAATAAAGTCATGGAAATCAACTTCAAACAATAAAGCTTCAATCTTTAATAAATCTCAAAAGTCAAACAAAAGTTCGTTCCCACATCGTCAAAACGCGAATCCAAGGTCAAATCACATTAAACCATGACCCAATGAGTCTAAATATGTAATTAATTTCAAAATTCAACTCCAAATTGATTTTCACAATCTCCAAATACACTTTCTTAAGTAATTGATAGAGTCCCCAAATTTCACTCTTAAATTTTATGTTTTTAGGTGTGAGAATTACTTCCCCTGAAGATTGAGATGAAAATCTCCTAAAAAATTGCCTCATATCGAAGTCTAGGTCTTATAAGGGTGAATATGAGCTAAATCTTTAGTTAAAAGGATCTGCCTTGCATTTCTCAGGTGTAATATGCTGGTTCAAGCATGTCGGTGGGAAAACTTGCATTGCAGGTGCGAACTGGCCAACCCTAGCCCTCATTCGCAGGTGTGACCCACGCACCGCATGTGCGACTACACCAGAAAATTCCAAGTTAGCTTAAAAATCTGAAACTACCCTGAAAGTCACCCCAACCCCCAAGGACCTCGTCTAATCATCCTAACATGTCCGTATACCCTACACAAACATTTACAAAGGCTTAAACCACCACAGAGAACATCAAAATGAAGAATCAAGCATCAAACAAAAAATCTCAAACTTCCTTAAGTTCAACATTTTAACCTTCAACTAGAAGAATTGAACTCGGAGCCACCATAGACCCCCACCGAACACACATACAAGTCTAAAATCATCACATAAACGAATTGGAAACTTCAAAATACCAATCCGCGGTGGTTTGCCGATAATGGTGTCTTTGGTCAACTCTTCCTAGTTCAAGCCTCAACTTAGGACCTAACTGTTCCAAATCACTCCCGAGCCTCTACAAAAACAAACTACCCATCCCCACAATTCATAAATCATCAAACCAATCTATAGGAAATCTCAAATAAGGTAATATAGTTGTAGAACTCAGAAAGACCGGTTGGATTGTTACACTTCTCTCAAATGATATTCTTTCCGAACAACAGAAAGATGTTGTGATTTGATAAAGGAAGGATAGTTGTCCGCCAAAGTATTTAGATCTAGCTTTTGACCAACTGTTTTGATCCACTGTGCATAGTCTGCAACAAAGTTGAACTGTTTGAGCACAATTTCAGAAACTAAAGGTTCAACCAAGGGTTCAGGAAACTCTTCTTTCTCTTTTAAGAAGACTACGCAGAAGTGGAACCTTCACCACTTGCCATAGAATTAATTCTTCCTCCTTTTTTTGTTGACCTAATATGGGCTTAACGTTTGGCAGCTTGTCAACTATGGTAGTATAATAAGGGAAAGTGTCAGAGTTAGGATAGGTAGTAAGGTTAGTATCTTGAGAAGCCATAGTCTTGATAGAGGAACTGAGGAAGTAGAGAGAGCAAAGAGAAAGCAAAGGGGCAAGATCGCAAGAGAATAAAAATTAAAGAAGTGGTGATCAAGGTTTCATATTTATAGAAGGCAGAAACATCACCATGGAATTGTCATCATAGGTTTGTCATTTTGAAGTCAATAAACCATTTGTGCCTGGGAAACTACTGCAAACGACAAAGTCAATTAAGTCATGCCACGTGTCTCGGGCATTAAATTGAAAAGGTGTATGTCGCATCACTTTTGCAATGCGCCACTTAGATTTCAAAATAATGTCTACGGAACGCCTGTCATTCCCTCCAAAATTTCTTACCACTTCCGAGATAATCATCAGAGCTTATCCAAAAAGTGGAAGGACTATTTGTGTGGGTAAGAAATAGGACTTACTATGTGGATTAATCAAATCTCAACACGTATCAGGAACTATCAAGAAATGATAGAAGATCATGGAAAGGGCTAGCCCGAGAACAACAAAGTTGAGCATCATTTAATATTGACAATGTTCGAACCGCAGCACTTCATGAGTCAGCACAAAAAGACTTTCCGAGAAGCTTCACCGGTACGTATAAGACATGAATAAGTCAGTCCTGAATAAAATAGAATTTGGTATAACTCACCAAGCAATTATTAATTCTTAATATAACATGTGGCAAGACAATTAATAGGGGTAATGGGAAGGCGAGATATTATGGAAATGGTTACAGATAATCTTGCTATTTAAATTTCCACCCTCTCCCACATTGCATCCCATAAGAGAAGTCATCTTTAACTCTCTATATTATAACATTCTTAAACTCTATCTATATTACTAAATTCTGCTCGATTCAATCAGAACAATATCTATAAAATAAACTATATTTATCTATAAGAATTCTCTTCCATTTTTTTTTTTGTATTTGATTTCCTTACATGTTGTTATTATAAATTATTGTTATTTATATTAGAGAAAATTAGTAAAATAGAGCTTGTGCCCTGCAAAATATAAATTTAATTAATTTGCCTATAAGATGATTTTTAGGTTAAATGTCGTGAACCAAAAAATTAATGTAATTTTTTCTTGGTATTTAATAGTATATACAATTTAAGCACACATAGCAGTGTTAGTTTAAAATTTGACAAAATAATCTTAAAATGTATGTAAATGCAAGTGTACTGGTAAAAGCGGACTTAACAAGTATACTATTCAAGAGAGGACATGTTTGAAAGATTGTCTAGTCAGTTTACACAACAGCCGAAATGTAGATCATGAAGTTAGAGAATCGAAGACGATAAAAGACACCTTAGAAGATCAACTCGAGTACTCAAAAAGGAAGAAAAATGTCTAGAGAGTTTATAAGTGATAGGAGTGTTCATGGGTAAAAAGGATAGTAGATCAACAGGCAGCGAAATATCAGGGATTCATCATTTACACTACCGTTACAATATCCAACATTAATTCAACATGAATAAACTATAAAAAACAGCTCAAACGGTCAAAATAAATGTGAGTAATAGTAGTACGACCTAAGGAAATGACAGCTTGGGTTTATCATTATAAAAGCTAGCATTTGTTCATTTGGGAGGATCATATGGAATTCTTTGCATTTACTTCTAGCACCAGAAGTGTTATTTCAGTTGCAAGTCAGCTTCTTTTTGATAAATTGTTCAACATCATAGTTACGAAGTTTGGTCGATGAAGCTTCAAGCAATCATCCAACAAAACATCTCTTTCCCCTATCCTTTTAAATTCATGATTTTATTTCATACTTTAACTAACATAACTATTTAGCTATTTTTGGATTGAATCAGTTTCTTTTAGCCTACCTATATAAATTTAATTATTTTATCCTAATAATTGAGTTTTAGATAAAACAGTCTAGCGTGCACCACGGGGCTGAAGCAATTTCATTATTCATCCAAAAAAACTAATAGTCTTTTCAATTGGTATTTGCTATTAGTTTAAACTATCAACATGGCCGGAGATTTGCCAATCAATACAAATGAGAACAACCAAATTGTAGATGGTTCTACTTAGCATAACAAAAATGAAGGAACACAACTGCAAGAGTAGATGAAAGACCTCGGCTTTCTCCAAGGAATTCTCCTCCGTGTCATTCTAGGGGATCATCAACTAAACAAGTCATGGGGAAAACATCTGGAACGTCGAAAATTTTGTAGCTCATAAGCGAACAAAGGATCTAGAGTCAGCAAATTAATGACGCCATAATGAATTTAGCAGCAACTGTTAATGTTAGGTCACCAGCTATCACAACCGAAAATCTACCAAGTCGTGATGGTACCTAACCCAGTGCTAGGTAACCCAAATATAAAATAAGGTTACTTAAGTGAAAGATCATTAATAACAAGCAATAAGAATGAATGAATTCTATACAGCATCCCAAAGAATGGTAGTACGACTCATGAGCCACTATGATTTAACTTTACAAAAACCAATATGAAGAATAAATATAATATTTGTTTGAAGTTCACATAAACAGAAATGAAGCCCTAAACTACATGAATAAGCAGTAGTTTGAATCTGGAAGGGTGGTATGTCTTCAATGCAAGGCTTCGTCTTCCAAATCTGCTCAGCTCGAAGATCTGCACGCAAGGTGCAGAAGTGCAGTATAAGTACAACCAATCCCATATACTTAGTAAGTGCATTGACTAACCTCGATTAAGTAGTGATGAGGTTTATGTTAAAAGATACTCACTTATTGTTTTTATATGTACAGTAATAAACAAGGAAGCAATAATGAGATAGAAAAACGAATAACTACATAATAAATGGAACAAGAAAGAAAACGATAGCGGACCCCAAAATATCCTCACATCATAGTCTTACAACACAACCCGGTGGCAGAATAACAACCAAGAGTAACTACAACTCATCTTTTCCATTGCGGAGCGCAACCTGATCCATATATCAATACCAATGCCGTTACAACGTGCAACCCAATCCCTCCCACCTCCCCCTCCCACACACCTACACACACAGACACAAACAATCATGAGCTCAATGTTCTCGATGACGGACATTCTGATCTCGTGTTCTGGTTCGATGAGACTCGGGGTCGATCTTCAACCCTTCGCGTTCTGAGCCCGATCTATCATGCAATAGTTGAGTCCGATTTCGACCGTATGCAGATAGTCCCCTCATTTTTTGGAGAGTAAACAACGAGAAAAGATATGAGCTTCTGATTCTCACCTCGATATTCTGTGTTAGAAACGACAAAAATGAATGAAACATCTCGGTAATCATGTCTTAATGGCATTAAATGCTCGTTAGTTGCTAGTCGACAACTACTGGGTTTGAACCATTGTTTGGAAATTATAAATACCCCCTTCTTCAATCATTCAAACTTTACATCCAAATCTTCTCTACTCTGGTTTCTTAGAAATTCCAACCCTTCCTAGCATTAAATTTCTGGCTATTCTGATATCTTTTTACAAGAATATAAGCTCTATTTTTTCCCCAACCGTCAAGCTTAATCTTTAAAATCCCTCTCTTTTCTTCATATATCAAAGAAATGGCGAAGACTTCAAAATTCGTTCCCAAAAAAAAAAAACTCCTTGTGCCTCGCGACCCGCTGTAGAGGAAAACCTTTTGTCTGCTGCTACCGAAGAATCGATACCAGAGCCCCCTCTAAATATATTCGTCCCTGTGGGGTGTCCAACCGAAGACGATTTTAAGGTTGAGAATACCTCCTCGGTACCGGGTCGGTGTGAGCCGGTCTCAAGGTACATATGTTCGGTTATCGACAATGTACTCGAGAAAGTCAAGGAGGACTGCAATTAGGCCGATAAGCTTGTAGTGGTCCCTACCACCGAGGAATCGATCACCACTTACGTGGATGGTTTTCTATGTATTTACACTTATCATTTCACGCTGGGTCCTTTAGATCCAGTTATCATAGCCTTTTGCAAAAGGTATGAGGTGACTCTTGGGCAGATTCATCCTTTATTTTGGAGGACTGTAATTCTTTTTTTATTCTTTGTGAGCAAAATTGAGGGGTGTCCCTTTACCATCGACCGCCTTATGCGCCTATATAGCCCCCGACTCTATCGAGACGGATTAATCAAGCTTGCACATCAGGCTAGTAAGGCCCCATTTTCGAGCATCGACGAGGATCAGGACCAAGGTTGGTTGGGCTGATTTGTTAGAGTGAAAACCTCGAATTTAATCCCAGCCGAGGGTATGCCATTTCCTGAAAAACGGAACATGAAACATAAGTACAACCTTGCCTTTAAGGCTTCTTTTACTGCTTTTCCTTTTCTTCCCTTCTCATTGATGTTTTGTGATGGTACAATTACTACTCGGATGCCCATGCAGCTCCTCGACTCAAGGAGTGGGTCGAGGGTATCGCAACACAGAGATCTTACTCTGAGCGCTCATGGCGTGAGCTTTCGAAGGGCCGATGGGAAGCCCGTTCCCATGTTGAGATTTTTTCTTTAAGTTACATTCAACCTTATTTTCATGCCATTGATTTTTAACTTGTTTTACTTCCCTTTTATAGGTTTATCAAAAGATGTTGAAATGAGGTCTCCATCAGCTGTTAATGATATTTACACCGAGACCCTTGCTTCAAAGCAATATAAAGAGAAGCAAAAGGAAAAAGGCTCCGAGTTCTCCATGCCCTGATAAGAAGAGGCCAAAGAAAAGATTGGCGCGTAAGCGCAAAGGAAGTGTCAGTGTTCGAGCATTGTCCCAGGAGCCACTCCATCGATTGGGGGATGAGTCCTAGGGGGAAGGAGAAGACTTCGATCTGGTGGCCAGTATGTCGTCACTACACGAATGGCAAGGGGCCTCCGAACTAGGGGTAGGCAAAGTCGATTTTTATCATGTCAGGGAAGCTGAGATGGAGGCAGGAGCAGAGGCTTCCCGTGATGCTGGGAAAGCGCCGCAGGAAGCACTTGGTCTGATAGAGATTGTCGATTCTTCCTCGTTCACAAAGTCGATGTTTAACAAGCCCAAGTAGCAAAAGAACGGCCTATCGAGGGAGACCATAGATCGAAAGACCCTTTTCGTGGTTTTTTTTATGGTGTGGATTCGACGGCCAGGGAGGATGCTATTGGATTTGGCGATTTAGAGATACCGCAGAAGAGCTCACCCTCTGAAACAAGCAGGCCTTACTTGAGTCCGAAATTGGTCGATCGATTCCCTGCCCCGAGTGCATATCCTGATCGGAAATGCACCGTTGTCTTTTTCCAACTTGAGGATGCCTAGGTTCTTTCTACCCCTTAGGGGTGGCCAGCTATCTTTGGTGCTTGGTGACCGAACAGGACCAGGCAAAAATGAACGAGGTGGAAGCGCCTTGCCTGTTCAATGAAGCTCAACGGGTGTTGAATCGGGTAACTTTGGATGTCCCTTTATTATGTACTTAGATTTTGTCGTATGTAATCGTAACATTTTCCTTTGTGCTTGCAATCCTTGGTACTTCATCACGAGGCTTTCCTCCGACACTGGGAGGAGTTTAAACGCCACGAGGCCGATACTCAGGAGCTTACTGAGAAAAAAAATGCTTACAAGCATCATAGTGAGAAATCCCAAGCTGAGCTAGAAGTGGCTCGGCAGGAGCATGCCGACCTGGTCGAGCAGGTAAGAAGGGTTTTTGAAGTTAGTGATGATGAGTCAGACACAGTGGCTAACGATCCGAACCCGTAGCTTCAAAAGAAGCTTGACTAGATTGAGCATCTCAGGGGGGAGGTGGATACGGTCAAAGCCGAGGCCGAAGAATGGAAGAAGAACATGGATCGCCTAGCCTTGGAGAAGGAGATTGCTCGTGCTTAGTTGGCTTCATCTGAGGTTTAGCTTCGGCCTGAAAAGGAGAAAAACTTCGTGCAGACCAAAACAATCAAGGGGCTTTAGTCTTACCTGAACTCGCTTGTCTCCGGTTAAGAGAATCTGGCTAAGGAGCTTGAGGCGGCCAAGTTAGAGGTTGCTGTGGTCAGGGCCGAGGCCGATGATAAGGTGGCCCAGCACAAGGCTGATGCCGAGGCAATTCAGGACCAAACGAGACACATGGTGAAGCATGCGAAGTGGAAATCCCGAAGAGAGGCCCTCGAGGGAGTCCATGCTTAGAATTTTGACTTAATGGCTGTAATCGAGACAACTAAGATATACGAAGCCAGGGCCAGGAAGCTAGCTTATCTTAAGGAAGATTTTGAGGGGTCTGAAGAGTCGGATGAGTCCGATGGTGGAGAGACCTCGTAGTCGATGACGTGGCCCCCGATAAAGATTACGCCATATAGGATCTTTTTAGGCGTTTTTGCCTTTTCTTTTTTGTACTGACTTTTTGTTGAGGCTGTTCGGCCTTTGTATAAAAAATATGTATCCAGGCTATTCAGATCTTGTAAAGAAATTTTGATATATATAAGGCTTTTCCATTTCACAGCTTTTGAATTTCTCCTTTTATTTGTATTCACAAATGTCGAACTGCCTTAGCATGAAATAATTAGGTTATGTTCGATGGTTCGAAGGCATCGTAGGGATGCAGTGTTACCAAAAACTTTTCCAAAAAACATTTATGTTTTTTAGGGTATGATTTTCAGAGTGCGTGTTTTTGCAACCCGAAAATGGCCTTAGCCTTTAGTTCAGGTAATGCCAAATAAGCTTCATGCCCGTGGATCTTGTTAATCCGAAATGGCCTTAGTCTCTTAGTTGGGGCATTGCCAAATAAGCTTCGCGCCCTCGAGTGTCGTTAACCCGGAATGGCCTTAACCTTCTAACTCAGGCATTGCCAACTAAGCTTTGTGCCCTCGAGTGTCGTCAACCCGGAATGGACGTAGCCACTTAGTTCGGACAATGCCAAATAAGCTTTGTGCCCTCGGGTTTTGTTAACCCGGAATAGCCTTAGCCTTTTAATTCGGGCATTGCCTAATAAGCTTCATGCCCTCAAGTGTTGTTAACTCGGTATGGCCGTAGCCTCTTAGTTCGGGCAATGCCAACTAAGCTTCATGCCCTCGGATTTTGTTAACTCGGAACGAACCTTAGTCTTTAGTTTAGGCAATGCCAAATAAGCTTTGTGCCCTCGGGTTTCGTTAATCTGGAATGGCCTTAGCCTTTCAATTAGGGCATTGCTGAATAAGCTTCGTGCCCTCGAGTGTTGTTATCTCGGTTTGGCGTAGCCTCTTAGTTCGGGCAATGCCAAATAAGCTTCAAGCCTTCGGATTTTGTTAACTCGGAATGACCTTAGACCTTAGTTCGGGCATTGCCAAATAAGCTTTGTGCCCTCGGGTTTTGTTAATTCGGAATGGCCTTAGCCTTTTAGTTCGGGCATTGCTAAAAAGGCTTCGTGCCCTCGAGTGTTGTTAACTCGGAATGGACGTAGCCTCTTAGTTTTGGCAATGCCAAATAAGCTTCATGCCCTCGGGTTTAACTGAGAACGACCTTAGCCTATTTGTTCAGGCAATGTCAAATAAGCTTCATGCACTCGGTTTTATCCCGAAACGGCTTTAGCCTATAAAGTGCGGGGGTTTCCTAATAGGT
The DNA here is from genome assembly GCA_002018475.1 of Nicotiana obtusifolia. Taxonomy (NCBI): domain Eukaryota; kingdom Viridiplantae; phylum Streptophyta; class Magnoliopsida; order Solanales; family Solanaceae; genus Nicotiana; species Nicotiana obtusifolia. The sequence goes on from MCJB01011730.1 coordinate 137,023, forward strand.
CCTATACTCCCGAGGTTTAATAGCTTGGACCGTCCAAGTTTTTTTTTTCGGACAGCAGTCCACGAGTGAGAGAGTGATTATTCGCACTAAGGTTAAGGAAGCCCTTTGGCTCGTTTCCTTTAGGGGATCGGAAGTAGGGAATTCCTTGAGACATGTAAAGAAAAACATTTTAAAAGACAAGACGTTTGCAAGGAAAAGACTTCTCTTTATTCTTGTGCATAATAGTAATGTATGTGTACATGCTTTGGTCACGGTTCGAGCAGTTTATGCGAGCATGGTTCATTTCACCATTTGGCCCTTACATTGAATTCTATAAATTAAGACCCTTCAATTCTCAAGTCTCTTTCCATGCTAAAGTCGATATCAGAGGGTAATGCCCCTAGTGTTCAGGGTTAATCGAAGAGATGCCTCGAATGCTGTTGTGATCATTTTCACCGGTTCGTTATCAGCCTTTGATTCTACGTTACCACAATCTACTTGTTGCCTCATTAAAAAACCTTGCCGTAAAACCCATTTGGGACAAAACCGGGTCAAGGGATAAAGAGTACAACGCATGCTTTTAGACCTAACATCTCGTATCGTCCTTTGTTGGCTACCTACAAGCGTTAGTTTAAAATGTAAATAAAATAAAGCACGGGACCGTATCTTAGTAGTAATATCGCTTCAAGTGAGTATATTCCAGTTGTTCGGTATTTGTTCACTGTTCGTTGTTCCGAGCTTGTTGGATCCTTTTTCGGTGATTTCGACGATATGATAAGGTCCTTCCCAGTTCAGGCCCAAATTTTCCTCATTCGGGTTTCGGGTGTTCAGTGTGACATTTCTTAGCACTAATTCCCCGACGTTGAAGTATCAAAGGTTGGCTCTTCTGTTGTAATATCTCTCGATCCATTGCTTTTGGGCAACACACCATACAAGGGCGGCTTCGCGCCTCTCATTCAACAGTTCAAAGCTTGTATTCATTGCCTCGTCATTTGATTCCTTTGTTGCTTATCAGAATTTGGCACTTGGCTCTTCGACTTTGACCGATATTAGAGCTTCGGCGCTGTAAACAAATGAGAACGGGGTGGCCCGATACTGGACTTTGAGGTCGTATGATATGCCTATAGGACTTCGGGTAGGATTTCCTTCCACCTTCCTTTGGCGTCTGTTAACCTTTTTTTGAGGTTTTGGAGTATGGTTTTGTTTGTCGATTTGGCTTGTCCGTTCCCACTAGGGTGATAAGGAGTTGACCGGATCCGTTTGATCTTATGATCCTCAATAAACTTGGTTGCTTTGCTGCCGATAAATGGTTTCCTGTTGTCACATACAATTTCAGATGGCACTCTGAACCGACTTATGAGGTGGTCCCAAATGAAGTTGATGACCTCCTTTTCCCTGACTTTCTCATATGCATGGGCTTCCACCCACTTAGAAAATAATCAGTCATAAATAATTTAAATTAAGCCTTATCTGATGCCCACGGGAAGGGGACAACAATGTCCATTCAACAGTTCATGAACGGCCATGGCGATAAAACCAAGTGGAGCAGCTCCGGGGGTCGATGCATCTTCGGAGCGTGTCTTTGGCATTCATCACATTTCCAAATGAATTCCGTCGCGTCTTTTTCCATGTCGATCCAATAATAACCGGCTCTGATTATTTTTTGAATTAGTGACTCGGCGCCCGAATGATTTCCACAGGTACCTTCATGGATTTCCCTCAAAACATACTCAGTATTGCCCGGCCCTAGACATATTGCAAGTGGGCCATCAAATGTTCTTATGAACAAGATTCCGTCTTCAGACAGGCTAAATTGGGCCACCTTTGTACGCATGGCCCTCATCTCTTTTGGATTCGAGGGCAATTTACCAGATCTGAGATATTCTACGTAATTATTCCTCCAATCCCAAGTTAGGCTCGTCGAGTTGATCTCAGCGTGGCTTTCTTCCACCACTAATCTCATAAGTTGCATGACTTCTCCCGAGTTTAATTTGTTGTCTTCTACCGATGACCCCAAGTTAGCGAGGCATCATCCTCGCCGTTTTGATCTTGATGTACATGTTGTTAAGTACATTCTCTGAACCGATGTAATGTCACCTGTAATTGGTCTAAGTATCTTTGCATTCGTCCCTCTCTGACCTCGAATGTTCCATTGACTTGGTTTACCACAAAGAGGGAGTCGCACTTGGCTTCGATCACTTCCGCCCCCAAGCTCTTGGCTAGTTCAAGGCCTGCAATCGTGACCACATATTTGGCCTTGTTGTTAGTCAATTTTACAGTCTTAATAGATTCTCTAATTATATTACCTGTTGGTGACTTTAATAAGATGCCAAGTCAGACCCTTTTGCTTTTGAGGCGCCGTCTGTGAAGAGGGTCCAGATTCCCCACGAAGTTCCCGAGTTAATCAACAACTCTCTTTCGACCTCGTGTATTATGGCCACCGTATAGTCGGCCACAAAGTCTGCCAAAATTTGAGATTTAATCGCGGTCTGAGGTCGATACTCAATATCGTACCTATTTATTTCTATGCCCCATTTGGCCAATCGACCCCGGAGTTCATGCTAATACATAATGTTCGTAAATGGGTAAGTAGTTACGACACATATGGGATGACATTGGAAGTACGGTTTTAGCTTCCTAGAGGCGCTTAACAAAGCGAGCACCAGTTATTCCAGGTGAAGGTACCTAGTTTCGGTCTCTCCTAAGGTTCTACTAACATAGTAAATTGGAAATTGCGCACCTTGCTCTTCCCGAACTAGGATTCTACTTACCGCTATCTCCGTGACCGCCAAGTACAAGTATAGTTGTTCGTCTGCCTTTGTTGTGTGAAGCAGGGGTGGGCTCAATAAATACCATTTGAGTTCCTCCAAAGCTTGCTGGCACTCTGGGATCCATGAAAAGTCATTCTTCTTCTTCAACGGTGCAAAGAATCGGTGGCTTTTGTTGGATGACCTCGAAATAAATCACTCCAGGGCGGCTATTCGCGGGTTAACCTTTGCACGGCCTTTACATTGTCCACGATGGTGATATCTTCGATAGCTTTGATCTTATCAGGATTGATCTCAATTCCTCGATTGGATTCCATAATTCCGAGGAACTTACCCGACCCTACGCCAAACGAACACTTTTCTAGCTTCAACTTCATGTTGTACTGCTTCAGTATACTGAATGTTTCCTGCAAATGTCGTAAAAGGTCCTCTACTCGCAGGGACTTAACTAACATGTCATAAATGTAAACCTTTCATTGATTTTCCTATTTGTTTCTCGAACATCCGCGATTTACTAAGCATTGGTACGTGGCACTAGCATTTTTTCATCCAAACGGCATTATGTTATAATAGTATGGGCCATACTTAATGATGAAGGAAGTTTTTTCCTGATCACCCGGGTTCATCCGTATTTGGTTGTACCCAGAATAGGCATCGAAAAAACTAATGGTCTTGTGGCCGACCGTGGCATGATCATACGGTCGATGTTTGGAAAAGGAAAAGAGTCTTTGGGGCATGCTTTATTCAAATCTTTATAGTCTACACACATTCTCAATTTATTTTCATTTTTAGGGACTACCACTATGTTTGCTAATCAATCCGGGAATTTGACCTCCCGAATAGACCTTATATTTAGAAGTTTAGATACCTCATCCTTGATGAAAGTATGTTTGATTTCGGACTGAGGTCTCCTCTTTGTTTAACCGGATGGGACTTCGTGTCCAGCCTCAGTTTGTGAGTTGTTATCTCTAATGGGATACCTGTCATATCGAGGTGGGACCAAGCAAAACAGTCTTCGTTAGTTATAAGAGATTGGATGAGTATTACCCTGAGCTCAGTGCTTAGCCCTGTGCCCAGGTATACCTTTCGATCTCCAGTTCCTCGACCGTCGTTTAGTTGGGGCGAAATCATCGGGGGCTATAAAAGACCTGGGAATCCCATAATCAGCATCCTCGACTTTCCCTTGTTTGCTCGAATCTGCTGAAGATGGTATCAACAATTATTATTTTTCCCCGTTTTGACCACCTGGTTTGGGCCTTTTGATGTTGAAACTGTAGATGTCAGTGTTACCTCTTCAATCGCGGAACATTTCTTTTGTAGCCGATTGTTCCCCGTAGATCGTTCTAACTCTGTAAGGTGTTGGAAATTTCAATGCTTGGTGCAGCATCGAAGGCACCGCCCTCATGTTTTGGATCCATGGCCTCCCAAACAAAGCGTTGTACCTCATATCTCCTCCCATTACATAAAACATAGCTTCCTGTATGGTCCCGGCGATGTTTACAGGTAATATTATCTCACCCTTAGTGGTTTCACATGCCATGTTGAATTCATTTAGAACTCGGACTGCAGGCACGATTTGGTCTTGTAGACCGAGCTGCTTCACCACCCATATTGAATGATGTTGGCTGAGCTACCTGGATCAATTAACACACGTTTAACTCGAATTTTATGTACGAGTACATATATTACAAGTGCATCATTGTGAGGCTGTACAATCCCCTTCATGTCCTTGTAATTGAAAGATAAAGTTCCTTCCAGTATGTAGTCTCGAGTTCATTTCTCCCTAGTGATGTATACTTTGGTGCGTTTCAACATCGGCCGATGAGGGATATCGACCCTACCGATAATCATGTTAATGGCGTGTTGAGGTTCTTCTTGTTCTGTCTGTCTGTTAGAATCACTGTTCCTAATATGATTCTTGGCTCGGTCGCTCAAGAATTCTCGAAGATGCCCGTTATTGAATAATTGGGCTACTTACTCTTTAAGTTGTCGACAATCTTCCGTTCTGTGACCATGAGTGCCATGATACTAGCACATCTGGTTAGGATCCCTTTAGGTTGGATCGGATTGTAGAGGCCGAGGCCATTTCGTATCATTGATGCGCCTGAAAGCTGATATAATGACGGCAACATCGACATTAAAGTTGTATTCCAATAGCCTTGGTGCTTCTTTAGGCCCGATGGACCTACCAAAACTATTTTTGGTCATGAGTCCCTGGTTGCTATAGCCTCGGTAATTTCTCCTTTTGTTTCTCATGGAGTTCCACCCGGACCCACTACTTCTTCGGCCTCCATTATATGTCAGATACCGATCCCTATTTGGCCTCAGTTCGCAATAGATATCTCTTTTGACTCCGTCGAGGGTTCTAATGGGATAGACAGACCTCGAAGGGGTCCCGAGCTGATCATCTTCGACTCTGATTTTCAATTGATACCGGTTATGCACACGACCCATGTAACAGCTGAGTATTCTATTAAGTTATGCTTTAGTTGATATGAAGCCACCGAGCTCCGAGTATTACGTCCCTGAGTGAAAGCTTGAACAGCCCAATTGTCAGCGACCGGCGGCAGATCCATTCGTTCCATTTGAAATTGGGACACGAACTATCTGAGCATCTCGTTTGACTTTGAAAAGGTCCGATTTCTTAGTCTTAACCTTGATGGCACCTACGTGTGCCTTTACGAAAGAATCTGCAAGCATAACATATGAGTCAATAGAATTAGGAGATAAATTGGGATACCATATGATAGCTCCCTTCGACAGGGTCTCCCCAAATTTTTTCAACAGAACAGACTCGATCTCATCATCCTCTAGGTCGTTCCCTTTGATAGCACATGTATATGAGGTTACATGCTCGTTTGGGTCGGTCATTTTGTTATACTTGGGTATTTCGGGCATACAAAATTTCTTTAGGATCGGCTCCGAAGCCGTGCTTGGTGGAAAAGGTTTTTGCACGAACTTCCTGGAATCCAGGTCCTTCAATACCGGATGTGTTCCTGGGATTTGGTCTAGCCGGGAGTTGTAGGTTTCCACCTTTTTTTTCGTTAGCCTAGATCTTCTTTTCCCCTGATTCTATCCATCTTGTCAGCTCCTCGAGCATCTTTGTAATCTCGGGGTTAGCCCCCGGTTCATGTTCATTTGACTTTTCTACGACCAGTTCTTCCCTGCGGGTGACTTCCCGGGGAGGATTGGGCTCAATCCTGCTCGGTGCACGACTTCGATTCTGCAACTGAGCTATCGCTACCTGTTGAGCCTACAACATTTCGAAGATCACCTGTAGGATAATCTTGTCTCCTTCAACATTTTGTGTGTTTCGAGTTGCCGATTGGGTCCTACACAAATGCTATTTTCGTGGTCGGTAGGCAAGTTTGCATCCATAACCACATGCAAATTTGCGTCAATCGAATCTGTGATCGGAATTCCAACGGGATCAGCAGGTGGTATCTCGTTATGGGGCGCTATGTTGTTATTTTCACCTTGGTGACCGGACTCATTGTCAACATGCAGAGCGGCCGATTGAGAGTTTGGCATTTTTGTATTATAGCCTAGAACCGAAGACAATTCAAAGAGCAAGTATAAAGTAGTGTGTGTTATGGAGATTTGTATCAAATAACCACTATTATCCTTGGCCCCACGGTTGGCGCCAAACTGTTTACCCTCAAAATCGGATAACAATTGAATTTATACGCGGTTAAAAGGGTACATGATCTAAGTTGATACAAATGAGAAATAAGATTAAAATTAAAATTAATGATAAAAGATAAATGCAAACCACATAAGTTAAGCGGTTTTGGCCTTGAAGGTTGATCGCCCTTAGGCCAAAAATATTGCAATCGGTGCCAGAAAAGAATGATTAGGTAATAATAACTAAAAAGAAAAGTATATTGCTTTAGAATGCCAGTTACAATATATTTTACAAATAATCAAACCCCCCTTTATATAGTAGAGGAAGCCTACTTTAGATACAATTATGTATACGACAAAAAATCTCATGATTTGCTAATTAAGCGGTTCCATTGATACGTGCCGAGATTCCCACCATGATGCACGACCGGTTACTGATATTTCAGCGTTCCGTTATTTTGGTTCGATGATGTTCTTTCGAGCTTATTCGTGGTCAAGGTCGATTACGGGATCATGGGCTCAATGTTCTCGAGGACGGACATTCTGACCTCATGTTCTGGTTCGATGAGACTCGGGGTCGATCTTCAACCCTTCGCATTTCGAGCCCGATCTGTCGTGTAATAGTCGAGCCCGATTTTGACCGTATACAGAAGTAAAGGCACACAGTAAGCGAAGGCATTAAGTACGTGAAGGCATGTAACAGGTTAAGGCATTTAATAAATAAATTACGTAATAAATAAGGCATGCAACATGTTAAGGCTAGTAAAATGGAAATTCATTCATTAGGTAAGGACATGTAGCAGTAGTAAATCAAGTAAAAGCGTGGATGTAACAGTAACAGACAAGGAAGGAACACAAATATGATAGTTACAAACCAAATAGGATTCATAGAGGTAAACTGCATAAGGAACATATGCGTGAGAGTAACATACAATGCATAAACATAGACGTTAACCAAGATAGAGTGCATGCGTGTGTCTAAAGAACAAGTGATCTTAAAAAAACTCCAACTCCCAATCTTTTCTCATGTAAACAACCAACAGAGAGGGGCTTCGCAATGGCGAAGCACTGAGATACACCAGAAAACTAGCAAACTCTACAAGGCTAAAAATGATCCGAAATCAATCCGAATCTCACTTGGACCCCCGGGCTCCAATCCAAACATTTAGAGAAGTGTAATAACGACATAGAAACTCGCTCGTAAGTTCAAATCATCAAAATAATATGAAAAATCAAGAATCGATCATTAATACTCAATATTTTCAATGTTCAAAACTCAATTTTCCAAACTTCCACATAAAGTGCTGAAACTGTCTCGGATCATCCAGGACCCCAACCAAATATGCGTACAAGTCCAAAATCATATGAATCTACCAAAATCTTCAAAACACTGATCTAACATCATTTATTGAAAATTTTGACCATGGTCAACTCTAACCATTTAATGTCAAAAATCTCATTTAAAAAAAAATGATTTAAACTTTCCAAAAATGGACACAGACTATGCACGCAAGTTATAAATCATTAAATTGAGCTATGAAAGGTTTCGAAACCCAAAAAGTGAGTTAGTACTCAAAACGACCTATTAGGTCGTTACACTAGCATCACTACAACATCCCAATATTATGAGACTGGGGGACGCTCAAATGATGCCAGAATGGGAGGTTCAGGCGCGCCTAATAATTCATATTTACAAGATTTTAACATTGAAGAAACTAATCAAGAAGCTAGATAAACATATGGAGAACATTTCTGGAATTCCTCCCGTAATGAAAGTGATCAATATGGATAAGTACTCACAATAGCCTTAGAAAGCAAGTGCAGCTCTATCACCAATTCCAAAGAAGTTCAAGAGGCCAGATATTTCAAAGTATGACTGGACATTAGATCCCTAGGATAGCATATACAACCGGAATCAAAGAAAATAACTTGACAAAAATGAAGATAGAATCCATGTTTCTAAAGAAATTAGTGTAAATTCATAAAAAACGAGCACTAATATGGTATTCTTCATTTCCTAAAAACACAATTCGCTCTTTCGCAGAACTTGACAAAGCTTTTATCAAGGCACACACCAGAACACAGAAGTTGAAAAGCAAATAAAGAAATCTTCAAAATCCAACAGGGGACCATGAATTACTCTGAGAATTTATTGATTGATTCTAAAGAGAAAGGATGTTGTTACCTTAAGTTCTTCATATTTTGCTAGCAATCGCTTTACCTAAAAATCAAAATGAAAAGAACTTTGGAGCTACAAGAAGTTTGAACGAAAGTCTATGAGATCCCACCAATTACCTGGAATAATATAAAAGATCGGTACAAAACCAAGCTCCAAATAGAGGAAGACACAGTAAGTCATTTTAACAACAATAATAGGTCTGAAGAAAATATTCTGAGCACTTGGATAGTTCATCAAGACACACAAACTCTAATTGCAAATGCTTGAGGAGAAGTTACAAATCGTACTCTGGGCCATCTCGACGTGATAATGAAAAAAATTAGAGTCAAATTGTGATAACCGACCCGGTCGGTCTTTTTGAGTGTCGTAGCCCTGTTCCCCTTTTACTTCTTATTCTGTGCTAAATAGTTGTTATGTGACTTGCCGGTTAAGGTTTCATATTTATAGAAGGCAAAAACATCATCATGGAATTGTCATCGTAGGTTTGTCATTTTGAAGTCACAATACCATCTGTGCCTGGGAAACTGCTGCAAACGACAAAGTCAATCAAGTCATGCCACGTGTCTCGGGCATTGAATTAAAAAGGTGTATGTCGCATTACTTTTGCAATGCGTCACTTAGATTTCAAAATAAGGTCTAAGGCACGCCTGTCATTCCCACCAAATTTTCTTACCACTTCCTGGATAATCATCAGAGCTTATCCAAAAAGTGGAAGGACTATTTGTGTGGATAAGAAATAGGACTTACTACGTGGATTAATCAAATCTCAGCACGTATCAAGAACTAGCAGGCCATGATAGAAGATCATGGAAATGGATAGCCCGAGAGCATCATTTAATTTTGGCAATGTTCGAACCGCAGCGCTTCATGAGTCAGCACAAAAAGACTTTCCGAGAAGCTTCAAGGGTACTATTAGAGATGAATAAGTCAGTCCCGAATAAAATAGAATTCGGTATAACTCACTAAGCAATTATAGATTCTTAATGTAACATGCGGAAACACAGTTAATAGGGGTAATGGAAAGGCGAGGTGTTAGGAAAATGGTTACAGATAATCTTGCCATCTAAATTCCCACCCTCACCCCCCACCCCCCACATTAAATCCCATATGAGAAGTCATCTTTAACTCTCTCTATATTATAACATTCTTAAACTCTATCTATATTACTAAATTCTGCTCGAGTCAATCAGAACAAGATCTGGAAAACAAGCTATATTTATCTATAAAAATTCTCTTCCATTTTATTTTTATTTGATTTCCTTGCATGTTGTTATTATCAATTCTTGTTATTTATATTAGAGAAAGTTAGTCAAATAGAGCTTGTGCCCTGAAAAATATAAGTTAAATAACGTGAACCAAAAAATTAATTTTATTTTTTCTTGGTATTTATTAGTATGTACAATTTAAGCACACATAGTAGTGTCAGTTTAAATTTTGAGAAAATAATCTTACAAAGTATGCAAATGCAAGTTTACTGGTAAAAGCGAACTTAACAAGTATACCATTCAGGAGAGGACATGTGTGAAAGATTGTCCAGTCAGTTTATACAACAGCCGGAATGTAGATCAGGAAGTTAGAAAACCGAAGACAATAAAAGACACCTCAAGAGATCAACCCGAGTACTCAGAAAGGAAGAAAAATGTCCAGAGTGTTTATAAGTGATAGGAGAGTTCATGGGTAAGAAGGATAGTAGATCAACAGGCGCCGAAATATCAGGGATTCATCATTTACGCTACGGTTACAATATCCAACATTAATTCAACATAAATAAACTATTAAAAACAACTCAAATGGTCAAAATAAATGAAAGCAATAATAGCACGACCTAAGGAAATGACAACTTGGGTTTTATCATAAAAAAGCTTGAATTTGTTCATTTGGGAGGATCATATGGAATTATTTTTCAAGCACCATAAGAGTTACTTGATTTACAAGTCTGCTTCTTTTTGAGAAATTATTCAACCTCATAGCTAAGAAGTTTGGTATGAAGCTTCAAGCAATCATCCAACAAAACATCTCTTACCCATTTCTTTTAAATTCATGATTTTATTTCATACTTTCACTAACATATGTATTTAGCTATCTTTGAATTGAATTTGTTGCTTTTAGCTTACTTTATAAATTTAGTTATTTTATCCTATAAATTGAGTTTTTAGGTTAAACAGTGTAGCGCGCACCATGAGGCTGAAGTAATTTCATTATTCATCTAAAGATACTAATAGCCTTCTCATTGGTATTTTCTATCAGTTTAATCTATCAACATGGCTAGAGATTTGACAATGAAAACAAATGAGAACACCCAAATTGTAGATGGTTCTACTAAGCATAACAAAAAATGACGGAACACAACTGCAAGAATTGACGAAAGACCTCGGCTTTCTCCAAGGAATTCTCCTCCGTGTTGTTCTAGGGGATCATCACCTTAACAAGTCATGGGGAAAACATCTGGAACTTCGAAAATTTTGGAGCTCATAAGTGCACAAAGGGCCTGGAGTCAGCACATTAACGATGCCATAATGAATTTAGCAGCAACTATTAATATTAGGTCACCAGCTGTCACGATCGAAAATCAACCTAGTCGTGATGGCACCTAACCCTAGTGCTAGGTAAGCCTAATATAGAATAAGGTAACTTAAGTGGGAGATCATTATTAACAAGGAATAAGAATGAATGAATTCTATACGACATCCCAAAGAATGGTCGTACACGTCAAAAGCCACTATAATTTAAATTTACTAAACCGATATGAAGAATAAATACAATATTTGTTTGAATTTTACATAAACAGAAATGAATCCCTAAACTACCTTGAATAAGAGGTAATTTGAATCTGGAATGGTGGTACATCTTCGATGCAAGGCTTCATCTTCCAAATCTACTCAGCTCCAAGATTTGCACGCAAGGTGCAGATGTATAGTATGAGTACAACTAATCCCATATAGTCGGTAAGTATCTTGACTAACCTCGGTGAGCAGTGGTGAGGTTCTAAGTTAAAAGATACTCACTTATTATTTTTATATGTGCGGATAATAGACAGGGAAGCAATAATGAGATAGAGAAACGAATAACTACCTAATAAACAGAACAAGAAAGAAAATGGTAGAGGGCTCGAAAATATCATCACATCATAGTCTTACAACACAACCAGTTGGCGTATATATATATATATATATATATATATATATAGTTGCTTCTTACATCCCCAGCCATATATGTAATAATAATACTATTGTTTCAGTGTGCAACCCGATCCACATATATCATTTTATATGAAATTATTCAACAACAACCAAGCACCAGAAAGTTCACAACATAACACTAAGAAAACGAACACGCGATATTCAACAAGGAAATACAAACTCAAACAAAGTAAGATGGGAAACCCCGTACCAAGAGCTAGTCTCTCATATATAATGGTATGGCTTCCATAAAGAATAACAACACAACCAATCTAAAAGTCACTCAATCTGACTGAGCATAGAGGAGTAGGACATGAAATGAGAAAGGTGTATGACAAGTAAATAACATGTATCAAGTAAAGGCATTTAATAGCCAAAATCATGTAACAAGTAGAGGCATGTATCAAGTAAAGGAACATAGTAAGTGAAGGAAGGTAGTAAGTGAAGGCATGTAGTACATGAAGGCATGTAACAGGTTAAGACATTTAATATGTAAATCACATAACAAATAGGGGCATGGAACATATAAAGCTAGTAAGAAGTAAATGCGCGGATTAGGTAAGGACATGTAACATTAGTAAATCAAGTAATAGCATAGATGTAACTGTAACCGACAAGGAAGGAACACAGATATGATACTAAGAGACCAAATAGGGAACATAGAGGTAGACTACATATGTAACATATGCGTGAAAGTAACATACAATACATAATCATAGACGTGAACCAAGATAGAGTGCATGTGTGTGTCTAAAGAATGAGTAATCATAAAAAAGAACCAACTCCCAATCTTTTCTCATGGAAACAACAAATAGAGAGAGGCTTCGCAATCATGAAGCACTAAGATATACCAAAAAACTAGAAAACTCTAAAAGGCTAAAAATGATCTGAAATCAATCCGAAACTCACTTGAACCTCGGGTTCCAATCCAAACATTCAGACAAGTGTAATAACAACATAGAAACTCGCTCGTAAGTTCAAATCATCATAATAATATCTAAAATAAAGAATCAATCATTAATACTCAATATTTTCAATGTTCAAAACTCTTGACCCCAACCAAATATGCGTACAAGTCTAAAATCATCATATGAATCTACCAAAATCGTTAAAACACTGATCTAACGTCATTTAGTAAAAAATTTTACCATGGTCAACTTTAGCCATTTTTAATGTCAGAAATCACATTTTCTTTAAAAAAAATCTTATTTAAACTTTCCAAAAATTGACACAGACCATGCACGCAAGCCATAAATCATCAATTGAGCAATGAAAGGTTTCGAAATGCAAAAAAGAAAGTTAGTACTCAAAACAACCTATCGGTTATTACACCAGCATCAGTACACCATTATGATATTATGATATTGGGGGACTCTCAAATGATGCCGGAATGGGAGGTTCGGGTATGCTTAATTATTCAAATTTACAAGATCTAGTTTTATCATTGAAGAAACATATCAAGAAGCAAGATAAACGTATGGAGAAAATTTATGGAATTCCTCCCGTAGTGAAAGGGATCAATATGGATAAGTACTCGCAATAGCCTTAGAAAGCAAGTGCAGTTCTATCACCAATTCCAAAGAAGTTCAGGATGCCAGATATTTCACAGTATGACTGGACATCCTTTCCCATAAATGCAATTCGCTCTTTTGCATAACTTGCAGAAGCTTTTAGCAAGGCACTCACCAAAGCACAGAAGTTGAAATGCAAATAAGGACATCTTCAAAGTCCATATTGAGACCAGGAATTACTCTGAGCATTTATTGATTGATTTTAGAGAGAAAAGATATTGTTACCCGAAGTTCTTCATCATTCGCCAGCAATGGCTTTGCTTACTAATCACAATGAAAGGAGCTTTGAAGCTACAAGAAGTTTGAAGGAAAGTCTATAAGAATCCCACCAACTACAAGAAGTTTGAAGGAAGACACGGTAAGTCATTTTAACAACAATAAAAGGTCTGAAGGAAAATAGTCTAAGCGCTTGGATAGTTCATCAAGATGCACAAAGTCAGATTGCAAATGATTTAGGAGAAGTTACAAATCGTATTCTAGGCCATCTCGACGTTATAATGTAAAAAATGGGAGTAAAATTGTTATAACGGACCCGGCCGGTCGTTTTGAGTGTTGTAGTCTTGTTCCCCCATTTAATTCTTATTATATGCTCAATTATTGTTATGTGACTTGCCGGGGTAGCTGGTTTAGTTTCGGAGATGTTTCGGAATAAGTTTGGACTCTTAGTCCCAAGGTTGGAGGCCTTAGTTGAAAGAGTTGACCGAATGTTGACTTATGTGTAAACAACTTCGGAGTGGAGTTTTGATGGTTTCGATAGCTCCATAAAGTTATTTCAAACTTAGTAGTGTGTCCGAATATTTATTTGGAGTTCCATAGAAGATTTTGGCTTTATGGGTACCGGGCCAGATTTTGGTTCCAGATGTTGGAATAGGTTTGTTGTATCATTTATGACTTGTGTGAAAAATTTGAGGTCAATCAGAGTTGATTTGATAGGTTTCGGCATCGATTGTGGAAGTTGGAATTCATTAGTTTTCATCAGGCTTGAATTGGGGTACAATTCGTATTTTTGATGTTGTTTGATGTGAGTTGAGGTATCAACTAAGTTCGTATTGTGTATTAGTACTTGTTGGTATATTTTGTTGAGGTCCCAACGGCCTCAGTTGGATCTCGGATTGTTATCGGATTGAAATTTGGACTTAGGAAGTTGCTGAAGCTGGGGTTTTTCTGGTGTGACCGGCACATGTGAGGGATTGGTCGCAGGTGTGAGCTTGCAAAAGCGAGGCAGGGGTTGCAGGTGAGGGATTGAATGAGCTGGCCAGTGATCGCAAGTGCGAGGGATCTTTCGCATCTGCGAGCCCGCAGATGCGGAGATGGGTAGGCGACGCTGGCTTCGCAGTATTGGACATTTGGGCGCAAAAACGCTTTCACAGATGTGGATCTTGGAGTGTAGGTGCGAATTTGTGAGGACTTATGTGATTTCCACAGATGCAGAGTTTTCATCGGCAAAAGCGGTTCCCGCAGATGCAGATTTTTGGCCGCAGAAGCAAAATGCCTGGGTAGTGTATATCATTGAAGGGTTCCGAGATTTTATTCATTTTTGGACTTTGGGAACTCGGATTAAGGTGATATTTGAAGGAGATTTCACTAGAAATCAAGAGGTATGTAACTTTTGATCAGTTTTACTCATTAATATTGAATACCCATTGAATTTCTCACTTAGTTTATGTGTTTTTATGGTGAAATTTTGGGAGTTTTGGACTAGGGATTGGAGAGTAAGATTTGAGGATTTAAGTGACGATCTGGTGTCAGAATTTGGTAATTTTGGTATAGTTGCACTCGTGGTTGAATGTGAGTTCGAATTTTGTAAATTGTGTTGGATTCCGAGACGTGGGCCCGGGGTTGACTTTTTGAGTTGACTTTTTATTTTTGTTGAAGAACTTAGTTTTGTCATATGGAATTGGTTCCTATAGCTTGTGTTGATTGTATAGAGATGTTGTCGCCAGATTCGAGGCGTTCGGAGGCTGATTCGCGAGGAAAGGGCTTATTGGAGTAGAGATTTACACGATGTGAGGTAAGTAACACTTCTAAACTTGGTTTTGAGGGTATGAATCTCTGAATTACATGTTTTTTGATTGGTGTTGAGGTGACACACATGCTAGGTGACGAGCGTGTGGGCGTGCATCGTAGTAATTGTGACCTGATCGTTTATTCGTACTGTGTAGTCATCAAGCCTTATTCATATTTATATGGTCTCTATGCGTTAGAGTAATTGAGCTGCAATCCATATTAGAAATCATGTTTAGGCTGTATGTTTATCCTATTGAGACCCAAGGTTAGTCCTGTTACTTATTGAGTGCATTGGTCGGTTGTACTCATACTACACTCTGCATTTCATATACAGATCCAGGTACTTCCGAGCACAGAGTTTGCTAGTGTTGGAGCTTATTCAGTTCGGACACTACAGAGGTAGCTGCCTTGGCCTCTGCAGACCTTGACTCTCCTCCTTTTTTTTTCTTTAATTTATTTATAATGTTTTACCTTACTAGACAGTGTTTCAGCTATTGATTCGATTAGTAGCCGCACATGCTCGGAATCAGGAGGTAGGTATTGGTTATGCAAATAGGGTCATCAGTGCAAGGGTTCGCAATTTCATTAATTTGGACCCTACGGTATTCACTAAAGCAAATCCAAATGAGGACCCTCAAGTATTTATCGATAGGATGCAGAGAACTTTGAGGGTAATGAAGACCACTGCAACTGAGTCAGTTGAGCTAGCTTCTTATAGACTTCAAGATATTGCAGTTAATTTGTATGAGTTTTGGGAGTTGTCCAGAGGTGAGGATGGCCCTCCAGTAGTATGGCGGGAGTTTATAAAGGCTTTTCTTCGTCATTATCTGCCACCAGAGCTTAGACGGGCCAGAGTTGATGGGTTCTTTACCCTTCGGCAGGGTAATATGAGTGTTCGGGAGTACAGCCTCAAGGTTGATTCTTTTGCTAGGAACTCTCCCACTATTGTAGCTAGGATGGAGGATCGGGTTCACCGGTTCGTGATGGGGTTGGAGCCACACCTGCTTAATGACTGTATATAGGTCTCACTTCATGTAGGCATGGATGTTTCTGGTATTGAGGCATACACTCAGGGTGTAGAAGAGCGTAACCCGAAGTAGAGGGCCGATCGCGAGCATGATAGGGACCAGAGTAAGAGAGTGAGATCTTCATGTCCTTTTGGCGAGTTTCGAGGTGGTCAAAGACAACAATACCCGAGGTATCCAGCCTAGCGATCGGCTAGCGCAACCCCTCAGCTTGTTGGTTGGAGATTTGATCGTTCCACATATTCAGGCCTAGCAAGATTTCCAGGGCCTTCAATTCTCAGTATATGGGTGAGTCGAGTCAAATGAGGCCGCCCTTGCCACGATGTGCTCTGTGTGGTAAGCAGCATGTAGGGTAGTAGCTTGTGGGGTTGGGTGTTTGTTATACTTGTGGTTATCCAGGCCATGTTATGAGAGATTGTCCGACGAGAGGTGGTGCATGTGTAATTCAGCCAGCGGGATCTATAGCTAGTTCATCATCATCAATACGCCCCTTGACAAGTTTCACAAGCACCAATCGGTCGTGGTAGAGGTAGAGGTGGAACGTCTAGTTCAAGCAGTCCTCAAAATGGCATTTATGCATTAGCAGGTCGATAGGATTAGGAGTCGTCACCTGATGTCGTTACATGTATATTATCAGTCTCCTCATATGATGTATATGCATTGATTGATCTAGGTTCCACCTTATTGTATGTCACTCTATTGGTTGCTAATAAGTTTGGGATAGAACCTAAGTTGGTTAAACCATTTGAGGTGTCCACACCTATGGGGATCCAGTGATAGCTAGGCGGGTATATTGAGATTGTATAGTAGTAGTTCATAGTCGTTCTACAGTAGCAAACCTAATTGAGTTAGATATGGTACAATTTGATGTTATAATGGGTACGGATTGGTTGGCTTCTTGCTATACTAACGTTGATTGTAGATAAAAAATGGTTCGATTTTAGTTCCCCGGGGAGCCTGTTTTGGAGTGGAAAGGTAATACGACATCGTCGAGAGGTAGGTTTATTTCCTATCACAAGGCAAGGAAGATGATCAGAAAGGGCTATATTTATCATTAGTTCGGGTACAGAATGTGAAAGTAGAGTCACCAACTGTTTAATCTATCCCTGTGGTTAATGAGCTTTTCGATGTTTTTCCCGATGAGCTTTCGGGTCTTCCGCGAGAGGGAGAGATTGAATTTGCTATTGACATATTACCAGATACTCAGCCGATATGTATTCCTCCTTATAGAATGGAACTTGTAGAGTTGAGAGAGTTGAATGAACAACTAATGGACTTGCTTGAAGAAGGCTTTATCAGAGCTAGTACATAACTATGGGAAGAACCTATGTTATTTGTGAGGAAGAAAGATGATTCCTTGCAGATGTGTATTGATTACAGGCAGTTGAATAGGGTGATGATCAAGAATAAGTACCCGCTCCCAAGTATTGATGATTTACTTGATTAGTTGCAGGGTGTCATGTGTTACTCGAAGATAGACTTGAGGTCTGGGTACTATTAGGTAAAGGTTAAGGAGGAAGATATTCCAAAGATAACATTCAAGACTGGATACGTTCACTTTGATTTTCGTGTTATGTCATTTGGTTTGACCAATGCTCCAGTAGTATTCATGGACTTGATGAACCGTGTGTTCAGATCCTTTCAAGATCTCTTCCTGATTGTATTTATCGATGATATATAGGTTTATTCCCGTTCAAAGACAAAGCATGCAGATCATTTGCATACTGTGCTTAGTGTTCTACAAAAAGGGAAGTTGTATGCATAATTCTCAAAATGTGAATTCTGGTTGAATTTTGTAGCTTTCCTTGGGCCTATTATTTCAGATGAGGGTATCCGGGTTGATACACAGAAGATTGAGGCAGTGAAGACTTGGCCTTGACGCACGACACCGACGAAGGTTCATAGCTTCCTAGGTTTGGAAGGTTATTACAAGAGATTTATAGAGGGATTTTATTCTCTTTCATCATCATTGAAAGAATTGACTTAGAAAGGAGCTAAGTTTAGTGGACTCTTGTGAGCGGAGTTTCCAGGCATTGAAGGACAGATTGACTTCAGCACTGGTTCTGACACTCCTAGAGGGAACCGATGGTTATGCTATCTATTGTGACGCTTCGAGCGTTGGATTGGGTTGTGCATTGATGCAGCATGGTAAGGTTGTCGCTTATGCTTCTAGACAACTGAGGTAGCAGAAAAGGATTACATAAACCATGATTTAGAGTTAGCCGCAGTGTTTCATGCACTAAAGATGTGGAGGTTCTATTTGTATGGTATTCATGTTGATATCAATACAAATCATAAGAGCCTTCAGTATATCTTCAAGCTGAAGGAATTGAATTTACATCAGAGGAGATGGTTGGAGCTACTGAAAGACTACGAATGTAGTAGCCGATGCCCTCAGCCATAGATCTATGGGTAGCGTGTCATATTTATAGCCAGAGAAGAGTGGGATAGTGATTCGCTCAATTTACACCTTAATAATAGTGTAAGCGGTTGATGTCAAATATAATAACCCAACAAGGTTGGGGTCAAATCCCACAGGGAATAGGTGTGAAACTTTTGTCTAATTAATGTAATACTTGACTAAGTCGTAATTCTATCAAGTACGTCAAATAGAATAAAGAAGTGTTGAATGTATAAGTAAACGAAAACTGAAAACTAATTATTATAGTATGAATGTGAAAACTATGAATTTAAGAAACCAAGGTTGTGTCCCCCTTAATGTAGTAGAATGTTCTTGATATTAATATTGAATACCTTTCTTGATATGCAATTGATGTTTAATTTACTATCCAATATTTCCCAATAATTGGATAGTGTATCCTCTCTACGATTCTCCCGAATACAAAAGAATCATGCTTAAGAACAACCAATTAAACGCCAAATTAAAACCTACTTATTCCTAAGCGATTTTATTAAACAAGGTTTAAAGCCTTGAGTCTTTGTTATTTATTTCTACCAAATTCTATCTCACTTTTTCAAGATAAAATAGAGTTAATAGGCGTTTGTTAATGTTTGCAACCACTAACGATTAGTTGAAGAACAAGAAATAAATAAATATCAAGCTTCCTTCAAAATCAGATTCAATATCAAGATCTCAACAACATTCTACCCATCTAGGGTTCACAACCTCAGCGTTTGAGTTTAGCTACACATGCTGATAATTAAGGAACAATGAAGAGTAATTGATATCATCTTACAAAAATAGAAGGTATTTGATCCCCAAAAGCTTCTAAGAATTCAAAATAATCAATTGCCGTACTTTGTACTCTAAACTCTGCCAAGACTCCTTTCACAACACCCTATAAAACCTATTTATAGAGGCCCAAAACCCGAGGCAAATTTCGGTCTGATTTGCCCCTGTGGTAAAAATGTGGACCGCATTTCAGTCGTAGAACAGAAATGTGGACCGCAAATCATCATCGCCCGTCGCAAACTCCACCAGAAAATTTTGCTCTCATCGCGTTTTGATTCGCGGTTTGCATGTTGATTATGCAATCCCGATATGCGATCGCATTCTCCACTCTGATTTTCAACCAGAAATCTGTTTGTGTTTGCGATTTCACCTTGTCATTTCGCGGTTCGCATTCCTATTTTGCGGTCGCATTTGCGATCGCATTCTCGTCATGAAGATTGGCCTACAGTTCTGTCTTTCTCTGCGATCTGCTTATGGAATATGCGATTCGCATTTTCTATTAGCGATCGCATACTCGCATATGCGATGGTCTTACTTCTTTTCTTGTCTTCAGCTGGCTTTTTGAACTCTTTTCCGTACTTCTGGGTCCTTACACTCGATATACTGCAAATACACAAAAATTACATAAGTATCATGATAATTTGCAAGTAAAACAAGTAAATCTTTAAGCAAGTAATATCAAAATGTGCCGAAATTACCTGGTACATCAACACCCCCAACTTAAACTCTTGCTTGTCCTCAAGCAACTAAAATAATACTATCCTAATCTAGATTCTACTTATCAAACATGAGACAATACTGACCATGGATGGTGTTTGTTGTTAGTATCTCAAGTATAACTCTTTGAGTACTGTACCCTCCTTGAATCATCAATATATTCAAAGACAACCAATCAATTAGTGAACTTTAAGCCTCAACAAAGTAACTAAAGGCTACCTTCAGCTGAATACATTTATGCCTTACTCAAAGCTCAACTTACTATCAACCTAGCAATGTATGTGCCCTCACTGAAAAGAAAGTCCCACTCTCACAACATTTATCATAGCAATGCAAAGGGACTAAAGTGCAAGTACACTCACTCTTAGAACAAAATTTCAAGTGTCACCACATGCCATACCATAGGCTTGCCCTTATTTTAATTCATCACCTAGTTATAAGGACCCTCGGTTGGAGATCACATAAGGACTTTGTAAGCTTGTAATGTCGGTTTAAGGAAGGGTAGGATATATATTTAGATACTAGTGGCTTCTTCGTCCTTGAACACTAATTACATTCTTCTTTCTTTTAACCTTTGGTTTTTTTTCGTCCCCATAGCCTTAATAGTGTTAAGTTCCCACATTGGACCCACCTTGTATACGTCTCTATTCTATTCCCAAGCTCCATTATTGCCAATACATACATAATATTTTTTTTCTCTTTCTTTCCTCTTTCTTTTTTTTTTTCTCTCTCTTTTTTTGGAGCTTTCATAAATTCACATGAGCACTTTGAGGTACGGGTTCCAACTTCATTTCACAGCCTTGCCCATTTCCATGTTGACCCACACCCCCAACTTAAACTTTTAGCAATGTTCTCAATGTTCAAGGAGGAACGGGTTCAAAAGAGATCATGTTTTATGAATGGGACAAGTTTGTAGTGCGGAGGCCAAGGAAAAGGCTAAAAGGCTCAAATAGGGTACTAGTGATATTAATTATGCACAGGTAGACTGAAAAGGCTAGAAAGGTTTCATAAATAATTAAAGAAAGCCTAAGATCATCTCTCTAACTCAGTGTACATATACTAGGCGTCGAAAAACCAACCGGGCAAGTTCTAGATGGCAGAAGTGAACACAAGAACTATCTAAATAAGGAGCTCACACACATTGGCACACACACTATTCGGTTAACGTAATTTACGGCTTTAGAGTTCACATTTGGTCACTCGAGGCTTTCCTCGTGTATACATACACGATTCTAAGTAGACTTAGAGTTACCGAGTGAGCCTCAAATTCACATAATTGATTTGTTAACAAGGGTCAAATCTTCACACAGATTTACATACTTAATACTCAACAAATTTACCATCCCGGTCAATATATCTCATATTCATAGGCCCGGTTCTACTATTAAACCCTTGAAAAAGAACCCGGCAGAAGAAAAAACAAGGGGATTTTATTTAGGAACTTAATTTTACTCACTATTTAATTACAACCGCATATATACATAAATCATTAATCATTACTACCTAATGTCCAGTTATCAAATGTCACTAAACATGCCCAAAAATACATCAACTACACAAATACACAGATATAAGGCTACCACCCCCAACTTAAAACATGCATTGTCCCCAATGCATAAAAAGAAATATAGAGTACAAGGGGCTCCCTGGGGGCGCAATTGCGCGAAGAGATGCGGTAGATTAGGTCTCCTTTGGAGCTGTAGGAGGGGTGTGGGACTGGTCTGGAGCAGGTGGTGAGGTCGCTGAGCTGCTAGCTTCTCCCACTGGTGGCCGTGTGGCTGACGAGTCTGCCCTGGCAGCCACTTCTGCTAGCGATTGCTGAATGGCCTTCTCAATGTCAGCTTGCTCCTTTTCCTCTTCTACATTTGGCACAGCAATTGCTTTGCCCTTTTCCTTAGGGGTTGCACCCTCATCGAACTCTGAACTGGCCTCCTCTGATTCGTCCCCTTCGAATTCTGATGATTGCTCCAATGTCTCGTCATCAGTAGGATCTACCTGTACTTTAGGAGCGGGAGGCTGATACACTTTAGCAGACGAAGGTGCGATGTCCGCCATTAGTGTCGTGAAGTCCAAGCCCAAATCTGGTGCAGCACTGTCAGCACCCTTGTCACCCGTGTTAGGGAGGAGAGATGATATGTCGAACTCCAGATTTTTCATCTTCTGGAGGTTGGTCTTCATGTATTTTACCTCCTCCCGTAGTTGGGGTAAACCCCTCACCTCACCTCGTTTAATCTGTTCAACCCTAGACTTAAACTTGTTCAACCTATCTCCGAACACTAATTGTTGTTGTTGGAGAGCAGTGACTGACATTTGCATCGGAGTCAGGGCCTGTTTAATCAGGTGGGGCAATGTCTTCAAGAGTTGGTTTCCCTTAGAATTTGCGTGATGTGCAATTAGACCGAGTCTTGAAATTGTTGGCAAGTGTGAGGCAGATGGACCAGTGGTAGATGGGGGTGCAGTTTCATCAGCAGCAGTGGAGGTGTCAGGACCTTGGGAAGACAGGAGATTCTGGGAGTCAATGTCCTCAATTGGGGTCACTGGTGGGGCAACCGAATCACTTATACGAGTGATATCAATATCTCTCGTAGACCTACCGAGTTTTTCTTGTTGTGGTAAGAAAGGAACATTCACCTCTTGGCAGAGGGTTGTGATCAAACTCGGGAAGGGAAGTGATGTGGCCCGCTGCGTAGCCCGGATGCCAATTTCCTGGAAGATAAGACTCCCCACATCAATTTTAGTACCCGTCATAATACACGCAATGAGAAGTGCCCTCTCAATGCTGATATCTGTTTCATTCCTGGAAGGTATTAAATGGGAGGTGACGAAGTTGAGCCAATAGTTGCCCTCCCTTGTGAGGTCTTCTTTGTAAATTTTCTTTCCAGGGTTGATCCAGGCAGGAGTCCCCTTAGCAATTATGGACGCTATCCATCCACGTTCATTTTCTCTGTTGGAGTACTTTGCATCGTACTCAGCTGTGCCTGATTCCTAGTCGGGGAAATAGAGTTCATTGATATGCTCACTGTCACAAAACACAGCCTTACCTCGAACATGGACGATGCTGGTGAATATTCTATTGCGTCTATGATACCCTGTTCGTGAAGCTCCGTAAGACGCATAGAATTCCCTGACCATTGACTCATTATATTCCTTGGGGTCTGTAGTAAAGTACTCCCATTTTCTCGTTTTGATGTTTTCAAGAATATGAGGGTACTGGTCCTGTAGCCCGTTCAAGCTTAACTTTTTCTCCCCCAAGATCCTTCTCTTTGTGAACCTTTCCGTGAACAAGGATCTTGAACCTTCAAACCCAAATCGAAGCTGGAGGTCATCACCTCATTTCCTTCGGGCCTCAGCCACTAGATCAACTTCCGGTACCGCAGTCCTCCTTATCAGACTGGGAGGAGTTAGGTACAGTTGATTCCACTCTTGCCCGTTTGGGTTGTGCTGAGGTAGAATCGGATGATGGCCTTCTCTTTGCGGAGTGCTTTTTGGTTGCCATATTTGCATCAGTGGGAGATGTAAGTGATATTATCATCATTTGAGAAAAGCAAAACAGGAAACATGACCAAAGAGTTATAGAAATGCAGCGTGGTTTGCGGTCGCATAACCACTATGCGAACCGCAAACACGTCGCATTCTTATGTGTGACAGGTAGAGGGCATTCTGCGAATCGCATAAACACTATGTGAATCGCAAATCCATCGCAGATTGTTTTCGAGCATAAACCTGTTGGATGCACACAAATGCGATCGCATACTCGTCGCAAAGTGAGATTTGCGATCGCATATTCACCGTAGAGTTCACCAATGCTAACCAAATGTTCTGGCTGTGTTTGCGGTGGCTCTGCGGTCAGCATATCGATTATGCGATCGTAGAATCACCGCATATGTTGTCTTCCTTAGATACCTAGGGTTTAGGGATGCGGTCAAAGTGTGGACCGCAAATACCTTAAAATATACAAGTATGTTCATACCTCAAGCAAGAAAACCCTAGATTTCTATCTTCCATCCCAAAGAATAAAAAAACTTCAATGAAACATTAATCCTAATCTTGCGAAATAAAAATTTAACATGGAGCAAAGGATGAACGTACATTGTGAAGAAGATTGTAGGTCTTAGAACAACTATGAATAACTCTTTGAAGTTTGGTGAACTTGCACTTTTAATTTTTCGATGATGTTCGTCGGAGGTCTTTCTCTGTTGCCGTTTTCTCTTCTCTTTTTGTTCGTTTTTGTTTTTGTTTTTGTATTTTTTTTATATACTTAGATTGAAGGATTTAGAAAAGGAGAGAATGCGAACACGTACCTGGCAATTATGCGATGGTTTAAGTTTCGCATAATGGAAATGCGAACCGCATAGTAGGAGTTTCCACCGCATTTATATCAGACTTTTGAGCTGAATTCTCTGTCTCTGTTTGCGGTGAGAATGCGGTTCGCATAACTTAAATGCGAACCGCGAACTGTTGAACTTCGTCGCATTTATGCCAGATATATTTACTCAAGTTTCTGCTTCAGTTTGCGGCACAAATGCGGTTCGCATATCTTAAATGCGATCGCATTTGTGCAGCATTTTTCACCTTGATGTTTTTCTGCAGTTTCAAGCACTCCTCTTCAATTCCTGTATCCTTTCGTCACCTTCCTGCATTCTAAAACCCTTCAAATAGCCCTAAGTACAAATGTGATATTGAATTCTAAATAAAAATACAACACAAACAAAAGCAAATGATACCACACATGGGTTGCCTCCCATGAAGCGCTTGATTTAACGTCGTGGCACGACGAGGCTAGGATGCTTCTGCAATCATTCCGTAGTTGGGATTTGATTATCTTTTAGAGCCAGCTGCTCTACCACATGTTTCTCTCCATCTACTCCCAAGTAGTGCTTGATTCTTTGCCCATTAACCTTGAAAGTCCGGAGCCCATCCTCCGATGCTAATTCAACAGCTCCAAACGGAGAGACATCAACAACTTTAAATGGTCCAGACCATTTGGACTTCAGTTTCCCCGAAAATAGTTTTCGTCTTGAATTGAACAGCAATACCAGATCCCCTGCCTTAAACTCTCTTTTCAAGATCTTTTTATCATGGACGAATTTCATTCGTTCTTTATAAACTGATGCACTCTCATAAGCGTGAAGACGGAATTCCTCCATTTCATTTAACTGTGCTAGCCTTAGAGCTCCAGCCTCCGCCCAGTCCATGTTTAACCTTTTTAAGGCCCACATAGCCTTATGCTCGAGCTCTATGGGTAAATGGCACGCTTTTCCGAAGACTAACCGATAAGGGGATGTACCGATAGGGGTCTTGTAAGCTGTACGATATGCCCATAGAGCATCATCTAGCTTCCTTGACCAATCGGTCCTATTTGCATTCACCGTCTTTGATAGAATGCTCTTTATCTCCATGTTGGATACCTCAACTTGACCGCTCGATTGCGGATGATAAGGTGTGGCAACCTTATTCTTAACCCCATACTTGTCAAGGAGGCCTTTAAAGACTCTGTTACAGAAGTGCGAACCTCCATCACTGATAATGGCTCTCGGGGTGCCAAACTGGGTGAAAATATTCTTCTTTGGAAGTGCGGTAACACTCCGAGCTTCGTTGTTTGGTAAGGCAACAGCTTCTACCCATTCGGATACATAGTCCACAGCCACTAGGATGTATTTCATCCCACATGAGCTTATGAAAGGGCCCATGAAGTCAATACCCCAAACATCGAATAATTCGATTTCCATAACAAAGTTCATAGGCATCTCATGCATCCTCGAAATTAGGCCCTGTCATTGGCATTGGTTGCAAGAATTCACCAACTGATTAGCATCCTGATATATAGTCGGCCAGTAATAACCACACTCCAAAATCTTTGTAGCTGTTCTGTTACCCCCATGATGACCCCCAACCGGTGAGTCATGACAAGCTTTCAGAATCTATAGCATCTCTTCCTCAGGCACGCCTCTTCTAATTATGTTATCAGCACAAACACGGAATAAGAATGGTTCTTCCCAATAATAGTTGCAACAATCCCTCAAGAACTTCTTCCGTTGGTATGATTCCAACCTTTCCGGAATAAGATCGCTGACAATGTAGTTGGCGATGTTTGCATAGCACGGTGCAATAGAATTGGATACCATCAGTATATGTTCATCTGGAAATGAGTCATTCATCTCCAGCTCTTCTTTTTGTTTCCCTGATTCTTCAAGTCTAGATAAGTGATCTGCCACTTGGTTTTGTGTTCCCTTGCGATCCATAACTTTGAAATCGAACTCTTGCAGCAGTAAAACCTATCGGATTAGTCGTGGCTTTGCATCTTTCTTCGCCATCAAATAACGGCGAGCTGCATGATCCGTGTACACAATCACGTTAGAGCCCAATAGATACGCACAGAACTTCTCGAACGCATACACAATGGATAACAGTTCCTGCTCGGTTACAGTGTAATTCATCTGCGCCCCATTAAGTGTCTTGCTAGCATAGTATATCGGGTGAAGAACTTTTGTGTCTTTGTCCCAGAATAACTCCAATAGCTACACCGCTAGCGTCACGCATAAGCTCAAAAGGCAGTGACCAATCAGGTGTAATAATAATGGGTGCCGTGGTGAGCTTTGTCTTCAGTTCCTCAAAAGTTGTGCGGCATTTCTCATCAAAGACGGTGAATGCAAATAGGACCGATTGGTCAAGGAAGCTAGATGATGCTCTATGGGCAT
>MCJB01011741.1:0-15319 GCA_002018475.1 Nicotiana obtusifolia
AATTGCCTTGATTAGGCCCAGTCGGATCACTTCGCCATTGTTGGGGACCTTGCCCTTGCGGGTTTGGTCTCCACTAATTTTGTGATGGTTGACCTTGATAGGGCTGCCTGTGGTATCCACTATGAGTATTGTTTACAAAATTTGCTTCTTCGAATTCTTCACCATGCGCTGGTAGCACATCCTCCACAGCATTAATTTTCTTTTTCTGATTCTCAGTGAAGAGCTTAGTCAAGACATTCACATTAGTTGCCAGCTCAGCGATCACTTGGTCTCTTTCTTGGTTCTCTTTGATCAAATTGCTCATGGAAGGAGACCCAATTGTGATACCACCTGTACTGTCCTCCAAATGCCAATCTTGATTATGTTTGGCCATTTTATCTAGAATCTGAGTAACTCTGGCAAAAGTCTTGTCCATGAAAGAACCAGCTGCGGCATTTTTAGCTATCGATTGGTTCATAGGGTCCAATCCCATGTAAAACTTTTCCAGCAAAATGGAGTCTGGAAAACCATGGTTCGGTGACCTCACCAAATATAACTTGAATCTTTCCCATGCCTCGTGCAACTGTTCACCCGGCAGTTGTTTGAAGAAAAATATTTTGTCCCGAAGCTCTGATTTCTTGCTTTGTGGAAACCACTTCGACAAGAAAGCCCGGACCAATTCAGGCCAAGAATGGATCGAATTTGGCGGAAGATTTTGTAGCCATTTTCTTGCATCTCCAGCTAGTGAGTACTTAAAGCATCTGAGCCGCAATGCATCGTCAAAAACATTATTCTGCTTGTGCGTTGCGCAAACACCCAAGAAATTCCTAAGGTGTTGTGTCGGATCATCATCAGTAGAATTTCAGAAATAACCCTCAGCTTTTAGCATCAATATCAGCCCATGTTCCACTTTGAATGTGGCAGCACCTACAGCTGGAGGTACTATGGCATTAGTATCCTCAATGTATTCTTCAATATCAGCAAACGGATTCTCTTCGTTTTTGATATCCACGTCATCTCCATGCTCAGCCATCTTTTCCTGCCTACAACCACCAACATAAACAACGTGCAATCAAGTGGAATTAGACTTATAGCAAAATATACACTAATCAGAAATTTCAAAACCGTATTCCCCGGCAACAGCCCAAAATTTGATACGCTCAAATTACACCTTAAGAATAGTGTAAGCGATCGATGTCAAATATAGTAACCCAACTAGGTTGGGGTCGAATCCCACAGGGAATAGGTGTGAAACGAATATCCGATTAACGTAGTATTTCGCTTAGTCTTAATTCGACCAAGTAACAAAATAAAATGTATTGATGTTGAATAAGTAAAGATAATTAAAATAATAATCTCCGAGATGAAAAGAATAATTGAATAAATTTATGAAGTGAGATACTAAGGTTATGCTCCCCCTAATGTAGTAGAATGTATTGATATTGATATTAATTCCTGCTCTTGATATGCAATTGAGTCTTAATAGTGTGCTATCCAATATTTTCCAATATATAGACAACGTATCCTTTCATGATTCTTCCGAATACATCAAAGTCGAAATAACAAATACCCAATTATTTGCCAACTTAAAATCTTCTTATTCCTAAGTGATTTTATTAGACAAGGGTTAAGCCTTGAATCGTCGTTACTTATTTCTACCAAATTCTATCTCCCTTTTCCAAGATTTAATAGCGTAAATTGGCACCCGTTAGTGTTTGCAACCACTAACGATTTAATTAAGAACGAGAAATAAATAAACATCAAGGTTCTTACGAAATTGGAATCAAAATCAATTGTTCAATGACATTCTACCCATTTAGGGTTCACAACCTTAGTATTGGAATTTAGCTACACATATTTAGAACTAAATAACGAATGACAGAAATTGCATTCATCTTACAAAAAATAAGGATTCCCAAGTTTTGATCAACCAATTCTCTCCCAAGTTGCAATTTTCCAAAAATACTATGTTTTGTACTCTAAAATCTGACTCTCTTCTCTGCACGTAACCCTAGAGAGGCTACTTATAGAGGCCCAAAAACCGAGATGAATTGAAATAGCAGCTGGGCCAACTTTGTCTTCTGCGATCGCATTCCTGTCGCATATCAGGAATGCGGTCCGCAGAAATGGCATCGTATATCGCAGACTACCCCAGTACTTATCCTTCCTATTGCATTTCAGAATGCGAACCGCAGAGTGATTCTGCGATCGCTATTCCCTTCGATTTTTCACCTAAGACTCTGTCTGCATATACGGCGATAATGCGATGCGCATTTTCAATCTGCGATCGCATTGTCGACAACTTTCTTCTGCTAACTTCGGCTTGAGTTTCTGCCTGACTCTGCGATCAACATTCCAATTCTGTGACTCGCAGATCCACTATGCGGTCGCAGACTTCCTCCTGTTGTATCGTTGGCCTCTTTTCTTGCATTGGCACAACTTTTGGCCTTCTTTTCGCGCTTTTGGGTCTCTTGCATCCATGTACTGAAACTAAACGAAAACTAAGTAAGTAACGTGACAATTATCAAGTGGAACAAACAATTTCTAATCAAATAGTATCAATATGTGCCGAAATTTCCCGGCATATCATCCTGCTGGGCCGTTTTTGTGGTTGCTGGCTCGCTTCTGTGAGCTCGCACCTACGACGAAGCTAGATGGTTCAGCTGCCCACCTAAGGTCAAACGACCTTCGCACATCGTCCGAATGGCATCCGGGGCCCTCGAGGCCCCGTCCAAACATTACCAACAAGATTGAAATCATAAAACGGACTCGCTCGCACCCCCGGAACGCGAAAAACAACATCAAAACTAAGAATCGCAACCTAAAACCAATAGAATCAACTTATGAACTTCAAATTTTTTCAACTTACTCCGAACGCGCCAAAACATACTTACACTACTCGGAATGACACCAAATTTTGCGTGCAAGTCTCAGATCACCATACAGAACTATTCTTAGGCTCGAAATAAAAAACGGACCTCGATAACACAAAAACCTACTCCAAACCAAATTTAAAGAACTTTTAAACCCTTAATAAGCAAAATTTCAACCTTAAGCGTTGGAACGCTCCCGGGTCATCCAAAACCCGATCCGAACATACGCCCAAGTACAAAATCATCATACGAACCTGTTGAAACCGTCAAATCCCGGTTCCGTAGTCGTTTACTCAATATATTGACCAAAGTCAAACTAAGCCTTTTAAAAGCCAACTAAGGAGCTAAGCGTTTTGATTTCAACCCGAACCCTTCCAAATCTTGAACTAACCATCCCTGCAAGTCATAAAATAGTAAAAGCACATACGGGGAGTCTTATTTAGGGAACAGGGATCTACAAAGCTAAAAAACCGTCGAGTCATTATAGCCTGCTGCGGCGTATAGCCCGATCTATAATAACACTTACAACACAGCTCTCAAGCCCATCTCTGTCATCAATCTCTCAAGTCTCAGCCCAAACAATGATAACATGTGATGTAACAGTGAATGATAATAGAGAGTGAGATATGATATGCGAAAGTAGAATCATGACTGAATACCTAATTGCAGTTAAAGTAAGTAGATAACTTCAACAGTAGAAATAATCTTCGTGGGTCTCAATCAAATAAGCATATAGCCTAAACATGATTTCTAACATAATTCACTACTTAATTACTCTAACACGTAGGAATTGCACAGATAAAACAATACTTGACATCAATACAATATAAGAATCCACCTGGATCATGTCACGACTCGGAATCCCAACCTTGGGGTTATGATGGTGCCTAACATCTACTTCCTAGGCAAGCCGACGTCAAACAGAAAATTAACTAATTTTAACATCTTATAACAAGATATTAACAATGAAAACAATATAAAAATAAAGTATAGTGAAATAATATTGAACGGTGAAGTCTAGAAATAACCCAGAAGTCGGTGTCACGAGTACATGAACATCTTGAGTGCTCCAAAGATGGTCTGATAAAATATATTGTTTTGAAACTCAGAAAAATAGTAAAGATAGAAGGGAAGGGGACTCCAAGGCTGCGGTAGCCTTGTAGCTATACCTCAAGTCTCTGTCAGTGACCATATCCGAGCAAAAGCTATTGAACACCGCTAGGACCAACTCCGGTATCTGCATAAGAAGTGCAGAGTGTAGTATGAGTACAACCGACCCCACGTACTATGTAAGTGTCGAGTCTAACCTCGATGAAGTAGTGAAGAGGCTAAGGCGGGCCACTGACAATAACCTGTACGCATTGATAATAATAATATCAGGGAAGGAAAAGCAGGAAATGGAAAAGAAATTAATTTGCGAAAAATGAACTTGATCTCATTATCAGAAAGCCCAGAATAACAAGTCTTGTATCTCATGTAAAAATGTTGAAACCAACACAACAACAACAACAACAAGTACAACACACGCAATCCGTTGCGGCACGCAACACGATCCCACCATATCATTCTTTATCAATATTAAGTACAACATATACAATCCGTTGCGGCGTGCAACCCAATCCTACCATATCAACATTCATCAACATCAAGTATCCGTATAGAATCCGTTGTGGCACGCAACCTGATCCCACCATATCATCATTATCAACATCAAGCATCCTCCCTTATTCCACATTTTTAATTCATTATCTTTCAGATTCCGTTATGGCGTGCAACCTCACCCCCAAAAAATTTCAATTAACATAAACAATCCAATAACTCAATTTATAAGAATTTCTACATCAAAGAGTGAAAGAGCAAGGTAATAAAGGACCGCGTAATAATCAAGCATCCACACACTCAATGACTCACGCAAATGAAACTACAACTTAGAATGCAACAATTATTACAAAAATAATAGGACAACTAAATCATGCGACAATTAAGGTGTGCAAGTAAAACAGTTAAGGCAAGTAGCAAATAAGCACAGAGTCATGCAAGGGGCGACTATTTCATACAAGAATAATTAGATAACAAATAACAATTACGGCATAGAAATCAAATAAAGCATGTACAAACAAAGGCATAGAATAAGATAATTCATGAAATAACGAGAAAATATGGAAAAAAAAAATATCTTGACGGCGCGTATACACTCTCCACCTCACATATACGATGTTTTCTCACATAATCCACATAACACATAGTTCACAAATTCCTAATTCCCTCAAGTCAAGGTTGGATCCGACACTTACCTCACTTCGTAACTCAAGCGATCAATCAACCACAGCCTTGCATTTTGAACAGGCCTCCAAACAAACCAAATCTAAAAAATTATTGACTTAATGACCCAAAATAAGCTTTAGAAACTACCCACAAATGAAAGAGGTTCAATTCATGAAAATCCTAAATTTGATGTTGAAATCTCAAGAAATGTAATGGGTAATTGAAGGGAAATGGATTAAAGTCACTTACCAATGAATTTGGGAAGAAAAGCCTCTTGAAAAATCGCCTCTAGAGTGTTTAGGATTGAGAAATGGTGAGAGATGAGCTAAGTCCTATTTTCTCGTCTTTTACCCAGTTGCATATGTCGCAACTGTTGTCAGGCATCACAAATGCGACCAAGTGATCGCAAATGCGATCCTGAGCTGTTCGTAGTTGCGAACCATTTCCTCTCAAATGCGAGGCTACCCATTATCAGGCCTTACTCGCAAATGCAAACACTTGTTCGCAAAAGCGAGGCTCGCAATGCGAGATCTGCAGCAGAACACCAGCAACAGAGTGCGCCAACAATATTCACACTTACCAAGCTCATCTGAAACATGTCTGAAACTCACTCGAGCCCCTCGGGCTCCAACCAAACATGCACACAAGTGTAATAAAATCATACGAATTTGCTCGTGCAATCAAATCACCAAAATAACAACTAAATCTTATGAATCAATCCTCAAAACGTATGAACATTCAAAGTGAAACTCAAGAACACTAGAATCACATTTAAGCGTCCAAATCATGTCAAATAAACTCAGAATTGAACCAAATTTTGTATACAAGTTTCAAATAGTGATACAGACCTATTCAAAGTTTCAACATCAAAATTTGAAAACATTAACTAAGAAATCAACTTACGGTCAAACCTAGTATGTTTTCAACTTTCAAAAATGCTAGTTTTCGGCCAAATGATTAAAACGAGTTAGGAACTTCAAGAATTCAATTTCGGGCATATGCCCAAGTCCCAAATCACGATACGAACCCACCGGGAGTATCAAAATATCAAAGGTCTGTTTTCACAAAATATTATCCGTAGTCAACTCAAACCAATTTTAAGGCAAAAGTTCACATTTTCTTTAATTTT
Source organism: Nicotiana obtusifolia (assembly GCA_002018475.1). Classification (NCBI taxonomy): domain Eukaryota; kingdom Viridiplantae; phylum Streptophyta; class Magnoliopsida; order Solanales; family Solanaceae; genus Nicotiana; species Nicotiana obtusifolia. Next base: position 6,247 of record MCJB01011741.1, read on the forward strand.
TTCACATAGAGACTTTCCGGAATAAGACACGGACTGTGCACGCAAATTGATAAATGCTAAACGGAGCTAATCAAGGTCTCGGAACACGGAAACAGAGGCTAGATATCAAAATGACCTATCGGGTCATCACAGATCATAATTACCATGGTGCACAACCACACGCTTGTCACCTAGCATGTGCGTCACCCCAACACAAACCATATAACACGTTTTCAAGGGATTTCTGCCCTCAATTCCAAGTTTAGAAGTGTTACTTACCTAAAAGCGCGCAACTCACTACTCCAACAAGCCCTTGCCTCATGAATCGGTCTCCGAATGACTCAAATCTGGTCATAAACAACTTAATATCAGCAAATAATGCTGCAGGAAACAACTTCAGACAATAAAGATTCGATCTTTATCTAAATCAAAAAGTCAACCCTGGTCCTACACCTCGGAACTCGACAAAATTTACAAATCCGAACACCCATTCAATTACGAGTCCAAGCATACCAAAATCATCCAATTTCTACTTCAAATCGACCTTCAAACCTCCATTTTCCATTTTTTAAAGGTTTCAACAATATCCTCTATTTCTTTACTTTAATTTCACTAATTAGATGCTAAAAACAAAAATGGAATCATAAAATAGTAATAAAACTGAGTCAAAAACACTTACCTCGATCCAAGACGTGAAAATCCCCTCCAAAATGGCCCAAAACCGAGCTCTACTACTCAAAATTGTGAAATAATAATTCTAACCCTTGATTTGGGTTTTTAAATCTGTTGCCCAGGTATTTCTCTTCACGAATGCGAAAGCTCCCTCGCGTTCGTGAAGCACAAAACACACTAGCTGCCAAAACCTCCTACGTGAACGCGACGTCCAGGTCGCGAACGTGATGCTCCACTGTGCTAAGCCTATGCGAATACGTCCACCCATCGGTGAAAGCAAAGGCTTAAGGCCTAGTGCCCAAGCTGGGCTCTCTCTTCTACGCGAACGCGGCACCACTCACGCAATCGCGTTGCACAGACCCCCTAAACCTTCGCAAAACGCGTCTCCTTCTTCACGAACGTGAAAAACAAAAACCTCCTGCCACAGAATAACACTTCGGTAACGCGATCCCCTTGTCGTGTTCCCGATAAAGGGTGCCCCAGATATCATATCAGTAGTCCAACAAGTCCAAAACGAAGCCGAATTTGATCCATATCAGACCCGAGGACCTCGGGACCCCTTCAAACGTACCAACAGATCCTAAAACATGATATGAACTCAGTCGAAGCCTCAAATCACATTAAACAAAGTTGAAATCACGATCGCACCCCAATTCAAGCCTAATGAACTAATGAAGTTCCAACCTCTAAAACTAATGTCGAATCACCAAACCAACTCCGATAGACCTCAAATTTTACACACAAGTCATAAATGACACATCGGACTTACTCCAACTCCCGAAATTAATCTGGACCCGATATCAACAAAGTCAACTCTCGGTCAAACCTCTTAATCTTCCAAACCTTTAACTTTCCAACTTTCTCCAATATAAGCCAAAACTACATGCGGACCTCCAAATTAACATACATGCATACTCCTAAGTTCAAAATCACCTCACGAAGCTATTGGAACAATCAAAATCCATTCTGGGGCCGTCTACACAAAAGTCAAACTCCGGTCAACTCCAACAGCTTAAGCCTCCAACCTTGGGATACGTCCAGTTCACTCCGAATCATCCATAGAACCAAACCAATTACCCTGGAAAGTCCCATAACCACAAATAAACATAGATGAAGTGATAAACTGGGAAACAAGGCTACAATACGCAAAAGGACTGACCGGGTCGTTACATACAATAAAAAGGGTAGTTTCCCCACACAAAGTTAGGCAAGATAGTTACCTCAAAGAAGCAAAATTAATACTCTAAAAAAGCCTTTCCCGTATGCAAAAACCTCTGGACGGCTCGAATAAATAACTTAATATCATAAATAAAAGCAATAGAAAATAATTCCGGATAATAAAGTTTTGATCTTTAATGAAAACCAAAAAGTCAACCCAAAAAGTCAACGCCGGCCCGCACCTTAGAATCCAATAAAATTTATAAAATTCGAACACCCATTCCGATACGAGTCCAACTATACCATCCAATTCCAACCTCACCCTGGCCTTCAAATCATCATTTTATATTTTAGAAAAGTTTTTACAAAAATTCCCAATTTCTGCCATTCAAATCACTAATTAGATGATAGAAAGAAGGATGGAATCGTGATATATAACCAAATCCGAGTCAAGAATACTTACCCCAGTCAAATAGTGAAAATCCCCTCCAAAATCACCCAAATCCGAGCTCGCTAACTCAAAATGTGATAAAATAACAAAATCCCTCGCAATAGAGTAAATATAAGTCTGACGTGATATTTATATATCTGGATCGCGAGGAAGAAACAACACTACCCTACAAAATCACTACGCGAACATAACACCAGGGGCGTGAACGCGATGCAGCTAAACTGGCCAGCTTACACAGTCGCAAACCAAATAATGTGAACGTGAAGAATAAGGAACTTGGCCTCCCTTGCATGGTCGCCCACTACGCAATCGCGTCAACCTATCACGAACGTGCTGAGTCAACAACCCACAGGTCCGTGATCGCGAACCTTACACTGCGAACGCGAAAAAGGAATAACGACCACTCACCAAACACCCTACACTATCGCAACTTACTCTTCACAATCGCGAAGAAGAACATCAGACACCAGCTATTAGCAACTCCAAAACAAAGAGAAATGGCTCGTAGCCCATCCAAAACACACGCGAGGCCATCCGGACCCCATCCGAACATACCAACAAGTTCCATTACATAACACGGACCTGCTCGAGGCCCCAAATCACATTAAACAACATCAAAACTACAAATCGCACCTCAATTCAAGCCTAATGAACTTTTAACTTCTACAACTCGCGCCGAATCATATCAAATCAACTTGGAATAACCTTAAATTTTGCATGCAAGTACCAAATGACACAATGGACCTATACCAACTCTCAGAATCACAATTCGAACACAATATCAATAAAGTCAACTTCCAGTCAAACCTTCCAAAACCTTCAACCTTCCAACTTTCGCCAAAAAGCATCAAATCAATCTATGGACCTCCAAATTCAAATCCGAACATACGCCTAAGTCCAAAATCACCGTACGAAGCTATTGAAATCATCAAAACACCATTCCATATTCGTCTACAGCAAAATCAAGCTCCGATCAACTCTTACCACTTAAGCTTCTAAACCAAGAATCATTCTTCTAAATCAATTCCGAATCGCCCGAAATCGAACCGGCCATACACGGAAGTCAAAATGCAAAACAAGAAGCTAATCAAGAACATAAATCACCGAGCAAAACACTAAAGCTCAAAATGACCTGTGGGGTCGTTGCACGAGGTGGGAAACAAATACACTTCAACAATAGTATTTAATTCCACTATTTGTACAAGAATCTCTCTACAATTAGAGCCAACAACCAATTACAAGTTCTATGTTCTCAACACCCAATATCACATTATTTGAATATAAGAAATCACTTGGAAGCGACTAGTCAAGAGTAAGTGATCAATTTAATGCATGGAAGACATGGTAAATGAAATAACATGGTACAATTCAGACAATATTTTAACCCGCATTATTATCCCAATGGCCAAAGCATATGCACTCGTCACCGTACATATACACCACCCCCAACACATAGTTCGCAATACTTACCTCTTTCCGCAATCAAATCAATACTCAACCACGGCTTTTTCGTTCGAAGAAGCCTACAAACCAACTGAAGCTAGTCAATTATCATTCAAATAATTCAAAATAAGCTTTAGAAATTACCCACTAATAAAAAGTGGATAAATTAAAAAAAAGTCAACAAAAGTTAACCCCGGGCCCGCCGGGTTGAAATTTGAGATTCGGATCAAATCCCGATTACCACTTTATCTCCGAGCTTGGTTATGTGATTTGTTTCAAAATCGAACCTCAATTTGAGGTCTAAATCTTAATTTTATAAAATTCTCAATTTCTACCCAAAATCCCTAATTTCTACCTTGAAATTAATAGATTTGATGTTAGATTAAAATTGATTGAGAACTAGTTAAAGATGCTTACCAACAAATTTGGGAAGGCAAATCTCTCAGGAAATCGCCTTTATAGAGTTTAGGGTTGAAAATGGTGTAAAATAAACTAAGTCCTATTTTTTCCAAGTTTTACCCAGCTGCAGATGTCGCAATTGCGAAATCTTATTCGCGATTATGATGTCCGCAAATGCGATCAGTGTCACAAACATGCGTAAGTCGCAAATGCGACTTATTCATCGCATTTGCGAATAGCACCCCAATTGCAAAGTGAGTAATGCTTCGCAAATGCGAAGCTACTCTTACTATGCATTGTGTCGCAAATGTGACTCTGAGATTGCAAATGCGATCCCAGAGCAATCCATACTTTACTTTGCAAATGTGAAGTCCCAACCCCCAGCCCATGTTCGCTTTTTCAAACCTGACATTACAAATGCGAGGCTTGCAATTGTGATCAGGTCTTCGCAATTGCGAGACATGCATGTGTACACCAGCAACAACTATGCATAAGTTGTTCCAAATAAGTCTGCAATGCAGCCGAAACTCTCCCGAGCCCCTTGGGTGCCAAATCGAACATGCACACAAGTGTAATAGCATCACAAAAACTCGCTCATCTACCTTAAATTATGAAAATAACATCAAATATCAAGAATCGATCATTAAAACTCAAAATTTTCAACTTAACACTTAATTTTGCCAAAATTCACATAATGAGCCGAAACACGCTCGGGTCACCCGAGACTCCAACCAAATACATATACAAGTTTAAAAATATCATGCGAACCTACCGAAATTGTCAAAACACCGATCCGAGGTTGTTTACCAAAAATATTGACAATGGTCAACTCTAGTCTCATTTCAAGTAAAAAATTATGTTTTCTTCAAAATTTCATACAAAATCTTTCCGAAAAAATGATACAGACTACGCATGCAAGTCATATAACATTAAGTGAAGCTATGAAAGGTCTCAGAACAAAAAAGATAAAGGTTAGTAGTCAAAACGAGCAGTCGTCACAATATGTGCATTGCTCAATTTGTTGACGATGATACTTGTTTGGAAACTTGAGTTGAAAAATGCCTAAGTTTCATCTTCATGTGAAAGTTTACTTTCCATGTTTAGGAGTAACAGATCTGATGCATTCAATGAGTGACTTATATAGAATTCTTGCTGGTTTTGATGAGGTCGAGTTCGAATTGGAATTCCAGACCACAAGATGTTATTTGTACCAGGCAACAAAACTTTTGGGTTGGATCAGGTTAATGGTCGAAATAAATCTAATTTTGGTTTCTGGCAGCGATTGCCATGTCCCTCAGTAAAAAAATGCCAACTCATTAACTAGAAGGCCCACTTGGTCTTTCATTAAATGTAGGGGTAGTTTTATTAGTAAAGTTAGTGTGATGTGCTTTTTTGAACTGATAGATGGATATAGTATGTATTTTTGGACTGATAAATGGACTGAGCGTACATATAAATCATTTACCAAATAATAGGGATAATTGTGACCCTTTACAGTACCAGTAATCACTATATACAATGAGTCAATTGTAACCATAGTATACTGCATAATATACCAAGTATATTGTGCATACACAATGATTTAATAGTAATTACAATATACCATGATTTAATATTAATCATCATATATTACATAATATGCCAAAAATATTATGATTACTATTTAATATAACAATAATCCTTATATGTTATATTCTAACTTTAATCATGGTATAATGTATAATATACCAAGTATCGTGGATAAATTATGGTTCAATAGTGATCACTAGTTCACAACATACCATTATTTAATAGTAATCATAGTTTACTATATAATATACCAATAATATTAGTATACCGTTATGAATATTTTATTTTAGTAGTAAATTATATTTGATTTTTTTATTTAGTATAGAATTATTAGTACCATAATTTTATTTGTTTTATTATTTTGAATTTTAGTTGCAAAGAGCAAGAAATCAAATTGAAAGAAAAAAAAATAAAAAATAGCAAGAAAAAGGAGCCAAAGGCCCGCGTCTCCACATTGTGCGTTCCTCAAAATCTATATATATATATATATATATATATATATATATGTATGTATATATATATGTATATATATATATATATATATTGGATTCTGTAAATAATTGCTACCAGAAGAGAGTCAGCCTTAGTCTTATTATTAGAAATCTTAACATTTAGGGTCAAAGCATCTAAAATGTTTCTATCCCAGAAAATTGGCTTCTGCAGGATGCCACTCCTGCCCAAAAGCCACAAAACACGACAGTTCCCATATTCAACAACTCCCTTCCGGATCTGTGCTAGTTTCCTTTCAGAGGTCCCTTAGCCAAAGAGTAAGTTCCTCTGCCTCTTCGCAATCTAAAATTTCACTGATTCTTTCAGCTAGACATTCAGTGTCTTCATATCCTACTAGAATCGAGACAGTAGACTTTGACTCTAGAGTTCCACAAGTTAGGTATAAGGTAAAAAAATCAGAAACGGTTCCCTCTGCCGACACTACCTACAACCGACCATATTCTCCTACCTATATGTTACTAGGTGCCGAATTAGAAGATGACAACATCGTTGGTGCTTTGGAGATTGAATTTGAAATTGACAAAAAAAAGTCTCCAAAAAGAATTTTATTCTCCTAAAAATCTTTTTTAAAAGAACTTGATTTTTAAATAAGTATAAAGGAGAAGAAATAAAGAAAATCCAATCAATTTTTTATGACAGACTAAACGTTATTAAACAACAAATCAATTTCCTCGAATGCTTTGAAATTTATGCGAACTATAATCAAATAGATTTCGCATTTTTAAATTAAATTAATGTTTCAAAAGTATGAAAAACCAATACTGGTAAAGAAGTAATTTTCGAACTTTCTCCGTCACAAGGATTTTCAACAAACTTTGCTAGCAGCTCTATTACAGCCTCACCTTTCAAAAAGAGAGCTGACACTGAGCCGGTCACTGGCAAAGATATTAAAAATATTTTTGAACAGAATAATTATACAAACAAGTATTTGCAAACTCTTGGGGAGTACTTAGTTTCAAATTCAACTTCAACTTCACTGAAGCAACCAAGAGCAGGACCTTCTACTCCTACGACTCCTTTATTCAAGCCATACGAGATCCCTAGAACTTATACTAGAGAACTTGTTATGCATCATGCTGCAGATTCTCCAAAACTCTCTGAACTTCAACAGAGAATCGCGAAAATAGAGTAATCCTTAAAAGTCAAGGACACTCCAGTCCGACAGGCTGAAGAAATATCTTCTAGGTTCGTAGGAGCTTTAGGAGAAATCGACTGCGATAACGAATCTGAGCAATTTTCACAAATTTCCTTAGAGGACAAACCTCCTCCAGAATTATCACCTATTGAGTCAGAATTTTTCAACTGGCAAAAGCCTCAAAAACCCTATTACCCTAGAGCTACACATCCAGATGTAGTCCTAGAAGAAAGACCCAATACCATGCAGAATAATTAGAATGCTCATAATATCTATGAGTGGAACACGGATGTTCCAAATATACTATTCTTGCCAAATTACAGCAGATAAACATGGTAGCAACTTCTTACAAAACCTCTCACAACTATTCCGACCAGAGTACTACTCATGTCTTAGTCGCTGGTTTTACAGGCCAACTTAAGGGAAGGTGGCATACCCATTTAAGCGACGAGGAAAAAAAATAAATTTTCCAAGCCGTTAAATTAGATGAATTAGGAAAACCAATCCAAAAGGATGGCAAAACAGTTCCTGATTCTATCAACACATTGATTTACACAATCATCAAAATATTTGTAGGTTGTCCATATATGAGGAATGTAAGGAACAAGATGCAATAAACAAAGAAAAACTCAGGCGGCAAAGCCGACCATATGCAAACGTATGCGAAATAAAATAGGCGGCAGAGCCGACCGAATGCAAGTATGTTAACACAAGATTAAAATATAAAATCTGGCGGTAGAGTCGACCAGAAGTATTATTGATAACAAGAAATTAAAAGACAGATATTTAAAAATTGAAACTTAATAGCTTACAGGGTATAGAGCTCTTAAGTGTTGAGAGGGTTTAGACAGAGGAAATGTGTAGAGAGAATTCTGAAATTTAGGAGAAGGATTGAATGCTTTCTCAAATGAGTGAGGAGGTCTATTTATAGAATTATAGACCGTGCTACAGTGAAAGTGTACAATATTTTATTACAGTAAAAAGTGCACAGTAATCTACAGTGATAAGCGCACAGTAATCTACAGTAACATTGCTACAGTAACTTCCAGAAAATTCTTTACTGGCGCCATGGCTGATGTCAGCGGAAAATTGTTCCTGACTTTGACTTATTCTAGGTGATAGTCAGAGTCATCCTCTTCTTCTGATTGTTCTTCAGACGAAGTGGATGAATCCTCTTTGTTGGTAGAGCCTGCTAATTTGGCTTGAACTAGCCTTCTCTGCTGCAAAAATGAAGTATTTGCTACATCTGTTGGTGACAGAAATTTGGGATTGCTCAAAAACCATTTTTCGACTTCTGGTGAGTAAGTTCCTGTGGCATCTTTCCATCCCTTATACCATTTACAGTAGCCTTGAAGGGCCAACCAAGGCATAACTCTGAATCCTTCCCGCTTGTGAAAAACAAACTTCTAGGTGTATATCCATGGGATGTTGAATCTGAGGGAAAACTGAAGCAACTGAGGAATTTGCTGATCTCCGTGAAATCTGGAACAAAAGTACTCAAATACTTCTTTCACTGGTGGAGGAAATCTTTCTGCTAAGTGACCGTAAATAGGCCACCATTGATGTAAAAACTCTTGGAGAAAATCTACTGGCAGTTGTTTACCCCAAAGAAAAAAGCAGGAATATTTGTTGAGATGGTTCTCGAATGTGAATGTGTTAAACCATGCATCTGTATAATCATAATAGCTGAAAATTTATGGATGAAAAGGTTGGGAAAGTTTCTTGACTTTTGTCGGGTGATCCCCCCCCCCCCCCCC
>MCJB01011741.1:15339-27012 GCA_002018475.1 Nicotiana obtusifolia
ATCCCCTTGGCGAGATTATTTTGTTGATCAATACTGTGGTATGCGTAACATATTTTTGGATTTTGTCCAAAAAGGGTTTGAACAGACATGATTGAGTGTCTGCTAAGATGAATTCATAAAACTTCTGAGTGTGGGCAGGAATTTTCTGAAGAAAATTGGCAGTAGGGTCGAGTATTTTCTTTGCTACTTATGTAGGGTTGGAAATCAAAAGACATGGCTCTGTTTGAACGAGTGAATAAGTCATTTCGTTCTTGATGTATTGAGGCTCCTCAGAGTAAGGACCTACTGAAGAAATTAGTTGAGGCACGGATGAAGGAAGTGCCTATTTGGGTGCAGAAGACACCGTGCATTGTGTAGTGGGGTTTTTTGCCACCACTGTGTTAATATTCCTTGCAATGGGACTTTTTGGTCGCCAGCTGCTTTTTAGTGGTGCCTTTTGCCACCACTAGGTTGGTTGTGGTGCTTTCGGCAGCCACAAGTTGATGCTGAGTTTGAAGGAGTGAGGGCTTGTTTGGCGATTGTTTCTAGAAATTGTGCCATGTTTCTTGCCATTTCTCCTTGGTTTGGATGGATCATGGGTGTTGTTGAATAAAACCCATTAGTTCTGACCATCTCTTAAAATCTTCTACTGTCCACGTGGAAGCTGATTATTGTGCAAATTTAATATTGTCATCTTTTGAAGAAGATTCTTCAGCAATGTCTGCCCATCTTTTGGGTTGGGCAATAGAATATGGCTGTGCTGAAATTGGATGTGAAGAGACCACTATTGGAATACCCTTCATGGCATAATCAGCAGGGGACCTGCATTTTGGCTGGCTGGATCCAGCTTCATTTGGTCGTTGCTTTTGGGCAACGGTTGTTGTTAGTTGTTTCGGAACAACTGTTTGAATTCCTTTGTCTTTTGGATGTTGCATGGCAGCCTGTTGTTGTTGCTTCTCCTCCGGGGGCGGCAGAGCGAACTTCGGGGGTTTTGGCTTTTTCGGCATTTTATCTGCCTTGTAGAATTCTCTGGTTAGAAAATCGGGTATGGAATTTGAGCTTCCCTTTATATATTAAATATCAAAATCAAATATTGATAAAATAGCTTGCCATATGGCAAAAATATGTTTTTAAGCAATATTTTGCACATTCTTCTATAGCACAAATTTAACTGCTTTACAGTCAATGCGAAGAATAAACTTTTGGTTTAATAAGTCTGATTGAAATTTTGATATGCACAAAATGATAGCCAAAATTTCTTTCTTAATTGTAGTATAATTCTATTGAGAATTATTCCAATGTTTAGAAGTATAAGCAATGATATTTTTTTTATTATTACTAAGTTGTTTCAAATTTCCACAGTACCCTAAATCTGATGCATCTGTTTCTACTATTTTAAAAGCAGATGGATCGGGGAGACTCAGGAAAGGGAGACTCTTCACTTTCAACTTAAGTTGTTTGATTGCGTTAGTTTGGGCATCCGTCCAAGGAACTGGAGGCTTTATCAACCTGTCGTGGAGGGGTTTAAGCAGAATGCTTAATACTGGAATAAAATTAGAAATGTAGTTGACACAACCAAGGAATCTTTGAAGCTGCTTCTTGTCCAGAATTTGATCTGGAAATTTGTCAGCAAACTGGAGGGATCGCTGGATAGCAGTAATAGTCCCTTGTTGGATGTTATGGCCAAGGAACCGGATATTATCTGGAATAAGTTGTACTTAGTCCCAGACAAAGCTAAACCATTTTCTTTAATAGTATGAAAGAAAATTCCTAGATGTTTAAAATATTACTCGATGCTTGTCGAGAAAACTAAGACATCGTCGATATAAGTTATAATAAAACTGGAATATGGATTAAAGATATCATTCATTATCTTCTGGAATTCAGAAGGGGCGCTCTTTAATCAGAATGGCATTACATTCCATTCATACTGTCAGAAAGGGACTGTAAAAGCAGTCTTGTACCTGTCTTTTGGGTCGATTTGTACTTGCCAAAATCTAGATTTTAAATCGAACTTAGAGAAAATTATGGCCGCATGGACTCTTTGTAATAAGTCTTTCTTGTTAGGAATAGGATACCTAATCCATCTAAGTGTTGCATTAAGAGGGTTGTTAATTGATAACTAAGCGAAGGACTCAGCGCTCGATTTCGGAGTTTTTGTTGACATAAAATGCCGCACAACTCCAGGGAGATTTTGAAGGAGAAATAATCCTTCTGCCTAAGAGATCATTGATCTCTTTTTGAAAATGCATTGTAAGCTCATGATTCATTTGAATGGGTCGAGCTTTGGTTGGAATATTATTTTCATCAAAGTCAGGTTCGTAAGGAAGCCCAACAATGTGCCTCTTTCGTTTCCAAAATGCCATAGGCAGGTTGGAAAAAAGCTCCTATTTAATTCTAGCTTCTAAAGTTTTTGTTTTAGAAGAGAATACAGAGTCAGTCAATTGCTTCTGTATTCTTTGAAAAGAAACTTCTTCTTTTAAGAACATAATTTTCTTTTCTATATTTTGTAAAGAATGAATTATTTCATAAGTTGGAGTCCTATGAAAAGGAAGTAGAACGTTGCTGGTGAGATAATCCACATGAATACCTTTGTTTGTGACTAGGTATCGTTTGCAAAGTTGGATGAAAGGAATACCTAGGATTACTGCATTGCGAAGGTATTTTTGCCACGACCCAAAATCCCAACCATGATCGTGATGGCGCCTCTCATGAAGACAAGGCCAGCCAATTCAAACTAAACTTCATTCAAACAGTTAAACAATACGAAAATAATATAAGTACGGTTTAATAACAGTAATTTACGGAAAAATATAGTGAACCATCACGACTACAGCCTGAACCGGAGTGTCACAAAGTCATGAGCAACTAATGAAAATCCTAATAATAAGATTACTAATACAATATCTTGGCACAATTGTTCGAAGATACTGGAAATAACAAGATAAAAGAGATACGGGGCTGCGGACGCCAACAGCTACCTCGTAGTCTCTGAATCGCCGCATTGATAGTAGTAATCAATGTCTCGGAGCGGAACCGATAACGCCTGAATCTGCACACATGGTGCAGGGAGTAATGTGAGTACTTCCAACACAGTGAGTAATACATATAAATAATGACTGAAAGTCAGAAAACATATAAGGCTTAGAGAAATCCACAACGAAACAGTAACATGTAAATGTCACCAGTAAATAACATGAAGTAAATGAAAACAACACCAACACAACAAATGCATTACACAACATGACTCTCGTGGCGGCGTGCCACCCGATCCCTGGGTACCCGGCGCTCACTGTGGGGGGTTCAGTAGCGCAATATCTCGTGACGGCGTGTCACCCGATCCATTTATATCATATCCGTGGCGGCGTGCCACCCGATCCCAATAAAATCATTTGAAAATATCATTTAAGTTTCAAAACTGAGTTCATGAAATGAATCAATTCAGTAAAAAAATACCCCTGAAGGGTTCACATAACCGGCGAGATGCCCAAATATGATTTAGTAAACAACGACAAATACCCCTGAAGGGTTCACATAACCGGCGAGATGCCCAAATATGATAATATCAATAAGTTTTAATCAATTACGTAGTATAATCATCAATCGGGATGGACCAAGTCACAATCCCCAGTAGTAAACGACACAGTATAGCACTACGATGTGAAATTCCGGGGGTTTCAAACCCTCAGGACATCATTTACAAGCATTACTCACCTCAAACCGGCTAAATCCTTAGCCCACGACGCTTTTGCCCTTTGAATTGGCCTCCACGTGCGTCGAATCTATCCAAATTCAAAACAATTACATCACAATATGTTGAGGGAACAAAGCCCAAGCGAAAATAATAAAAATTACTAAGAAATCCCGAAATTAGCAAAATCCGAGCCCCGAGCCCACTTCTCAAAATTCAGTAATTTCCATCCCAACGGGTTCCTTATCTCCTCACGAGTTAAACCATATAAAATTTATCGAATTCCGACATCGGATCGACCTCCAAATCTTAAATCTAAACTTAAGGGTTTTCCACAATTTTCCCAACTTAAATCACCAATTACTTGCTAAAAAAGTGATAAACTGAGGTAATTCCTCAAAAATTTAGTTAGGAACACTTACCCCGAGATTCCTCTTGAAAATCCCCCAATATTCGCTTCAAGATTCGTTTCAATCCGAGTTCTATGGCCCCAAGTATGTTTAAGATGACCAAAACTCTTCTTTTAAGAATTTGTCCATGAAAATCTCCTTTGGATATAGTTTTGAGATTGATTCTATGGTGTTTCTATGGTGTTTGGAGGTGTTTCTCTTCGTGGGTAACGAAAATGGGTTCTTGTAGGGCAAATGGGCATTGGTTTCTATTTAAAAAGGGGTCAAAAATCGGAACAATTCAGGTGCTCAAAATGTTGTTCGCATAACCAGAATGTTGTCCGCATTCTGGTCGCATTTTTGACATTGATTTTTTGGCCCAAAATCTGTTTCACTTTGCTGTTCGCATTTTGCGTAGCATAACCAAAATGTTGTTCGCATTTTTGACATCAGGCGTAGCATTTCTAACGTTTATGCAGATTTTCTTTCTTTGACACAAAAAGAGGCATAACTTTCTCATACGATGTCCGAATTGGGCGATTCTTTTTGCTATGATTCCGAAATTTCGATACGGATCTAATGCTTCAATTAAAACTGAATTTGGAGCCCGTTTGGATAATATTATACCACTTGTTCTTTAAGAGACGACATTGACACATTCTTGAAATGCCAAAGTTAAACTCCATCAACCATCAAAAAATCCATTCGAGGCCCTCGGGACTTCAACCAAATATATCAACAAATCTTAAAACATCACATTGACTTAGTCGAGGCCTCAAATCACATCAAACAACGCTAAATACACGAATCATACCCCAATTCAAGCCTAATGAAGCTTAACAAATTCCAACTTCTACATTCGATGCCGAAACCTATCAAATCGAGTCCGATTGACCTCAAATTTTGCACACAAGTCATAAATAACACAAAGGACCTATGAAGATTTTCAGAACTGGATTCCGACCCCGATATCAAAAAGTCAACTCCTCGGTCAAACATTTCAAAAATCTTCTATTTTCCAACATTCGCCAAAATGCGTTGAATTGTCCTACGGATATCCAATTTCAAATACGGACATACGCCTAAGTCCGAAATCACCATACGAAGCTATAACAACTCTCGGAATTCCATTCCGACCCTCGGATCAAAATCTCGCCTAACAACCGGAAATCACCAAAATACTAACTCCACCAATTCTAGCCTAATTCCACACCGGACCTCCAAAATCAATTCCGATCGCACTCCTAAGTCATAAATCACCTCCTGAAGCTAACCGAACCATCGGGATTCACATTCGAACCCTCTAACTCATAAATCAACATCCGGTTGACTTATCCAACTTAAACCTTCTTAAAAAGAGAGTGTCTCATTTCTTACCAAATTCACTCCGAACGCAAACCATTCAACGTGATTACACAAAATACGGATAACGAAGCGTAAATGAAGTAGGGATGGAAAATATGGAGTGGTAATCCATGAGACGATTTACCGGGTCGTCACATTCTCCCCCTCTTAAACAAACGTTCGTCCTCGAACGGGTCAAGAGACATACCTGAAGTTTCAAATAGGTGAGGATATCTGCTCTGCATCTCTTGCTCGGTTTCCTAGGTAGCCTCTTCCACGGACCGACCTCTCCACTGAACTTTCATTGAAGCTATCTCCTTGGACCTCAATTTCCGAACCTGACGATCCAAAATCGCCACTGGCTCCACCTCATATGTCAAATCATCCTCCAAATGAATCGTGCTGAAGTCCAAAATATGAGACGGGTCTCCAATATACTTCCGGAGCATAGAAACATGAAATACTAGGTGTATACTCGACAGACTGGGTGTCAAGGCAAGCTCATAAGCCACCTCCCCAACTCTCCGAAGCACCTCAAATGGCCCAATGAACCGAGGACTCAATTTTCCTTTCTTCCCGAATCTCATAACACCTTTCATGGGCGAAACCTTCAGCAAGACCTTCTCACCAACCATGTAGAACACATCTCGAACCTTTCTATCGGCATAACTCTTTTGCCTCGACTGCGCTGTACGGAGCCTCTCCTGGATTACCTTAACCATTTCTAGAGCATCCCAAACCAAGTCAGTCCCCAATAGCCTAGCTTCGCCGGGCTCGAACCAACCAACCGGAGATCTACACCGTCTCCCATACAAAGCCTCATACGGAGCCATCTGAATACTTGACTGATAGTTGTTGTTATAAGCGAATTCTGCAAGAGGCAGAAACTCATCCCATGAGCCTCCGAAATCAATAACACATGCACGTAACATGTCCTCCAGTATCTGAATGGTACGTTCGGACTGCCCATCTTTTTGAGGATGAAATGCTGTGCTCAATTCCACCTGAGTACCCAACTCCCTCTGCACGGCTTTCCAGAACTGCGAAGTGAACTGCGTACCTCTATCTGAAATGATAGAAACTGGAACACCATGCAGCCGGACAATCTCTCGGATATAAATCCTTGCCAACCGTTCTGAAGAATAGGCGGTACACACAGGAATGAAGTGCGCGGACTTGGTCAAGCGATCAACAATCACCCAAATAGCATCGAACTTCTTCAAAGTCCGTGGGAGTCCAACAACAAAATCCATAGTGACCCGCTCCCATTTCCACTCGGGAATAGCTATCTGCTGAAGTAAACCACCCGGCCTCTGGTGTTCATATTTTACTTGCTGACAATTGAGACACCGAGCTATGAATCCCACAATATCCTTCTTCATCCTTCTCCACCAATAATGTTGCTTCAAATCCTGGTACATCTTTGCGGCACCCGGATGAATAGAATACCGTGAGCTGTGGGCCTCCTCCAGAATCAACTCCCGTAGCCCATCCACATTGGGCACACAAATCCGGCCCTGTATCCTCAACACTCCATCGTCGCCGATGGTTACATCTTTAGCATTATTATGCTGGACTCTGTCCTTAAGGACAAGCAAATGGGGATCGTCGTACTGACGCTCCCTGATGCGATCGTATAACGAAGACCGAGAAACCACACAAGCCAATACCCGATTGGATTCCGAGATGTCTAATCTCACAAACCTATTGGCCAAGGTCTGGACATCGACTGCGACAGGTCTCTCTCCAACGGGAATGTATGCCAAACTCCCCATGCTCACTGCCTTTCGGCTCAAAGCATCGGCCACCAGGTTGGCCTTTCCCGAATGGTATAGTATAGTAATATCGTAATCCTTGAGCAATTCCTGCCATCTCCGCTGCCTCAAATTTAGATCCTTTTGCTTGAAGGCTACGGTGATCAGTAAATACCTCACAAGATACGCCATACAAGTAATGCCTCCAAATCTTTAAAGCATGAACTATGGCAGCCAGCTCCAAATCATGCACGGGGTAGTTCTTCTCATGAGGCTTCAACTGACGAGAAGCATAAGCAATAACTCTACCCTCCTGCATTAATACACAACCAATCCCAAATCTTGAGGCATCTACGGTATACGAACCCGAGGCTGACGGTAGCACCAATACTGGAGCTGTGGTCAAGGCTGTCTTGAGCTTCTGAAAGCTCTCTTCGCACTTGTCCGACCACACAAATGGAACACCCTTTTGAGTCAATTTGGACAAGGGCGATGCGATGGATGAGAATCCCTGAAAAAACCAGCGATAATAGCCTGCCAACCCAAGAAAGCTACGAATCTCTGTGACTGAGGACGGTCTAGGCCAACTCTGGACCGCCTCTATTTTCTTTGGATCAACCTGTATACCCTCGCTAGACACCACGTGTCCCAAGAAAGCCACTGAATTGAGCAAAAACTCGCACTTAGAGAATTTTGCATAAAGTTTCTCCTCCCTCAATCTCTGTAATACAACTCGCAAATGTTTTGCGTGCTCTTCCTGATTACGCGAGTACACCAGAATATCATCAATGAATACCACCACGAACGAATCCAGATAAGGCCGAAATACATTGTTCATTAACTGCATGAATGCTGCTGGGGCATTGGTTAGCCCGAAAGACATAACAAGAAACTCATAGTGACCACATCTAGTCTTGAAAGCAGTCTTAAGAATATTTGAATCCCTGATCTTCAATTGGTGATAACCCGAACGGAGATCAATCTTGGAGAACACTCGTGCTCCCTGAAGCTGGTCAAATAAATCGTCAATGCGAGGCAAAGGATACTTGTTCTTAATTGTTACCTTGTTCAATTGCCTATAATCGATGCACATTCTCATGGTGCCATCCTTCTTCTCCAGAAACAAAACCGGCACACCCCAAGGTGACACACTAGGCCGAATGAACCCCTTATCTAGGAGTTCTTGAAGTTGCTCTTTCAACTTCTTCAACTCTGGTGGTGCCATACGATACGGTGGAATAGAGATGGGCTGAGTGCCTGGCACTAGGTCAATGCCAAAATCAATATCCCTGTCCGGTGGCATGCCCTGCAGGTCTGCAGGAAATACATCGGGAAAATCCCGCACAACTGGAACAGAATCGATGCTTGGAGTCTCAGCTCCAACATCCCTCACAAACGCTAGGTATGCAAGGCAACCCTTCCCAACCATACGCTGGGCTTTCAAGTATGATATCACCCTACTAGAAATATAATCAGTCGCGCCACACCACTCGATCCGCGGCACACCCGGCACAGCCAAAGTAACTGTCTTTGCATGACAGTCTAAAATAGCACGACATGGAGATAGCCAATCCATGCCCAAAATGACATCAAAATATACCATGCTTAGTGGCAATAGATACACTCGGGTCTCCAGACCCCCAATAATCACTATACACGATTGATACACACGGTCCACAACAACAGTATCGCCCACCGGGGTAGACACATAAACCGGTAAAGCAAGAAACTCCCAGGGCGCACTCAAATAATGAGCAAAATATGAAGACACATATGAATAAGTGGAACCAGGATAAAATAATACAAAGGCATCTTTGTGGCAGACTGATACAATGCCTGTAATTACGGCATCTGAAGCACTGGCATCTGTTCTGCTTGGAATAGCATAGAATCGAGCCTGGCCACCACCTGCTCGACCTCCCCCTCTTGGGCGGCCTCTGGCTGCCTGACCTCCACCACTAACTGGTTGGGCGGGTGGTAAGGTAACTGGATCGGAAGTTGAGGGTTGACCCCTCTGTTGGGACGATCTAGCACCACGATGAGGACAATGCTTTCGTACGTGGCCCATCTCACCACACTCATAACAGTGCACTGGTGCTCTAGCAAATGCAATCGGCCTAGAAGGACCCTGGGCTGACGGAGCATGAGCTGGAAGGGCGCTGAGTGATGACTGGCCCTGCTACAATCCATGATAACCACGACTTGCAGATGCCCCACCATACCCTGGGCGGACTAGCTGAGCAGGCCTGAAGGAACAACCTCTACCTTGCTAAAACTGGCCTCTCGAAGGAGTGCCACTGTAATTACCCGATCCTCGAGGCCTCTTAGCCTCCCTCTCCTCTCGCTCCTGACGGCAAACCGTCTTAATTTCGCGAGCTATATAAACCACTTCCTCTAAAGTAGCACCCAATACTCTCTCTCTGGTCATAAGAATACGGAGATTATAGTTAAAACCATCCATAAACCTCCTGATCCTTTCACGATCAGTCGGAACCATCCAGACAGCATGTCGAGCCAACTCAGAAAATTTTGACTCATATTGCGACACAGTCATATCCCCCTGTAGAAGCCATTCGAACTGTCTACGTAGCTCCTCTCTGCGAGACTGCGGCACATACTTCTCCAAGAAAAGAGCGGAGAACTGCTGCCATGTAAGGGGCACTGCATCAAGCGGCCTACGCCTCTCATACGCCTCCCACCAATTAAAGGCAGCTCCCGTGAACTGAAATGTGGTAAATGCCACAGCACTAGAATCAAGAATCCCGGCTGTCCGGAGCATTCGCTGACACTTATCAAGAAAACCCTGGGCATCCTCGCCCTCAGCACCACTGAATGACGGAGGCTGGAGTCTGCCAAACCTCTCAAGGTGACGCTGCTCATCATCTGGCATAACTAGCATTATGAATTCCTAAGCCGGTGCAACTGGCTGGGTTGGAGGTGCCCCCGGCATCTGAAGTCCCTGCACTACCTGCTCAGGCGTGCGGGCAACTGGAGTCTGATTGCCTCCCCCGGCCTGTGAAGTGGTTGTGGCTGTGGTGGCTAAAACCGCCTGAGCTAGGCCAGTGCAAACAGATAATATCTGAGCTAAGGTCTCCTGAAGACCTAGAATAGCGATAGGCGCAGCTGGTGCCTGAACTGGTGCTGCTGGAGCCTGTTCCTGAGCGGGGGCAACTGGTAGATAAACAGATGCTGCCCTCGCTGCTCTGCCACTACCACGACCACGACCGCGTCCACGGCCTCTGGTGGCCTCAGTGGGTGGTACTGCTGGTCGTCCACCTCGTCCGGTAGTCTGCGGCCTCACCATCTGTGGGAGGACAGGATAGCAGAAGTTTTAGTACTCGGATCAACAAGTTCGCACGATAAGAATTTCAAGAATATGGAATTTTCCAAAAAAGGTTCTGCAGCCTCTGGAAGATAAATACAGACGTCTCCGTATTGATCCGCGAGACTCTACTAAACCCGCTCATGACTCGTGAGACCTATGTAACCTAGACTCTGATACCAACTTTGCCACGACCCAAAATCCCAACCATCATCGTGATGGCGCCTCTAATGAAGACAAGGCTAGCCAATTCAAACTAAACTTCATTCAAATAGTTAAACAATACGAAAATAATATAAGTACGATTTAATAACAGTAATTTGCGGAAAAATATAGTAAACCATCCCGACTACAGCCCGAACCGGGGTGTCACAAAGTCATGAGCAACTAATGAAAATCCTAATAATAAGAGTACTAATACAATATCTTGGCACAATTGTTCGAAGATACTAGAAATAACAAGATAAAAGAGATACGGGGCTGCGGACGCCAACAGCTACCTCGTAGTCTCTGAATCGCCACTTTGACAGTAGTAATCAATGTCTCGGAGCGGAACCGATAACCCCTGAATCTGCACACACGGTGCAGGGAGTAATCTGAGTACTTCCAACTCAGTGAGTAATACATATAAATAATGACTGAAAGTAAGAAAATATATAAGTCTTAGAGAAATCCACAACGAAACAGTAACATGTAAATGTCACAAGTAAATAGCATGAAGTAAATGAAAACAACACCAACACAACAAATGCATTACACAATATGACTCTCGTGGCGGCGTGCCACCCGATCCCTAGGTACCCGGTGTTCACTGTGGGGGGTTCAGTAGCGCAATATCTCGTGACGGCGTGTCACCCGATCCATTTATATCATATTCGTGGCGGCGTGCCACCCGATCCCATTAAAATCATTTGAAAATATCATTTTAGTTTCAAAACTGAGTTCATGAAATGAATCAATTCAGTAACAAATACCCCTGAAGGGTTCACATAACCGGCGAGATGCCCAAATATGACTTAGTAAACAATGACAAATACCCCTGAAGGGTTCACATAACCGGCGAGATGCCCAAATATGATAATATCAATAAGTTTTAATCAATTACGTAGTATAATCATCAATCGGGATGGACCAAGTCACAATCCCCAGTAGTAAACGACACAGTATAGCACTACGATGTGAAATTCCGGGGGT
>MCJB01011741.1:27032-94449 GCA_002018475.1 Nicotiana obtusifolia
CAATGTCTCGGAGCGGAACCGATAACCCCTGAATCTGCACACACGGTGCAGGGAGTAATCTGAGTACTTCCAACTCAGTGAGTAATACATATAAATAATGACTGAAAGTAAGAAAATATATAAGTCTTAGAGAAATCCACAACGAAACAGTAACATGTAAATGTCACAAGTAAATAGCATGAAGTAAATGAAAACAACACCAACACAACAAATGCATTACACAATATGACTCTCGTGGCGGCGTGCCACCCGATCCCATTAAAATCATTTGAAAATATCATTTTAGTTTCAAAACTGAGTTCATGAAATGAATCAATTCAGTAACAAATACCCCTGAAGGGTTCACATAACCGGCGAGATGCCCAAATATGATAATATCAATAAGTTTTAATCAATTACGTAGTATAATCATCAATCGGGATGGACCAAGTCACAATCCCCAGTAGTAAACGACACAGTATAGCACTACGATGTGAAATTCCGGGGGTTTCAAACCCTCAGGACATCATTTACAAGCATTACTCACCTCAAACCGGCTAAATCCTTAGCCCACGACGCTTTTGCCCTTTGAATTGGCCTCCACGTGCATCGAATCTATCCAAATTCAAAACAATTACCTCACAATATGTTGAGGGAACAAAGCCCAAGCGAAAATAATAAAAATTACTAAGAAATCCCGAAATTAGAAAAACCCGAGCCCCGGGCCCACTTCTCCAAATTTAGTAATTTCCATCCCAACGGGTTCCTTATCTCCTCACGAGTTCAACCATATAAAATTTATCGAATTCCGACGTCGGATCGACCTCCAAATCTTAAATCTAAACTTAAGGGTTTTCCACAATTTTCCCAACTAAATCACCAATTAATTGCTAAAAACAGTGATAAACTAAGGTAATTCCTCAAAAATTTAGTTAGGAACACTTACACCGAGATTCCTCTTGAAAATACCCCAATATTCGCTTCAAGATTCGTTTCAATCCGAGTTCTATGGCCCAAAGTATGTTTAAGATGACCAAAACTCTTCCTTTAAGAATTTGTCCATGAAAATCTCCTTTGGATATAGTTTTGAGGTTGATTTATGGTGATTCTATGATTTTTGGAGGTGTTTCTCTTCGTGGGTAACGAAAATGGGTTCTTGTAGGGAAAATGGGCATTGGTTTCTATTTAAAAAGGGGTCAAAAATCGGAACAATTCAGGTGCTCAAAATGCTGTTCGCATAACCAGAATGCTATCCGCATTCTGGTCGCATTTTTGACATTGATTTTTTGGCCCAGAATCTGTTTCACTTTGCTGTTCGCATTTTGCGTAGCATAACCAAAAAGCTGTTCGCATTTTTGACATCAGGCGTAGCATTTCTAACGTTTATGCAGATTTTCTTTCTTTGACATAAAAATATTAAAAACTTTCTCATATGATGTCCGACTTGGGCGATTCTTTTTGCTATGATTCCGAAATTTCGATACAGATCTAATGCTTCAATTAAAACTGAATTTGGAGCCCGTTTGGATAATATTATACCACTTGTTCTTTAAGAGATGACATCGACACATTCTTGAAATGCCAAAGTTAAACTCCATCAACCATCAAAAAATCCATTCGAGGCCCTCGGGACTTCAACCAAATATATCAACAAATCTTAAAACATCACATGGACTTATTCGAGGCCTCAAATCACATCAAACAACGCTAAATACACGAATCATACCCCAATTCAAGCCTAATGAAACTTAACAAATTCCAACTTCTACATTCGATGCCGAAACCTATCAAATCGAGTCCGATTGACCTCAAATTTTGCACACAAGTCATAAATAACATAACGGACCAATGAAGATTTTCAGAACTGGATTCCGACCCCGATATCAAAAAGTCAACTCCTCGGTCAAGCATTTCAAAAATCTTCTATTTTCCAACATTCGCCAAAATGCGTTGAATTGTCCTACAGATATCCAATTTCAAATCCGGACATACGCCTAAGTCCGAAATCACCATACAAAGCTATAACAACTCTCAGAATTCCATTGTGACCCTCGGATCAAAATCTCGCCTAACAACCGAAAATCGCCAAAATACTAACTCCACCAATTCTAGCCTAATTCCACACCGGACCTCCAAAATCAATTCTGATCGCAATCCTAAGTCATAAATCACCCCCCGAAGCTAACTGAACCATCGGGATTCACATTCGTACCCTCTAACTCATAGATCAACATCCGGTTGACTTATCCAACTTAAACCTTCTTAAAAAGAGACTAAGTGTCTCATTTCTTACCAAATTCACTCCAAACGCAAACCATTCAACGTGATTACACAAGACACGGATAACAAAGCGTAAATGAAGTAGGGATGGAAAAGACAGAGTGGTAATCCATGAGACAATTTACCGGATCGTCACAATTTTGCTAGTAAAAATGGAGTCTGGATGTACCGGTTCCGATTGTCTGGAGAGGTTGTGACCTTTACAGAAGGAAGCTTGTAAGTGATTTTAAGTTTTTCACCATTTAGGCATTCTTTGGTTTTCACAAAAAACTTAGTTGGAATGACAACTTCTTGGATACAGCTTCTGTCTGGACCAGTGTCAAATAAAGCTATGCCAGTCCAAACAAAGGACTCATCGATGATGAGAGTGATCCTAATGTGATACTTCTGAATCCTAATCGAGGAGAGGTGTCCAAAGAAAGATTATTTTTCATCATCTTCCTGGTCAGAGGTTCAACAACCTGTAATGCCATTATCTTCTGTAATTCAGAAGGGGCGTTCTTTAATTCGAATGGCATTACATTCCATTCTTACTGTCCGAAAGGGACTGCAAAAGCGGTCTTGTACTGTCTTTTGGGTCGATTTGTATTTTCCAAAATCCAGATTTTAAATCGAACTTAGAGAAAATTATGGCAGCATAGACTCTTTGTACTAAGTCTTTCTTGTTAGGAATAGGAGACCTAATCCATCTAAGTGCTGCGTTAAGAGGTTTGTTAATTGATAACCAAGCGAGGGACTCCGCGCTCGATTTTGGAGTTTTTGTTGACATAAAATGCCGCACAACTCCAGGAGATTTTGAAGCCGAAATAATCCTTTTGCTTAAGAGATCATTGATCTCTTTTTGACAATGCATTGTAAGCTCAGGATTCATTTGAATGGGTCGAGCTTTAGCTGGAATATTTTTTTCATCAAAGTCAGGTTCGTACGAAAGCCCAACAATGTGCCTTTTTCATTTCTAAAATGCCATCGGCAAGTCGAAACAAAGCTCCTGTTTAATTCTATCTTTTAAAGTTTTTATTTTAGAAGAGAATATAGAGTCAGTCAATTGCTTATGTATTCCTTGAAAAGCAAATTCTTCTTTTAAGAACATAATTTGCTTTTCTTTATTTTGTAAAGAATGATTGGTTTCATAAGCTGTAGGCTTATGAAAAGGAAGTAGAACGTTACTTGTGGGATAATCCACATGAATGCCTTTGTTTGTGACTAGGTATGGTTTGCAAAGTTGGATGAAAGGAATACCTAGGATTAGTGCATTGCAAAGGTTTTTCGCTAGTAAAAATGGAGTCTGGATATACCAGTTCCAGTTGTCTGGAGAGGTTGTGACCTTTACAGAAGGAAGCTTGTAAGTGATTTTAAGTTTTTCACCATTGGCGGCCCTTAGGTGTTCTTTCGTTTTGACGAAAAGCTTAGTTGGAATGACACCTTCTTGGATACAACTTATGTCTGCACCAGTGTCAAATAAAGCTATGCCAGTCCAAACAACGGACTCACCGATGATGAGAGTGATCCTAACGTGGTACTTCTGAATCCTAATCGAGGATAAGTGTCCTAAGATGGATTCTGTTTCATCATTGTCTTCGTCAGAGGTTGCAACAACCTGTACAGCGTCTTTGAGCTTTTGTGGCTCATTAGATAATTGTTGGAGAACAAGTCAATCTAGTCCTTGTCTGGCTTTTATTTCCCTAATCTCTTCCTTTAGGTGTGCTATCTCAGATTGAAGGTCTGAAATTGTCACTTTTGCTACCTTAGGGCTATCAGAGGTAAATCTCTTAAGGATATCAGTAATGTTGTAGGTATTCGCTACCTGGGGGTCATTTTGAAAAGTTGAAGACGAGGATGTTGAAGGCTTATTAAGGATTGTCTTAAGTTTTCCCAAATAGTCCTTTTTAAGTTCAGGATCTTGAAAATCACCAATCACTTAAAGAAGAAGATCTTGTTCTCTCATGAGAACATTAATCTGAGGGAGGTCGTCCTGGTCAGACTCTTGTGAGGATGAGGAAGATGAATCTAGATCATCTTTGAGTATGTTGTTAAATTTCTCGTCATCGGACATTTCGTTATCTGTAATATCTGAAGAATCGCTTAATTCAACAAGCAATTTATCTATTTTGTTTAGAGTAGGTTCTCAAGTTGTGGGCTCTTAATCTTCTGAGAGACTTTGCAAAACTTGGCGATCTGGCCTGGTTTTCCACGCTTGAAACATTTGTTAGTGGAAGTAAAAGTTTTTCCGTTTTTAAGAAAAGATTTAGAAGACTTATACTTTGTATAGGAAGGTTTCCTATTCTTATTGAAATTGTATTTTCTAATTTAGGACGAATCGGTTTTAGGATTCTTCTTCCTATGAGGTTTACTACCGCATGAAGGAAGACCAAATTGTTCGCATAAACTTACCAAGTCTCTACATCTTTGTGCCCTATCCTTGGCAAGTTGCCTAAGCATCTTATCTTGCCGGAAAATTTTGAGAGCAACTTGTTGAATCTGGCTAACTATCTGGCTGTAGGTGATTTGATCATATGGAACAATATCACCGGAATATTGACTCTGAAATTCTTCCTTGTCTAAATCTCTTAGGGACTTAGGCAAACCATCTAGGAATTTTTCTTTCCGATAAGGGAGGTTCATTTGGTCTTTCATAGATTCGGGTTAGGAAGGAATCCTTATACTACCTAATGTTTGAAAGAGTTTTGCACTTAAGGTTATTAAGTATTTCAGAGGATTTTTCTCTAAAAATACCTGGACAACCTACAAATATTTTGATGATTGTGTAAATCAATGTGTTGATAGAATAAGGGAATTTTTTTGCCGTCCTTTAGGATTGGTTGTCCTAATTCATCTAATTTAACAGCTTTGAAAATTTGTTGTTTTTCCTCGTCGCATAAATGGGTATCCCACCATCCCTTAAGTTGACCTGTAAAACCAGCGACTAAGACATGGGTAGTACTCTGGTCGGGACACTTTTGGGAGGTTTTGTAAACAGTTTCTACCATGGTCATCTGCTGTAATTTGGCAAGAATAGTATATTCGGAACATCCATCGATATTCCACTCATAGATATTATGAGCATTATAATTATTCTGCATGGTATTGGGTCTTTCTTCTAAGACTACATCTGGATGTGTAGCTCTAGTGTAATAGAGTTTTTGAGGCTTTCGCCAGTTGGAAAATTCTGACTTAATAGGTGCTAATTCTGGAGGAGGTTTGTCCTCTAAGGAAATTTGTGAAAATTGCTCAGATTCGTTATCGGAGTCGGTTTCTCCTAAAGCTCCTATGAACACAGAAGATATTTCTTCAGACTGTCGGACTGGAGTGTCCTTGACTGATAGGGATTTCTCTATTTCCGTGATTCTCTGTTGAAGTTCAAAGAGTTTTGGAGAATTCGCAGAATGATAAATAACAGGTTCTCTAGTATGAGTTCTAGGGATCTCGTATGGCTTGAATAAAGGAGTCGTAGAGGTAGAAGGTCCTACTGTTTGTTTCTTCTGAGAAATTGAAGTTGAATTTGAAACTAGGTATTCTCCAAGAGTTTGCAAATACTTGTTTGTATAAATATTCTGTTCAAAAATATTTTTAATATCTTTGCCAGTGATCGGCTAAGTATCAGCTCTCTTTTTGAAAGGTGAGGCTATAATAGAGCTGCTAGCAAAGTTTGTTAAAAACCATTGTGATGGAGCAAGTTCGGAAATTATTTTTTTGCCAGTATTGGTTTTCCATAGTTTTGAAACATTAATTGAATTTAAAAATGAGAAATCTATTTGGTTATAGTTCGCATAAATTTCAAACCATTTGAAGAAATTGATTAGTTGTTTAATAACGTTTAGGATGTCATAGAAAATTGATTGGATTTTCTTTCTTTATTCTCCTTTATACTTATTTAAAAACCAAGTTCTTTTAAAATGATTTTCAGGAGAATAAAATTCTTTTTGGAGGCCTTTTTTTGTCAATTTCAAATTCAATCACCAAAGCACCAACAATGTTGTCAGCTCCTAATTCGGCACCTAGTGACGTATAGGTAGGAGAATCTGGTCGTTTGTAGATAGTGTCGGTAGAGGGAACTATTTCTGGGTTTTCTACCTTATTCCTAACTTGCGGAACTCTACATTCGAAGTCTACCATCTCGATTCAAGTAGGATATGAAGATACTGAATGTCTAGAAGAATGAATCGGTGGAATTTCAAACTGTGAAGCGGCAGAGGAACTTACTCTTTGGCTAAGGGACCTCTGAAAGGAAACTAGCACAGATCTGGAAGGGAGTTGTTGGATCAGGGAAACCGTCGTGTTTTGTTGCTTTTGGGCAGGAGTGGCATCCTGCAGAAGCTAGTTTTTCGGGAGAGAAAGCTGATTCCAAGAGATTGGTCTTGGAATAGACGGATGAGACCTTTGCAGATCTGTCTGAAAGAGAACTGTTTCACCTTTGTGAGTAGTTCTCATAGCTACAGTGTTAAAGGCAGAACTCATTGCCTTATATTGGATTCTATAATTAATTGCTACTGGAAGAGAGCCAGCCTTAGTATAAAAAAATTAGAAGTCTTAATATTTAGGGTCAAGGCATCTACAATGTTTCTATCCTTAAGGGAGACTGTGAAGTTAGGAAAACAGTCGAAAATAAATTGGACCATTGCAAGGGCTGGTTTCTACCATTCCTAACAATGAATCATTGAACTCTAGAAATCTAGAATCTTTAAGACAGAGTAGGAGTGATGTGTCCAATCCTTCTCTGGATAAAGGCTGTGCGACTATTTGTACTAAACCAAAATGGATGTAATTATATTTCTTCCTATATTTTTCAATAGATTTGATATTGAGAAGTTTGATTTCCTCATGGTCTGAGTGCAGAGAAATAGTCTGCTCAATGGTAGATATATGATAATCACTTGTCAAGCTCCATTTTTTAGACTTGTAAATTGTTGACTGGGGATATTTGGGGATTTTTCCGTCGTCAATTGATTGCTGCAAATCGGAGAAACTAATCTCTTCCTTGAGCTTAAAATTGGAAGAAGATGAGGAGAAGGATGAACTCGTAAATCTAGACGAGAGGGAGTGGAAGTATGACATAGCAATAATTTAAATTTCTTCCTATCTCGGCTCGAGAGACCAAGTGGTTTCATGAAGAAGTTATTCAAGTTCTTAACTCTACTATATGTGGAAGAGTCAGATCTGGCGTTAAAATTCATAGATCTATAAATTATATTACCGTGTAAGAGATTTGTTCAGATCTTATCTTACCATTGTGTTTAGGGTTAGATGTAGAGGGTAGATCTGTAAGTATACTAATTCTTTTGCTCAAAAGAGATAATCTTTATAATTTTTTTATGAAGAATTACTCCTGGATGACCCAAAGGTTTTACAACCACCTTCAAGCCTACCAGGTATATTTACAAGCATCACCTCACCATAATCCCTGGGAACCACGCTTACAGTGCAGATCAAAAAGGATCCCAGTGCCATCTTCAAAGATTTTTCGTATTACAAACATATGTTTAACCATTTTATGAAAAAGAATCAGTAAATCAGTAAATCTATTATAAGATCTAACAACTTTGCACTATAACAAGATAAAGTAAGAACAACTCTCAAACTTAACCATAAATAAAGAGATTCGTGAGTTTCAAACTAGATCTGGTAGTACCACATAACAGTATGTTAAAAACAAGAATTATATCCTTACTTCCCCGCTGGTCTCATCTATCTATTGCAAAAGCAACGACCTATATATATATATATATATATATATATATATATATATATATTGGATAGATGGATACCAAAATGATAGGGGGTATAAAAGTGGACAGTGATTAATGAAAATGATACGGGGTATACAAAAGGTGGAAGATTTTAATGTGATGTAAAATCCTACTCGGTACTCTCTCGCTCTCTTAATCTATAAATTTTCATTGAAAATATTTTATTAAAATGATGAACTGATATTACCCCGCAATATACTTTTTTTTTCACTCTGTTCATTTCTTCTCTCCAATTTTTTAAAGATTTGGATCTTTTCTTAATATCTCTTTCTTTAACCTCAGCATGGCCACAGTTAAACACATTTTCCCATTCTAACACCTTTCGTGACAATATTTTGGGCTTTAACTGGTCTCTCATAGGAATTTACAGGTTAATCCATTAGAGTTATTAAGAAATTGGAGAGATAACCATATACTTAGATTGACTTTTTGATTATTTACAAGCTAGCAACTAAGAAATTAAAATATAAAACATGGACATAATATAAAGATATAAATAAATTGGGGTAATAAATAGTAACATAATTAATAGATAAAAATAGTAACTTACATGTTTACAGGAGAGAGATTTCCCTTTCAGTAAACCCAAAAGATTTTACTGGACTTGACAATAAGGAAAACTTGCACACTAAAGCATGAAGCTTTATTTATTTTACAAGTTTAAGATAGATAATACTAAAGCATACATCGGCAAATATATTACAAAGGGGGTTATGGATGGAGGATGGTTTTGTATTTGGTCGAAGGGAAGAGAGTATGTTTTCTTCAGATGGCTCTTGTAGGTGTGTCTATCTTCTTCATTCTTGCTCTTCTTATATAGTCGAGTGTTTGGAGCAGATTTTAAAATGGACTTCAAACATATTCAGAAACCTTTCTTTTCTAGCCTTGTCGGGTACTTCATTGGGCCCCATTGTCATATGGTTTGAGCAGAGATGATCCCTTTTTATTTGTCACTTTATAATTAAATTTTTCACTCAAATGCTCTAAAGTCTTTTCAGCACTACTTTATGTCGTTTCTTCTTTTTTCACGTGTCATTTGCATTATTGTACCTCCTATGTCAGAGTGATTCTTCACTATTTGTCATCATGTCTTCTGTTTTGTTCTCAAAATTTTATTCTATGTTTCAAGATTATGTAGAGCTATTGAGTCTAAACTCATTTCCGAGTCATCATTTGGATCATGAGCATCTTGATAGTTTAGGTAGTTCTCATCCTCTTAATTATCATCTTCTCCTGATCTTTGGGACATGTAACAACCCGACCGGTCGTTTTGAGTTCTAGTGCGGCGGTTTGAGGCCTTGATAGCTTCACTTTAGGTATTATGACTTGTAAGGATGGTCGGAATTGAATTTCGGGAAGTTCAAGATTTTTTTGGAAAGAAAATTCTAATTTCGAAAGCTTTAAGTAGGAAGAATTGACTAAGATTTGAATTTTGAGTAAACGACCTTGGAATCGGGATTTGAAGGTTCCAACAGGTTCTTATGATGATTTTGATATTTGGAGTGTCTCCGGATGTTGATTTAGAGGTCTATAGGCTATTTCGGCGTAAATTGTCTAAAGTTAGGAAGTTGATGATTTTGGAAAGGTTGACCAGGAGTAGACTTTTATATATCAGGGTCGGTTTCCAATTTCTGGCAGTTGAAATAGGTGCGTAATGTCAATTAGGACTTGTGTGCAAAATTTGAGGTCAATCAGACTTGATTTGATAGGTTTCGGCATCAGATGTAGAAGTATGAAGTTTTAAAGTTCATTAAGCTTGAATTGGGCTTTGACTCATGGTTTTAGTGTTGTTTGATGTGATTTAAAGGCTCGACTAAGTTCGTGTGATGTTTTAGGACTAGTTAGTATATTTGGTCGAGGTACCGGGGGCCTCGGGTGGATTCTAGATGATTAATGGATTGAATTTGGCCTTATGGAAATGCTGGTGGCACATATTTGGTGTAACCGCACCTGCAAGGTTTGGGCCGCAGGTGAGTAGCCGCAGAAGCGGCACTATGGCCGCAGAAGTGACGTTTGGAATAGCTAGGATGGCCGCTAATGCTAGTGTATTTCAGCATCTGGAGCCCGTAGATATGAAGGGAGCTCCGCGGAAGTAGAAAACAAGAGGGGCAGCTGGGTCGCAGAAGTGGAGGGGTATCCTCACATGCGGGAGCGCGGAAGCGCGTGGTTGACCGCAGAAGCGGCGCAGAAGAGAAATGTGGTTCGCAGATGCAGATTTCGCCTTGCTTGGAGGGAACTGCGCATGCGATGGATTTTCCACAAGTGCGGCTGGTGTTCCGCAGCTGCGGAAAGTCGTATGGGCAGATTGTTTTAACAACGGAACTTGGCCCATATTTCTTCCATTTTTCACTTGGTTGGGCGATTTTGGAGAGCTTCAAGGAAGAAATATGGGCCAAGTCCCGTTTTAAAACAATCTGCCCAGCCGACTTTTAGCATCTATGGAAACTCTGCCGCACCTGCGGTTCCGCACTTGTGGAAAATCCATCGCAGGTGCGATTTCCTCCAAGCCAGGTGAAGTCCGCATCTGCAGACCACATTTCGCTTCTGTGCGACTGCTTCTGCGGTCAACCATGCGCTTCTGCGCTCCCGCATGTGCGGATACCCCTCCGCTTCTGCGACTCAGCTGCCCTCTCATTTTCTGCTTATGCAGAGCTCCCTTTGCATCTGCTGGCTCGCAGATGCGGAAATACACTCGCATCCGCAGCCATCCCAGCTAGTCCAAAGGTCGCTTCTGTGGCCACAGTGCCTCTTCTGCGGCTTCGCACCTGCGGCTAAAACCTTGCAGGTGAGGTTACACCAGATATATGCCACTAGAATTTTCATAAGGCCAAATGCAATCCTTTAACAATCCAGAATCCATCCGAGGGCCCTGGGACCTTGACCAAATATACCAACCAGTCCTAAAACATCACTCGAACTTAGTCGAGCCTTTGCACCCCAACTTTAGCTCAATGAACTTTGAAACTTCATACTTTTACATCCGAATGCTGAAACCTATCAAATCAAGTCCGATTGATCTCAAATTTTGCATACAAGTCCTAATTGATATGACGGACCTACTCCAACTGGCCGAAATCGGAACCCAACCCCGATATCAAAAAGTCCACTCTTGGTCAACCTTTCCAAAAAGCATCACCTTTTCAACTTTCGCCAATTGACCCCGAAATAACCTATGGACCTCTAAATCAACATTCATACACGCTCCTAAGAACAAATCATCATACAAACCTGTTGGAACCTTAAAATCTCGATTCCAAGGTCGTTTACTCAAAAGTTAAACCTCAGTCAATTCCTCCTACTTAAAGCTTCCAAAATTATAATTTTCTTTCCAAATAAATCTCGAACTTACCGAAATTCAATTCCGACCACACTTACAAGTCATAATACCTAAAGTGAAGCTAATCAAGGCCTCAAACTGCTGCACAATGCACTAGAGCTCAAAACAACCGGTCGGGTCGTTACATGTCTCAAAGATCATGAGAAGAAGATAATTACGAAGATGAGAACTACCTAAACTACCAAGACGCTTAGGATCAAAATGATGACTCGAAAATGAGTTTCGACTCAATAACTCTGCATAATCTTGACACGTAGAATAAAATTTTGAGAACAAAACATAAGACAAGACGACAAATAGTGAATAATCACTCTGGCACAAAAGGTACAATAATGCAAAAAACATGTGAAAAAAGAAGAAACGACATAAAGTTGTGCTGAAAAGACTTTAGAGTTTGAGTGGAAAAAATAATTATAAAGTAACAAATAAAAAGGAATCATCTTTGCTCAAGCCATGTGACGATGGGGCCCAATGAAGTCCCCGACAAGGCTAGAAAAGAAAGGTTTGTAAGTATGTTTGAAGTCTTTTTTAAAATCCGCTCCAAAGACTCGGCTATATAAGAAGAGCAAGAATGAAGAAGATAGACACACCTACAAGAGCCATCTGAAGAAAAACATACTCTCTTCCCTTCAACCAAATACAAAACCATCGTCCATCCATAATCCCCTCTGTAAAAATTTTCCTTATGTATGATTTAGTATTGTCTATCTTAAACCTGTAAAATAAATAAAGCTTTATGCTTTAGTGTGCAACCTGTAAAAAAAATAAAATCTTCTAAACCTTGATTTGTAACTTCTATTGAGGCAGTCTTGATTATATATTCTAGATTTATTATGTCTAATTTACAAATGATTTTATTAGTTTCCCTGTGTTTTAAAGGTTTTTCTCCTATTATCTCTATTTCATCTAATATTTTTATTATATCTTCGAAATCCTTTTCATTTTTTATAATTCCTATATTTTCCATCCTTGTTTTAAAATGATATAATTATGTTTCAATATCTATCAAGGTATAATCTTTTTCTAATATATCTTGATTCTCATCATTTTCTAATAGAAGAACTTTAGACTCTTCTTTTATTTTACAACATGTATTTTTATTTTCACATTCTTTACAACATTCTTTTTATTCTTTTTGCAGGTCTTTACGGTTTTATTTCAGGCGTGTGCTTATTTTAGTTTCAACATTTATTGTTTGTACCGGTGTACGAGTAATATTTTTAAAGAATATCACTCCGTATCTACTTAGCAAATAACTACCATTATTATATAAAATGAAACGTAACCCTAATATGTGACGACCCAGCTAGTCGTCTCATGAGTTACCGCTCTGTTTTCCCCGTTTCTGCTTTATTATACTTCGTTAGCTGTGTTTTAGGTAATCACGTTGAGCAGTTTGAGTGTGGAGGGGATTTGGTAAGAAATGAGACACTCAGTCTCTTTCAAGAAGGTTTAAGTTGTAAAATTCAACCGGATGTTGACTTACGAGTTAGAGGGCTCGGATGTGAATTCCGATGATTCGATTAGTTTCAGGAGGTGATTTATGACTTAGGAGTGTGATCAGAATTGGTTTTGGAGGTCCGGTGTAGAATTAGGCTTGAATTGGTGAAGTTAGAATTTTCGCGATTTTCGGTTGAAAGGCGAGATTTTGATCCGAGGATCAGAACGGAATTCCGACAGTTGCTGTAGCTTCGATATGTGAATTAGGACTTTTGTGCAAAATTTCAGGTCATTCGGACATGGTTTGGTTGGGTTTAGATAAAAAGAGCGATTTAGAGGATTTTGAAATCCTTAGGCTTGAATCTGACGCGAATTTGGCGTTGAGAGGTTGTTTTGAGCGTTCAGAAGGTTGGAACAAGTTCGAATAATGCTATGTGATATGTTGGCATGTTTTGGATGAGGTTCCAGTAATCTCGGCTGAGTTTTGGGTGGTTAAACGGACTATTTCATCTTTGGAAAGAAAAACTTGTAGAAAAACCCGATGCCGAGAATGTGGTCGAATTTCTCAAATGCGGACCGCATATCTCTCAAAGAGATTGCAAACCCAGCCAGATTTCTAGGCAAAGTTTATGTTAGAAATGCGGTAAGAAATGCAGTCGCATTTCTAACATGCGTACTGCAGATCTTACATTGAAATCGCAGAACAAGACAGTGTTTTGGGCAAAAATTAACGATAAGAATGCGATAGAGAATGCAATCGCATTCTTGAAATGCGGACCGTAAGCCATGCCTCACACTGAATTTGCGATGAAGGCTAGGGTTCAATCTGCGATGGTTGCGTCAAATATGCGGACCGCATATCTGTTATGCGACAGATATGCGATCGCATTTTAGGCCTGACATGGGTGTTTTTGTCTCTATTATTGACCCCGTTATAAATAGAAATCAGTACCCATTTGCCACGCAAAAACCATTTTCGTTATCAACGAAGAGGAACACCTCCAAACACCATAAAATCACAGCAAATCAACCTCAAAACTATATCCAAAGGAGATTTTCTTGGTCAAATTCTTAAGGAAGGAGTTTTGGCCATCTTGAATATAGTTGGAGCCATAGAACTTGGATTGCAACTAATCTTGAAGGGATTTTTGGAAGATTTTCAAGGGAAACATCGGGGTAAGTGTTCCTAACTCAATCTTGGTCAAATTACCCAAATCTATTGCCATTCTAGTATGTAATTGGAGATTTAAGTTGGAGAAAGTTGTGGAAAACCCTTAAGTTTAGATTTTAAGACTTGAAGGTCGAACCGATGTCGGAATTCGATAAATTTCGTACAGTTGAACTCTTGGGCAGATAAGGAACCCGTTGATGTGAAAATTCCTAAGCTTTGAGAAGTGGGCCCGGGGGCTCGGGTTTTGCTAATTTCGGGATTTCATAGTATTTATTGATCGTTTTCGCGTGGGCTTTGTTACCCCAGCATATTGTGACATATTAGTTTTAAATGAATAGATTTGACACGCGCGGAGGCTAATTCAAAGGGCAAAGGCGTCGCGAGCTAAGAACTTAGCCGGTTCGAGGTGAGTAGTGATTGTAAATGATGTTTAGAGGGTTTGAAACCCCAAATTTGCACATCGTAGTGCTATATTGAGGTGAGGCACGCGCTCGATGATGAGCGTGCGGTCGTTTACTACTGGGAATTGTGACTTGGTCCGTCCCGATTGATAATTTTTACTACATATTTGATTGAAACTTATTTGCATCATGATTTGGGCTGATTGCCATATTTGGGCTTCGTGCCGATTATGTGAACTCTTCGAGGGTATTTATCACTGTTTCCTCACTATTTTGATTCAATACTTGAACTCAGTCATGTTGTTTTCCACTGTTTTACGACTCAGCCACTTTTACTCAGTTTTGATATTTAAATGACATTTTTAAATGATGAAAAAGGGATCGGGTTGCAGGCCGCCACGAGATATAATGGGATCGGGTGGCACGCCGCCACGAGATATAATAGGATTGGGTGGCACGCCGCCACGAGATATGATATAGCGCTTGGGCCGTATGGGGCCCCTCCCGAAGTCTGTACACCCCCCAGTGAGCGCAGGGTACCCGTTGTGATGTGATATATAGCCCGAGGGGCTGATATTGTGATGTGATGAGCCCGAGGGGCCGATGTTGTACCATGTGATATGCCCGAGGGGCTGATACTGTTATTATGATATAGCCCGAGGGGCGTGTTTTTAAAAAATACTGAGCCGAGGGGCGGTTTTAAATGTTTTCTTTTACTTCACGTTATTACTTGAAAGACTTACATGTTTCACCTGTTGAAAGGAGTTTCTACTTCATATAACTGCTTCATTATAGAATGCCTTGTGCTTTGTGTGGTTCCTTGCTTTCCGCCATTATTTATGATTATTACTCACTGAGTTGGAAGTACTCAAATTACTCCCTGCACCATGTGTGCAGATTCAGGCATTATTGATTCCGCTCTGAGGCATTGACTACGAATGTCAGAGCGGTGATTCAGAGACTACGAGGTAGCTGTTGGCGTCCGCAGCCCCGTATCTCTCTTTTCTTGTTGTTTCCACACTCTTCAGACTATTGTGCCAAATGTTATATATATATATATATATATATATATATTATACTGGTAGTAGGATCCACAGATGCTCATGACATTGTGACACCTCGGTTTGGACTGTTGTTGGGATGGTTAGCTATGTTTCCGTAATTTACTGTTATTAAATTTTGCTAGTACTGTCTCCTTGTTAAATTAACTGCTTAAATTGAGGTTTAGTTTGAATTAGATAGCCTTGTCTTCACGAGAGGCGCCATCACGATCGGGTTCGGGATTAGGGTCGTGACAAGTTGGTATCAGAGCCTATGTTAAATAGGTATCACGAGTCATGAGCAGGTTTAGTAGAGTCTTGTGGATTGGTACGGAGATGTCTGTACTTATCTTCGAGAGGCTGCGGAACCTTTCTAGGAAAACTCCATATTCTTGAAATTCTTGTCGTGTGAACTTGTTGATTCAAGCACTAAACTTCTGCTATCCTATTCTCTCACATATGGTGAGGCCGCGAACTACCGGACAAGGTGGACGACCACCATTACCACCCACTGAGGCCGCCAGAGGCCGTGGACGCAGTCGTGGCCATGGCAGAGGCAGAGCAGCGAGGGCGGCATCAGTTGATCCACCAGCTGCCCAGCTCAGGAACAGGCTCCAACAGCACAAGTTCAGGCACCAGCTGTGCCAATTGTGATTCCAAGTCTTCAGGAGGCCTTGGCTCAGATCTTAACCATTTGCACTGGCCTGGCTTAGGCAGTCTCAGCCAACGCAGCGGCAGATACATCATAGGCCAGGGGAGACAATCGGACCCCCGCTGCTCGCACACCTGAGCAGGTAGTGCAGGGACTTCAGATGCCGGGCACCTCCAGCCCAGCCGGTTGCACCAGCTCAGGAATTCATAGTACCGGATATGCCAGATGATGAGCAGTGTCGTCTTGAGAGGTTTGGCAGGCTCCAGCCTCCGTCATTAAGTGGTGCTAAGGGCGAGGATGCCCAGGGTTTTCTTGACAAGTGTCAGCGGATGCTCCGGACAGCCGGGATTCTTGATTCTAGTGGTGTTGCATTTACCACATTTCACTTTACGGGAGCTGCCTTTAATTGGTGGGAGGCGTATGAGACGCGTAGGCCGGTTGATGCAGCGCCCCTTAGTTGGCAGCAGTTCTCTACTCTTTTCTTGGAGAAGTATATGCCGCAGTCCCGCAGAGAGGAGCTGCGTAGACAGTTCGAATGGTTGCGACAGGGGAATATGACTGTGTCGCAGTATGAGTGGATATAGCTCGCGAGATTGAGACGGTTCACCGTCAGGAGCGAGAAAAAAGGGAGGCTAAGAGGCCTCAAGGATCGGGCAGCTATAGTGGTACTCCTTCGAGGGGCCAGTTTCAGCAAGGTAGAGGTCGTTCCTTCAGGCCTACTCAGTTAGCTCGTCCAGAGTACCGTGGGGCATCTGCAGGTCGTGGTTATCATGGGCTGCCGCAATCATCACTCAGCGCCCTTCCAGCTCGTACTCGGTCGGCCCAGGGTCCTTCTATGCCGAGTGCATTTGCTAGATAACTAGGGAGCTGTTATAGTGTGGTAAGATGGGCCACATGCGGAGGCAGTGTCCTCACTTAGGTACTAGATCGTCCCAGCAGAGGGGTCAGCCCTCGACTTCTGCTCCAGTTACCTTACCACTAGCCCAGCCAGCTAGGGGTGGAGGTCAGGCTGCTAGAGGTCGCCCTAGAGGGGGAGGTCGAGCAGGCGGTGGCCAAGCTCGATTTTATGCTATCCCAGGCAGGACAGATGCCAGTGCTTCAGATGCCGTTATTATAGGTATTGTTTCAGTCTGCCACAAAGATGCCTCTGTATTATTTGATCCTGGTTCCACCTATTCATATGTTTCCTCATATTTTGCTCATTATTTGGGTACGCCCCAGGAGTTTCTTGCTTTACCTATTCATGTGTCTACCCCGGTGGGTGATACTGTTGTTGTAGACTTTGTGTACCGGTCATGTGTAGTAACTATTGGGGGTCTGGAGACCCGAGTGGACCTATTGCTATTAA
The DNA here is from genome assembly GCA_002018475.1 of Nicotiana obtusifolia. Classification (NCBI taxonomy): domain Eukaryota; kingdom Viridiplantae; phylum Streptophyta; class Magnoliopsida; order Solanales; family Solanaceae; genus Nicotiana; species Nicotiana obtusifolia. The sequence goes on from MCJB01011741.1 coordinate 44,425, forward strand.
GCATGGTAGATTTGATGTCATTTTGGTCATGGATTGGTTATCTCCGTGTCGTGCTATTTTAGACTGTCATGCTAAGACAGTTACTCTGGCTATGCCGGGTGTACCGCGGATTGTGTGCCGTGGCGTGACTGATTATGTTCCTATCAGGGTGATATCATTCTTGAAGGCACATCGTATGGTTGGGAAGGGTTTCCTTTCATACATAGCGTTTGTGAGGGATGTTGGAGCTGAGACTCCAAGCATTAACTTTATTCCAGTTGTGAGGGATTTTCCCGATGTCTTTCCTGCAAATCTGCCGGGCATGCCACCGGACAGGGATATTAATTTTGGTATTGACCTGGTGCCGGGCACTCAGCCCATCTCCATTCCACCGTATCATATGGCACCAGCAGAGTTGAAAGAATTGAAAGAGCAACTTCAGGAACTCCTAGATAAGGGGTTCATTCGGCCTAATGTGTCACCTTGGGGTGCGCCGGTTCTGTTTGTGAAAAAGAAGGATGGCACGATGAGAATGTGCATCTATTATAGGCAATTGAACAAGGTAACCATTAAGAACAAGTATCCCTTGCCTCGCATTGATGATTTATTTGACCAGCTTCAGGGAGCACGAGTGTTCTCCAAGATTGATCTCCGTTCAGGATATCACCAGTTAAAGATCAGGGATGCAGATATTCTTAAGACTGCTTTCCGGACTAGATATGGTCACTATGAGTTTCTTGTTATGTCTTTCGGGCTAACCAATACCCCAGCAGCGTTCATGCAGTTATTGAACAATGTATTTCGGCCTTATCTAGATTCGTTCATTGTGGTATTCATTGATGATATTCTGGTGTACTCGTGTAGTCAGGAAGAGCACGCGAGCACTTGCGAGTTTTATTGCAAAGATTGAGGGAGGAGAAGTTGTATGCAAAATTCTCTAAGTATGAGTTTTGGCTCGGTTCAGTGGCTTTTTTGGGGCACGTAGTGTCCAGCTAGGGTATACAGGTTGATCCGAAGAAGATAGAGGCAGTTCAAAGTTGGCCTAGACCGTCCTCAGTCACAGAGTTCTGTAGCTTTCTTTTGTTGGCAGGCTATTGTCGCCAGTATGTTCAGGGATTCTCATCCATTGCATCGCCCTGGACCAAATTAACTCAGAAGGGTGTTCCATTTGTATGGTCGGACAAGTGTGAGGAGATCTTCCAGAAGCTCAAGACAGCCTTGACCACAGCTCCAGTATTAATTTTTCCATCAGCTTCAGGTGCGTATACTGTGTATTGTGATGCTTCAAGAGTTGGGATCGGTTGTGTACTAATGCAGGAGGGTAGAGTTATTGCTTATGCTTCTCGTCAGTTGAAGCCCCATGAGAAGAACTACCCCGTGCATGATTTGGAGCTGGCTGCCATAGTTCATGCTTTGAAGATTTTGAGGCATTACTTGTATGCCGTGTCTTGTGAAGTGTTTACTGATCATCGCAGCCTTCAACATTTGTTCAAGAAAAAAGACCTTAATTTGAGGCAGCGGAGATGGTTAGAGTTAGTCAAGGATTACGATATCACCATATTGTACCATCCGAGAAAAGCCAATGTGGTGGCCGATGCTTTGAGCCGAAAGGCGGTGAGTATGGGGAGTTTGGCGTATATTACAGTTGGAGAGAGACCCCTTGCAGTTGATGTTCAGGCCTTGGCTAATCGGTTCGTGAGGCTAGATATTTCGAAACCTAGTCGGGTGTTGGCCTGTGTGGTTTCTCGGTCTTCCTTATACGATCGCATCAAAGGGCGCCAATATGATGATCCGCATTTGCTTGTCCTTAGGGACAGAGTTCATCATAATGATGCTAGAGATGTGACAATCGACGATGATGGAGTGTTGCGAATGCAGGGCCGGATTTTGCGTGCCCAATGTGGATGGGCTTCGGGAGTTTATTCTAGAGGAGGCCCATAGCTCGCGGTATTCCATTCATCCGAGTGCCGCAAAGATGTATCATGACTTGAAACAACATTATTGGTGGAGAAGGATGAAGAAAGATATTGTGGGATTTGTGGCTCGGTGTCTCAACTGTCAGCAAGTAAAATATGAGCATTAGAGACCTGGTGGTTTGCTTCAGCGGATGACCATTCTCGAGTGGAAGTGGGAGCGGATCACTATGGACTTTTTGGTTGGACTCCCACGGACTTTGAAGAAGTTCTATGCTATTTGGGTGATTGTGGATCGGCTGACCAAGTCCGCGCACTTCATTCCTGTGTGTACTACCTACTCTTCAGAATGGTTGGCAAGGATTTATATCCGAGAGATCGTTCGGCTGCATGGCGTTCCAGTTTCTATTATTTCAGATAGAGGTACTCAGTTCACTTCGTAGTTCTGGAAAGCCGTACAGAGGGAGTTGGGTACTCAGGTGGAATTGAGCACAGCATTTCATCCTCAGACGGATGGCAGTCCGAACGTACCATTCAGATACTGGAGGACATGTTACGTGCATGTGCTTTTGATTTCAGAGGTTCATGGGATGAGTTTCTACCGCATGCAGAGTTTGCTTATAACAATAGCTACCAGTCAAGTATTCAGATGGCTCCGTATGAGGCTCTGTATGGGAGGCGGTGTAGATCTCCAGTTGGTTGGTTCGAGCCCGGCGAGGCTAGGCTATTGGGGACTGACTTGGTGCGGGATGCTCTAGAAAAGGTGAAAGTAATCCGAGAGAGGCTCCGTACAGCACAGTCGAGGCAAAAGAGTTATGCCGATAGGAAAGTTCGAGATGTGTCCTACATGGTTGGCGAGAAGGTCTTGCTAAAAGTCTCACCCATGAAAGGTGTTATGAGATTCGGAAAGAAAGGGAAATTGAGTCCTCGGTTCATTGGGTCAATTGAAGTGTTTCGGAGAGTTGGGGAGGTGGCTTATGAGCTTGCTTTGCCACCCAGTTTGTCGAGTGTACACCCAGTATTTCATGTTTCTATGCTCCGGAAGTATATTGGGGACCCGTCTCATATTTTGGACTTCATCACGATTCAGTTGGATGACGATTTGACCTATGAGGTGGAGCCAGTGGCGATTTTGGATCGTCAGGTTCGGAAGTTGAGGTCCGAGGAGATAGCTTCAGTGAAAGTTCAGTGGAGAGGTCAGTCCGTAGAGGAGGCTACCTGGGAAACCGAGCAGGAGATGCGGAGCAGATATCCTCACCTATTCGAGGCTCCAGGTATGTTTTTTGACCCGTTCGAGGACGAACTTTTGTTTAAGTGGGGGGGAATGTGAGGACCCAGCTAGTCGTCTCATGAGTTACTGCTCCGTTTTTCCCGTTTCTGCTTTATTATGCTTCGTTAGCCGTGTTTTAGGTAATCACATTGAGTAGTTNGAAGTTCGATGCTATTTGGGTGATTGTGGATCGGCTGACCAAGTCCGCGCACTTCATTCCCGTGTGTACTACCTACTCTTCAGAACAGTTGGCAAGGATTTATATCCGAAAGATTGTTCGGCTGCATGGCATCCCAGTTTCTATCATTTCAGATAGAGGTACACAGTTTACTTTGCAATTATGGAAAGTCGTGCAGAGGGAGTTAGGTACTCAGGTGGAATTAAGCACAACATTTCATCCTCAGACGGAAGCAGTCCGAACGTACCATTCAGATACTGGAGGACATTTTGCGTGCATGTGCTATTGATTTCAGAGGCTCATGGGATGAATTTCTGCCGCTTGCAGAGTTCGCTTATAACAACAGCTACCAGTCAAGTATCCAAATGGCTCCGTATGAAGCTTTGTATGGGAGACGGTGTAGATCTCCGGTTGGTTGGTTCGAGCCCGGCGAGGCTAGGCTATTGGGGGCTGACTTGGTTCAGGAGGCTATAGAGAAGGTGAAAGTAATCCAGGAAAGGCTCTGCACAGCACAGTTGAGGCAAAAGAGTTATGCCGATAGGAAGGTTCGAGAGGTGTCCTACAAGGTTGGTGAGAAGGTCTTGCTGAAAGTTTCGCCCATGAAAGGTGTTATGAGATTCGGGAAGAAAGGGAAATTGAGTCCTCGGTTCATTAGGCCATTTGAGGTGCTTCAGAGAGTTGGGGAGGTGGCTTATGAGCTTGCTTTGCCACCCAGTTTGTCGAGTGTACACCCAGTATTTCATGTTTCTATGCTCCGGAAGTATATTGGGGACCCGTCTCATATTTTGGACTTCATCACGATTCAGTTGGATGACGATTTGACCTATGAGGTGGAGCCAGTGGCGATTTTGGATCGTCAGGTTCGGAAGTTGAGGTCCGAGGAGATAGCTTCAGTGAAAGTTCAGTGGAGAGGTCAGTCCGTAGAGGAGGCTACCTGGGAAACCGAGCAGGAGATGCGGAGCAGATATCCTCACCTATTCGAGGCTCCAGGTATGTTTTTTGACCCGTTCGAGGACGAACTTTTGTTTAAGTGGGGGGGAATGTGAGGACCCAGCTAGTCGTCTCATGAGTTACTGCTCCGTTTTTCCCGTTTCTGCTTTATTATGCTTCGTTAGCCGTGTTTTAGGTAATCACATTGAGTAGTTTGAGTGCGGAGGGCATTTGGTAAGAAGTGAGACACTTAGTTCAAGAAGGTTTAAGTTGTAAAAGTCAACCGGATGTTGACTTATGAGTTGGAGGGCTCGGATGTGAATTTCGACGATTTGGTTAGTTTCGGGAGGTGATTTATGACTTAGGAGCGTGATCAGAATTGGTTTTGGAGGTCTGGTGTAGAATTAGGCTTGAATTGGTGAAGTTAGAATTTTGGCGATTTCCGATTGATAGGCGAGATTTTGATCCGAGGGTCAGAATGGAATTACGACAGTTACTGTAGTTTCGATATGTGAATTAGGACTTGTGTGCAAAATTTCAGGTCATTCAGACGTGGTTTGGTTGGTTTTAGATAAAAAGAGCGATTTAGAGGATTTTGAAATCCTTAAGCTTGAATCCGACGCGAATTTGGCGTTGAGAAGTTGTTTTGAGCGTTCCGAAGGTTGGAACAAGTTCGAATAATGTTATGGATATGTTGGCATGTTTTGGATGAGGTTCCAGTGGCCTCGGGTGAGTTTTGGATGGTTAAACGGACTATTTCATCTTTGGAAAGAAAAACTTGTAGAAAAACCAGATGCCGAGAATGCGGTCGCATTTCTCAAATGCGGACCGCATATCTCTCAAAGAGATCTCAAACCCAGCCAGATTTCTGGGCAAAGTTCATGTCAGAAATGCGGTAGGAAATGCGGTCGCATCTCTAACATGCGGACCGCAGATCTTACATTGAAATCGCAGAACAAGATATTGTTTTGGGCAAAAATTAACGATAAGAATGCGGTAGAGAATGCGATCGCAAACAATGCCTCACACTGAATTTGCGATGAAGTCTAGTGTGAAGACCCAAAATCCCAACCATGATCATGATGGCGCCTCTCATGAAGACAAGGCTAGCCAATTCAACTAAACTTCATTCAAACAGTTAAACAATACAAAAATAATATAAGTACGGTTTAATAACAGCAATTTGCGAAAAAATACAGTGAACCATCCCGACTACAGCCCGAACTGGGGTGTCACAAAGTCATGAGCAGCTAATGAAAATCCTAATAATAAGATTACTAATACAATATCTTGGCACAATTTTTCGAAGATACTGGAAATAACAAGATAAAAGAGATACGGGGCTGCGGACGCCAACAGCTACCTCGTAGTCTCTGAATCGCCGCTTTGACAGTAGTAATCAATGTTTCGGAGCGAAACCGATAACGCCTGAATCTGCACACATGGTGCAGGGAGTAATGTGAGTACTTCCAACTCAGTGAGTAATAATTATAAATAACAACTCAGAGTAAGGAAACACATAAGGCATACAACAATCCATAATGAAACAGTAAAACATGTAAATAATCAAGTCAACAAAATGAAGTAAAAGAAATATCATGACTGGCCAAGTCATATCTCGTGACGGCGTGTCACCCATTCCCATGGGTACCCGGCGCTTACTGTGGGGGGTGCAGTAGCGCAATATCTCGTGACGGCATGTCACCCGATCCAATTTATCATATTCCGTGGTGGCGTGCCACCCGATCCATTTATATCAAATCCCGTGGCGGCGTGCCACCCGATCCATTTATATCATTTGAAAAGTCATTTAAATTTCAAAACTGAGTTTAAGAAATGAATCAAATCAGTCAGAAAACAGTGATAAATTACCCCTGAAGGGTTCACATAACCGGCAATAAGCCTAAATAATACCCCTGAAGGGTTTATATAACCGGCAAGAAGCCCAAATCATGATGATAACACGTAAGTTTCAATCAATTACATAGTAAAATCATCAATCGGGTCGGACCAAGTCACAATCCCCAGTAGTAAACGACCCCACGCTCATCATCGAGCACGAGTCTCAATTCAATAGAGCACTACGATGTGCAAATCCGGGGTTTCAAACCCTCAGAACATCATTTAAGATCATTACTCACCTCAAACCGGCTAAATTCTTAGCCCACGACGCCTTTGCCCTTCAAATTGGCCTTCACGTGCGTCGAATCTATCCAAATTCTGAACAAATACGTCACAATATGTTGAGGGAACAAAGCCCAAGCAAAAACAATCAAAAATACCAAGAAATCCCAAAATTAGCAAAACCCGAGCCCCGGGCCCACTTCTCGAAGTTCAAAAATTTTCACATCAACGGGTTCCTTATCTCCCCACGAGTTCGTACATATCAAAAGTTCTCAAATCCGGCCCCAAATGGTCCTCCAAATACCCAATTAAAATTTTATAATTGCAAGCCCTATTTCTTCCATTTTTAGCAAGACTTCAATGATTTTCTAGATGAATTTCACAATATAAACGAGTTTTAGGTCCAAATTCTTACCTCCAATCGATTCTCCTTGAATCCCTCGTTAATTTCTTTCAAGAACCTCGAAAAATGAGAAACTATGGGTGAAAATATACCCAAAATCGCAGACAAAATAAGGCTTAAAACATTCTGCCCAGGCTTCATGGAGTTGTACCTTGCGCTGTGCAGGTTGTACATCCTCTTATCATTTTTCCCTTGCTGTACACCTTCTATTAAAATGCTCATAACTCCTTGTGGAAATATCCAAATGAGCAACGGTTTGAAGATTTAGAAACTAGACTCGAAGATCTTTCATTTGATAGGTTGTACACTACATAACTCTTTATATATTCCGAGATATGAGCTTCGAAATTGTATCAAGAAATTCTGTCAAAACTGCTCCACCAGCCAACTTCGATCAATCATCAAGTTCTCGTAGAATATCCAAATCATGAATGGTTTAACTTTCTGGAAACTAGAATACAAGGTCTACAACTTTTATTTTTGGATTATCTCCAAATTCCTTACAAATTATGACATATAAGCTTCAAAGTCGGTCCTATGCAGCAGAAATTTCTGCCATGCTTACTGCCTGGAAAACAACAGCAGTACCAGTCAAATTTAAACTATCGTAACTTTCTGTATATATGTCCAAATGATTGATGGTTTATCATTCTGGAAACTATATTCAAAGGGCTACAACTTTCATGTTTTTCAATTTTTCTGATTCCTTATAGATTGCAAGATATGAGCTTCCAAACTGGACTACATGCACCAGTTTTTCTGCAATTTTCTGCAATTTTTTTCATATTTTCCAAAGATGAAATAGTCCGTTTAACCATCCAAAACTCACCCGAGCCATTCGGGACCCCGTCCGGATATACCAACAAGTCCTAAAACATATTACGGACTTAGTCGAGGCCTTAAATCACATCCAACAATGCTAAAAACACAAATCATACCCCAATTCAAGCCTAATGAAACTAATAAATTCCAACTTCTACATTCGATGCCGAAACCTATCAAATCGAGTCCGATTGACCTCAAATTTTGCACACAAGTCATAAATGACATAACGGACCTATGAACATTTTCAAAACTGGATTCCGACCCCGATATTAAAAAGTCAACCCCTCGGTCAAACTTTCCGAAAATCTTCTATTTTCCAACATTCGCCAAAATGCGTTGAATTGTCCTACGGACTTCCAATTTTAAATCTGGACATACGCCTAAGTCCGAAATCACCATACGAAGCTACAGCAACTCTCGGAATTTCATTCCGACCCTCGGATCAAAATCTCGCCTAACAACCGGAAATCGCCAAAATACTAACTCCACCAATTCGAGCCTAATTCTACACGGGACCTCCAAAGTCAATTCCGATCACACTCCTAAGTCATAAATCATCTCCCAAAACTAATCGAATCGTCGGAATTCACATCCGAGCCCTCTAACTCATAAGTCAACATCCGGTTGACTTTTTACAACTTAAACCTTCTTGAAAGAGACTAAGTGTCTCATTTCTTACCAAATCTACTCCGAACGCAAACCATTCAACGTGATTACATAAAATACGGATAGCGAAGCATAATAAAGTAGAAATGGGAGAACGGAGCGGTAACTCACGAGACGACTAGTTGGATCGTCACAGCTAGGGTTCAATCTGCGATGGTTGCGTCAAATATGCGGACTGCATATCTGTTATGCGACAGATATGCGATCGCATTTTAGGCCTGACAGGGGCATTTTTGTTTCAATTTTTGACCCCGTTATAAATAGAAATCAGTACCCATTTTTCACGCAAAACCCATTTTCCTTATCCACGAAGAGGAACACCTCCAAACACCATAAAATCACAGCAAATCAACCTCAAAACTATATCCAAAGGAGATTTTCTTGGTCAAATTCTTAAAGGAAGGAGTTTTGGCCATCTTGAATATAGTTGGAGCCATAGAACTTGGATTGCAACTAATCTTGAAGGGATTTTTGGAAGATTTCAAGGGAAACATCGGGGTAAGTGTTCCTAACTCAATCTTGGTCAAATTACCCAAATCTATTGCCATTCTAGTATGTAATTGGTGATTTAAGTTGGAGAAAGTTGTGGAAAACCCTTAAGTTTAGATTTTAAGATTTGGAGGTCGAACCGATGTCGGAATTCGATAAATTTCGTACAGTTGAACTCTTGGGGAGATAAGGAACCCGTTGATGTGAAAATTCCTAAGCTTTGAGAAGTGGGCCCGGGGGCTCGGGTTTTAATAATTTCGGAATTTTTTAGTATTTATTGATTGTTTTCGCGTGGGCTTTGTTACCCCAGCATATTGTGACATATTAGTTTTAAATTTTGGATAGATTCGACGCGCGCGGAGGGCAATTCAAAGGGCAAAGGCGTCGCGGGCTAAGAACATAGCCGGTTCGAGGTGAGTGGTGATTGTAAATGATGTTCTGAGGGTTTGAAACCCCGGATTTGCACATCGTAGTGCTAGATTGAGGTGAGGCACGCGCCCATGATGAGCGTGGGGTCGTTTACTACTAGGGATTGTGACTTGGTCCGTCCCGATTGATGATTTTTACTACATATTTGATTGAAACTTATTTTATATCATCATGATTTGGGCTGATTGCCGTATTTGGGCTTCGTGCCGGTTATGTGAACCCTTCGGGGGTATTTATCACTGTTTCCTCACTGTTTTGATTCAATACTTGAACTCAGTCATGTCGTTTTCCACTGTTTTATGACTCAGCCACTTTTACTCAGTTTTGAGATTTAAATGACATTTTCAAATGATGAAAAAGAGATCGGGTGGCACGCCGCCACGAGATATAATGGGATCGGGCGGCACGCCGCCACGAGATATAATGGGGTTGGGTGGTACGCCTACCACGAGATATGATATAATGGGATCGGGTGGCACGCCGCCACGAGATATAATGGGATCGGGTGGCACGCCGCCACGAGATATGATATAGCGCTTGGGCCGTAAGGGACCCCTCCCGGAGTCTGTACACCCCTAGTGAGCGCAGGGTACCCGTTCTGATGTGATATATAGCCCGAGGGGCTGAAATTATGATGTGATGAGCCTGAGGGGCCGATGTTGTACCATGTGATATGCCCGAGGGGTTGATACTAGTTTTATGATATAGCCCGAGGGGCGCGTTTTAAATATTTTCTTTTACTTCACGTTATTACTTGAAAGACTTACATGTTTCACCTGTTGAAAGGAGTTTTTACTTGATTCTCACCGATTTATTGTTTTAATGATGTTTTAACTGCTTCATTATAGAATGCCTTGTGCTTTGTGTAGTTGCTTGCTTTCCGCCATTATTTATGATTATTACTCACTGAGTTGGAAGTACTCACATTACTCCCTGCACCATGTGTGCAGATTCATGCGTTATTGATTCCGCTCCGAGGCATTGAATACGACTGTCAGAGCGGTGATTCAGAGACTACGAGGTAGCTGTTGGCGTCCGCAGCCTCGTATCTCTCTTTTCTTGTTGTTTCCACACTCCTCAGACTATTTTGCCAGATGTTATATATATATATTAGACTGGTAGTAGGATCCACAGATGCTCATGACATTGTGACACCCCGGTTTGGGCTGTTGTTGGGATGGTTAGCTATGTTTCCGCAATTTACTGTTATTAAATCTTGCTAGTACTATCTCCTTGTTAAATTAACTGCTTAAATTGAGGTTTAGTTTGAATTGGCTAGCTTTGTCTTCACGTCAGGCTCCATCACGACCGGGTTCGGGGTTAGGGTCGTGACATAATACAAAATCTATATTTATATTTAAGTCTCTTACCCATATTTTGTCCACCTTATAACTAGGCCTGTAAAGATCTAGACAAGTGTTTACAAAGCTAATTTGCGATTTATCTACAGAATGTCTATATATATTATGTGTTCCGTCCATTTGCATTGCTGCTATTGATTTATCTAACGTTTTAATTAGATCTTGTGGGTCTATTCTTTTATTTATTATACATCTTCTACAACCAGAATCTACTAAGGTCAATGTCTCTATTTCATAATCTTCTATTTTGATTCTTGCAAGTATTTTTATTGTACTTAACTTTTTGTCTTCATTACATATCAATGCATCATAATTATCTAGGCTCATTAATTCTTTATCGTGTATGTGTTCTGCTGTATTTTCTTCATTTTCTTCCAATTTTTCCTTTCTTTTTTCTAACTTTTGTATTCTCTTTTTCTAATTCATTTATTCTCATTTCTAATATCATTACCCTTAAATTAAGTGTGAGATTATTTATCTCTTTATGTTCTTCTTCTTAATTTAATTTTTTTTCATATTCTCTTTCTATGCATATAACACATCCCTCTAAGTAACATAATCTGCACTTAGCTCTATTCTTTTTATTAGGATACCATTTACATATAAAACATTGATTACTGTCTAGTCCTTTATTTCTCTCAAACTTATGATTACATTCTTCAGGTATATTTACTAATGTGGTTGCTTGTATTTCTTCTAAATCCATCTTTTCTGTTCCTATCTCATTTATTAATTCTTCTTCTTATGATTCTGAGGAGTCTGATTGATTTCGTTCTCCTATATCTACACTAACTATAGAGTATATGCTTTCGTTATCTGGCATATATTCGTCTATATTTATTAAGATTTTGCTGAAAATCTTCTATTAATTGTGAGCTTCTTGTCTTGCTACTAATCCTTAGATAAATAATACTAAAGAATACATAGGAAAATATTTTACAAAAGAGGTTATAGATGGAGGATGGTTTTGTATTTGGTTGAAGGGAAGAGAGTATGTTTTTCTTCAGATGGTTCTTGTAGGTGTGTCTATCTTCTTCATTCTTGCTCTTCTTATATAGCCGAGTCTTAGGAGCGGATTTTAAAACGGACTTCAAACATATTCAGAAACCTTTCTTTTTTAGCCATGTTGGGTACTTCATTGGGCCCCATCGTCACACAGCTTGAGCAGAGATGATTTCTTTTTAATTGTCACTTTGTAATTATTTTTTCAACTCGAAGACTCTAAAGTCTTTCCAGCACTACTTTATGCCATTTCTTCTATTTTCACATGTCTTTTGCATTATTGTACCTCCTGTGCGAGAGTGGTAAATAGACTTCAAACATATTCATAAACTTTTCTTTTCTAGCCTTGTCGGGTACTTCATTGGGCTCCATTGTCACATGGCTTGAGTTGATATGATTCCTTTTTATTTGTCACTTTTTAATTCTTTTTTCCACTCAAAGACTCTAAAGGCATTTCAGCATTACTTTATGTCGTTTCTTCTTTTTTCACATGTCTTTTGCATTATTGTACCTTCTGTGCCACTCTGATTCTTCACTATTTGTCGTCTTGTCTTTTGTTTTGTTTTCAAAATTTTATTCCATGTGTCAAGATTATGTAGAGCTATTGAGTTAAAACTCTTTGCCGAGTCATCATTTGGATCCTGGGCATCTTGATAGGTTTGGTAGTTCTCATCTTCGTAATTATGATCTTCTACTGATCATTTAAAAATTATATTTTTCTCTCTATCTCTAATTCTTGTGATTTTATAAAGTCAAAGTTTTGTTCTAATTTTTCTAAAAATTTTCTTTGTTTATTTTTTAGAGATTCTATTATATCTATTGTTCTTATTGTCGTTTTATTATTTTATTGAGATTTTTCACTAAAATTATGTCACGACCCAAGTCCCAAACCCGGTCGTGATGGCGCCTCTCGTGAAGATAAGGCCAGCCAATGCAAACTATAACTCGATTTAAGCAGTTAAGACAGTACTTACATATTTTAATAACAGCAAATTGCGAAAACATAGCTAACCATCCCGACAACAGCCCAAACCGGGTGTCACAATGTCATGAGCAACTAATGAAATCCTAATAATAATATTACTATTACAATATCTCTGGCACAATTGTTTAAAGAAAGTGGAAACAATAAGATAAAAGAGATACGGGGCTGCGGACGCCAACAACTACCTTGTAGTCTCTGAATCCTCGCTCTGACAGTCGTAGTCAATGCCTCGGAGCGGATTCAATAACGCCTGAATCTGCACACATGGTGCAGGGAGTAATGTGAGTACTTCCAACTCAGTGAGTAATATCATAAATAATGGCGTAAAGCAGAAACCACACACAAAGCACAAGGCTATCCATATTGAAGCAATAAAACATCATTAAAACAGTAAATCAGTGAGAATCAAGTAGAACTCCTTTTAACCTGTGAAAACATGTGAGCTTTTCAAGTAGATGACGTGAAGTAAAAGAAAACATTTAAAACCGCCCCTCGGGCTCTGTATTTTTTAAAAAAACGCCCCTCGGGCAAAATCATAAAACAGTATCAGCCCCTCGGGCATATCACATAGTACAACATCGGCCCCTCAGGCTCATCACATCACAATATCAGCCCCTCGGCTATAATTCACATCACAATGGGTACCCTGCGCTCACTGGGGGTGTACAGACTCCGAGAGGGGCCCCTTACGGCCCAAGCGCTATATCATATCTCGTGGTAGGCGTACACCCGCTCCCATTTACATCACATCTCTTGGTAGGCGTACCACCCGATCCCATTTACATCATATCTCGTGGTAGGCGTACCACCCGATCCCATTTACATCACATCTCATGGCGGCGTGCCACCCGATCCCATTTATATCATATCTCATGGCGGCGTGCCACCCGATCCCATTTATATCATTTAAAATGTCATTTAAATCTCAAAACTGAGTAAAAGTGACTAAGTTGTAAAACAGTGGAAAACAACACGACTGTGTTCAAGAAATGAATCAAAACAGCGAGGAAACAGTGATAAAGACCCCCGAACGGTTCAAATAACCGGCACGAAGCCCAAATATGGCAATCAACCCAAATCATAATGATATCAATAAGTTTCAATCAAATATGTAGTAAAAATCATCAACTGTGACGAACCAAGTCACAATCCCCAGTAGTAAACGACCCCACGCTCATTATCGAGCATGTGCCTCACCTCAATATAGCACTACGATGTGCAATACGGAGTTTCAAACCCTAAGGACATCATTTACAATCACTACTCACCTTGAACCGGCTAAATTCTTAGCCCGCGACGCCTTTGCCCTTTGAATTGGCCTCCACGTGCGTCGAATATATCCAAAATTAGAACTAATATGTCACAATATGCTGGGGTAACAAAGCCCACGCGATAACAATTAATAAATACTAAGAAATCTCGAAATTAGCAAAACCCGAGCCTCAGGCCCACTTCTCGAAATTCAGTAATTTTTACATCAACGGGTTCCTTATCTCCCCACGAGTTCAACCATACAAAAATTATCGAATTCCGACATCGGTTCGACCTCCAAGTCTTAAAATCTAAACTAAGGGTTTTCCACAAATTTTCCCAACTTAAATCACCAATTACTTACTAGAATAGCAATAGATTTGGGTAATTTGACCAAGATTGAGTTAGGAACACTTACCCCGATGTTTTCCTTGAAAATCTCCAAAAAATCCCTTCAAGATTAGTTGCAATCCGAGCTCTATGGCTCCAACTATATTCAAGATGGCCAAAACTCCTTTTAAGAATTTGTCCAAGAAAATCTCCTTTGGATATAGTTTTGAGGTTGATTTGCTGTGATTTTTTGGTGTTTGGAGGTGTTTCTCTTTGTGGGTAACGAAAATAGATTTTGCATGGCAAATGGGTACTGATTCATATTTATAAAGGGGTCAAAAATCGAGACAAAAATGCCCTTATCGGGTTAAAAATGCGATCGCATATCTGTCGCATAATAGATATGCGGTCCGCATTTTGGACGCAACTATCGCAGATTGTACCCTAGTCTTCATCGCAAATTCAGTGTGAGGCATGGTTTGCGGTCCGCATTTCAATAATGCGATCGCATTCTCTACCGCATTCTTGTTGTTAATTTTTGCCCAAAACACTGTCTTGATCTGCGATTTCAATGTAAGATCTACGGTCCGCATGTTAGAAATGCGACCGCATTTCTTACCGCATTTCTAACATGAAGTTTATCCAGAAATCTGGCTGGTTTTGTTATCTCTTTGAGAGATATGCGGTCCGCATTTGAGGAATGCGACCGCATTCTCGGCATCTGATTTTTCTGCAAGTTTTCTTTCCAATGATGAAATAGTCCGTTTAACAACCCAAAACTCACCCGAGGCCGCTGGGACCTCAACCTGATATACCAACCTACCCCATAATATTATTCAAACTTGTTCCGGCCTTTGGAATTCTCAGAACAACCTATCAACACCAATTCGCGTCGGATTCAAGCCTAAGGATTTCAAAATCTTCAAAATCGCTCTTTTGATCTAAACCCAACCAAACCACGTCCGAATGACCTGAAATTTTGCACACAAGTCCTAAATCACGTATCGAAGCTACAACAACTTTTGGAGTTCCATTCTGACCCTCGGAACAAAATCTCGCCTATCAACTGGAAATCGCCAAAAATTCTAACTTCACCAATTCAACCCTAATTCTACGCGGGACTTCCAAAACCAATTCCGATCACACTCCTAAGTCATAAATCACCTCCCGAAACTAACCGAACCGTCGGAACTCACATCCGAGCCCTCTAACTCATAAGTCAACAACCGGTTGACTTTTACAACTTAAACCTTCTTGAAAGAGACTAAGTGTCTCATTTCTTACCAAATCTACTCCGAACGCAAACTATTCAACGTGATTGCATAAAACACGGATAACGAAGCATAGTAAGGCAGTAACGGGGAAAACAGAGCAGTAACTCATGAGACAACTAGCTAGGTCGTCACAAATTAATTATTAAGTCTACCAAAGTATTATATTGTTTGTCTACCAAAGTATTATAACTGTTCATATCTTCTCTTCAATTTTTTAAAGATCTGGATCTTTTCTTAATAACTTTTTCTTTAACCTCACCTTAGCCACAGTTAAACACATTTGCCCATTCTAACACTTTTGGTGACAATATTAAAGGATTAAAGTTTGTATTGTGACTAAGTTAGGTGACAAGCTAATATAAAGCAATTTTGCAATATATAAAGCCATTTTGCAATTTAGGAAAATATGTGTTATAGTCATTAATTTAAATTCAAAGAAGATACTATTTTTATTTAAATAAAAAGATAGTAAATAAGATTCTTTTGAATATGAACGGAAAGAAAGTTAAATTTGAATTGATTGATTAGTTAATTAGGAAAGCTAATCAACACATAAATGTTCCAATTCAAACGAGAGGCCCAATGACTGAGGCGAATTGTTGTAAATAATGAGAAAGAGTCTTTTGAAATTTGAGTTGAAAACAAAAACAACTGAAAAAAGAAAAAAAGTGTTTGTAACGAGAAATAAACTAAAAAATCTAGGGATGAACCCATATCATAATCACCGAGATGTTGGATTTTCATAACTAACTTAGGTGATCAATAGTGTTCACTCCTCCGTGTGCCCCTAAAACGTTAATGTAATAGATTTAAGTATAATAAATAATTGCAATGATTGCAGAAGAATAAAATATAAATTGAAGCATCAACCTGTATGGTGATTTATTAGTAAAAATTTGCTTTGCTGATAGAGCACTTTCTTCACCAGCACTTTCTTCACCGATCAGTAAACTCAATAATCAAATCAATCTATATCTATATATTATATATATTAAAGAACAAAATTTATATTGTGGCTAATCTAAGTATGCAGTGACACGCTACTATACAGTCATTTGGCAATTTATGATAGAATATACAACAACAAACAACAACAACAACAATAATAATATATCCAGTATATTCCTAAAAGGTAAGGATATGATAGTATATATAATAACATTTAATTTAATTTAAAAATTAGAAGATAATTTTTTTAAAACCGAACGATAGTAAACAAAATTCTTTTGAATTTGAATGGAAAGAAAGATAATATTTTATAATGATATAGCTAATTACCCTATCTTAACCCTTATATTTGAACTGCTTCTTAAAGGTTATCCCGTTAGCCCTGATCTGGAGTTGAGCTTTTAGTTGTCTGAAAATGTTGAATCTTTTCCTAGTATATCAGAGCCGATCAGCTTGATTCTGTAGTTCAATCCTGGAAAGAACTCAATTGTAACCGAGTGCTTTGTGATAACGGTGGTAGTCAGGATTCCATTTGATGTAGTGTTGAAATCCTTAAAGTGAGGCACCGATTAATGTTCAGGGAGAACAGCAGGATTCATGAGTGAACAAGCAGCTCCAGTGTCAATGAAAGCAATGACTTGAGTTGGTTTATCCCATTTGGATGAATAAACCTTGGGATGACTACAAGAGCGTTGATTTCCTCTCAGGCTTTGGCCACCAGTTCTGAAATTTGGTAGTGGTCATCACCATGATCTTCGTATATATCAAGAGAGAATAGGTTTCTTCAGTGGGTTCATCGTCCATAGAGAATATGGACTCAAGGTTCTCTTCCTTACCGAGATGTATGCCAGTGTAATCTTCAATCTCTTCGAGGAGTTTGACAGATTTCCTCGATTATGGACAATTTCTTACTAAATGTCTTATCTTGTGGCAAATAAAGCATTTGTTCTTTTTATGAAGATTCCCTGGCCTCCTTCGTCTAAAATATTTTGTGCGCCTCCTGGACTTTGATTTCCCATATGGAATTCTTTGCCATATGAACCTCCTGAATCCTCTCCGTCTCCTGGATGTGTGGGAGGAACATCCTAATCCGGTGATCAGATTAGATTTGTGGCATGCTTTGTCTAGCGCTGGATTATGTTGGATAATTTGTTTTTGGGCAGAGCGCTTCGTACAAATGTCATCTAATGCGACGAAAATTGCTTGCCTAATGTAGCCGACTTGTAGGATTACTATGGACTGAAAGTTTTCTTCAATGATAGTCATGGTTCGTCTTACCAACAACTTTGGAATGGAAGAGATAAAGGCTTGCTTCAGGTTGATGTCTCCACCGATCTCGAAATATATCTTTACTATTTTTGAAAATGCTTGTCAATGTTGTTTCTGTCGAATGACACACTTCATCTCGAACAGTTGACTACGCATCTTTTCTTGTCTTTTTTCAGTATCTCCATAGAAAACTTCCTGTAGGATTATGATGTTGAAGGCAATGTCCTAGGAAGTAAGAAAAGTATTTTTGTCTTGAATCCCAAGTGAGATCCACCAATCTCTGAGGATTCCTGAGAACCGTGAGTGAGTTCTAACAGGATGATATACTTTTCTCGTTCCACTAAATTTTGGTCACCATCCAAGTATAGAGGTCTTGGATCCTTTGAGGTCATTTTGAAACCTTGCCGTCATCTAAGGTGAAAGAGTGGAAGCCAGTTCCAACAGGTTTTGACTCCATGGGCTCATATCTTCATTCTGGGATTTATTCATTTGTCATGCCTTCTTGATCCTCATCTATTTCAGATATTTCTGGGACTCTTAGCTGGTTTACAAATATTGGGGGATCATCTTCTTCGGAAGAGTTTGTTGTGGATTCGTTGCTTGATTGAGAGCTATCTTCCATTGTATCATCGTTTGATTAATTAAGAGATTCCGACCATGTGGTATCTCCTTCTTACATGTTTCTTGGGTTGGAGACATATAGGTCTCGAGCCTTCTGATCATAAATCATCAAATTTGTGGGGTTGGACCCTTTTGAACTTTCTCCCTGATCTCACCTTTTATTGGTTTGTTTCTAGGCTGCAAGAGCATCTTTCTTTTCCCAAATCATTTTTTCAATATCAAAATCATGTTATTCTTTTACGAGTTTGGTGAAAGAAATAAGATTTTGTGAAGTAGTAGGAAAAGTAGAAAAGGTGTAGTCTAATTTAGGTAAGGAATATGCTCGTGGAGATATAGGGAAGAGATAGGATTTTAAGGGAAAACTGGGGTCTTTTCTGATTCAAAGTGGTCATTTCTCAAAAGTTAAATCTGTTCCCTGATGGAAATTGTCTGCTTTTATTGTTGTTGGAAGAATTGGAAAAGTGAAGTTCCTGGGGGACAAATCTCATATTGTAGATTTCCCAACCTTAGTTGCAGGGCTTTGATTAGTCCTGCATGGTGAGACGATGTCTTCTCCTCCTTTTTCTCAATTGTTTCTACTTTGCTCATCATTTTGTTTTGTGTATGGGCCACGTTCTTTATGGTATTGCCAATGTTGTTCAGTACTTTTTTTTTGGCATATGAAATTTTCTTATTGCTAGTTCATTGTTGCTTCGATATTTCTTGGAGATTTTTGGAGCATGGCTTATACCCTCTTTTTCAAAAGGTTGAAGTGAAGGAAAATCTTTGGTATGACTGGAGCTTGAAGGACTTAGCTTGAATATCTGTGGTTGTGTGGGCTTTGGGGTTTTTTGAGTTGGTGAAGTCTTAGGTTCATGTGATTTTTTGGATTCTGGGGTATGAGCTGAGCATGGTTTGGGTTTGGTGTGATTTCACTATTTTCCCTGCATGGAGTGAATTTTTCTAGTAATATTGGCCATTCCTGGGGTTTGTAACTGACAAAAAATTCATATTTACCTGGATGTCTTAATGAGCCAATTGAATGATCATTATTTTCATATTCGGCTCGAAATTGCTTTTCAGTGGCTTTCCCCTTTTCCTTGGATTTTGATTTGGTCTTGTTGAGGCTAAATCTTTCCCAATGATGCAGGTGGTGTTCATTATATTCTCCGATTGGATCTTCCAAACAATCTTGGCAGTCGCAACCAAGATCCCAAGGGCAGTGTCACATAAAAGGGGCATTTGAACCATCAAACTTTTCTGCCCTCTTTGTCGAAATGTTTACACCAGCATGTTCTTCCATGATAGTTTGTATATTCCAGAAGGGCTTACTTTTAGGGTCAGGGTCTGTGTCTTTATGTTGGATCATTTGGCAAGAAAAAATAGTTTTATTGGGTTTTTTAAGATGGAAATGGTCAAATCTTATGGAAACTGTTTTATCATTTCTTTTGGTAAATGTTGGCTCACTAGATTGCAGAGATTCCTCTGGTTCCCTTAACTTTTCATAATTTGTGTCACGACCCTAACCCCGAACCTAGTCGTGATGGCGCCTCTCGTGAAGAAAAGGCTAGCCAATTGAAACACAATCTCATTTTTTACGCAAATAAATTAACAAGAAGACAATGCAGGCATAGTTTAATAGCATACGTTCGTGGAATTTTAGCTAACCATTCCGACAACAGCCCAAACCGGGGTGTCACAATGTCATGAGCCACTAATGAATCCTAATAACAAGATTAGTAATTACAATATCTGGCACAATTTTTGAAGAACATGGAAACAACAAGATAATAGAGATGCGGGCTGCGGACACCAACAGCTACCTCGTAGTCTCCGGATCACCGCCTGGACAGGAGCAATCAATACTCCGGAGCGGAACCAACAACGCCTGAATCTGCACACATGGTGCAGGGAGTAATGTGAGTACTTCCAACATAGTGAGTAATAATCATAAATAATGGCGGAAAGCAAGAAAACACACAAAGCACAAGGCATTCTATAATGAAGCAATAAAACATCATTAAAACAGTAAATCGGTGAGAATCAAGTAGAAACTCCTTTCAACAGGTGAAACATATAAGCCTTTCAAGTATATAACGTGAGGTAAAAGAAAACATTAAAATCCGCCCCTCGGGCTCAGTATCTTTTAAAAACACGCCCCCCGGGCAATATCATAAAAACAGTATCAGCCCCTCAGGCATATCACATGGTACAGTATCAGCCCCTCAGGCTATATTTTCCGTATCAAAATGGGTACCCGCGCTCACTGGGGGTGTACAGACTCCGGGAGGGGCCCCTTACGGCCCAAGCGCAATATCATATCTCACGGTAGGCGTACCACCCGCTCCCATTTACATCATATCTTGTGGTAGGCGTACCACCCGCTCGCATTTACATCATATCTTGTGGTAGGCATACCACCCGCTCCCATTTACATCATTTAAAATGTCATTTAAATCTCAAGACTGAGTAAAAGGGGTTGAGTTGTAAAACAGTGGAAAACAACATGACCGAGTTCAAGTAATGAATTAAAACAGTGAGGAGACAGTGATAAATACCCCCGAAGGGTTCAAATAACCGGCACGAAGCCCAAATATGGCAATCGGCCCAAAACATGATGATATCAAATAAGTTTCAATCAAATATGTAGAAAAAAAATCATCAATCAGGACGGACCAAGTCACAATCCCAAGTAGTAAACGACCCCACGCTAATCATCGAGCGCGTGCCTCACCTCAATATAGCACTACAGTGTGCAATCCGGGGTTTCAAACTCTCAGAACATCATTTACAATCATTACTCACCTCGAACCGGCTAAATCCTTAGCCCGTGACGCCTTTGCCTTCGAATTGGCCTCCACGCGCGTCGAATCTATCCAAAATTAGAACTAATATGTCACAATACGCTGGGGTAACAAAGCTCATGCGAAAACAACCGAAAATACCAAGAAATCCCGAAATTAGCAAAACCCGATACCCGGGCCCACTTCTCAAAATTCTGTAATTTTCACCTCAACGAGTTCCTTATCTCCCCACGAGTTCAATCATACAAAACTTATCGAATTCCGACATCGGATTGACCTCCAATTTCTTTAAGTCTAAACTTAAGGATTTTCCATAAATTTTCTAACTTAAATCACCAATTACATACTAGAATGGCAATAGACTTGGGTAATTTGACCAAGATTGAGTTAGGAACACTTACCCCGATGTTTCCCTTGAAAATCTCCCAAAAATCCCTTCAAGATTAGCTGCAAATCCGAGCTCTATAGCTCCAATTATGTCTAAGATGGCCAAAGTCCGCTCTTTCAAGAATTTGTCCAAGAAAGTCTCCTTTGGATATGTTCTCAAGGCTGATTTTGCTGTGATTTAGGGTGTTTTGGAGATGGTTCTCTTAGTTGGTAACGACAATGGGTTTTGCATGGCTAATGGATACTGGTTTCTTATTTATAAAGGGTCGAAAATCGAGACAAAACGCCCCTGTCAGGCTTAAAATGCGATCGCATATCTGTCGCATAACACGCCTTCATGCAATTCAGCACGAAGCATGGTTTGCGGTCCGCATGTCAAGAATGCGACCGCATTATGGACTGTATTTTTTACATGAATCTTGCCCAGAAATCTGTTTGAGTTTGCGATCTCACTGTGGGATATGCGGTCCGCATTTGATAAATGCGACCGCATTTTGACTCTGGTTTTTCTGCAGATTTTTCTTTCCAACGATGAAATGGTCCGTTTAACCACCCAAAACTCACCCGAGGCTGCTGGGACCTCAACCAGATATACCAACCTACCCCATAACATTATTCAAACTTGTTCCGGCCTTCGGAACGCTCAGAACAACCTATCAACACCAATTCGCGTCGGATTCAAGCCTAAGGATTTCAAAAATCCTCTAAATCGCTCTTTTGATCTAAACCCAACCAAACCACGTCCGAATGACCTGAAATTTTGCACACAAGTCCTAAATCACATATCGAAGCTACAGCAACTTTCGGAATTCCATTCCGACCTTCGGATCAAAATCTCGCCTATCAACCGGAAATCGCCAAAAATTCTAACTTCACCAATTCAAGACTATTTCTACACGGGACTTCCAAAACCAATTTCGATCACACTCCTACGTCATAAATCACCTCCCGAAACTAACTAAACCGTTGGAACTCACATTCGAGCCCTCTAACTCATATGTCAACATCCGGTTGACTTTTCCGGTTTAAACCTTCTTGAAGAGACTAAGTGTCTTGTTTCTTATTAAATCCATCCCGCACTCAACTACTCAACTTGATTACATAAAACATGGTTAACGAAGCATAATAAGGCAGAAACGGGGGAAAACAGAGCGGTAACTCATGAGACGACTAGCCGGGTCGTCACAATTTGTGATCTAGGAATCATGATGGATTTTGACGAGCTCATCTCTAGGAATTTGTCTGGGTATTTGGGTGCACAGGGTGTTTCCTTTGGTAGTATCAATATTCAAGAGTGAAGCATTTTCTCCTCGGGGAAGTCAGAGATCCATGGCATGATTTTGGACCTGCCACGCCAATTGGTGATGAAGAGTGGCTTGGATAGCATCTTTGTCTTGTGGGGCTCCCTGGATTTGAACTTGGATATTTAATGCTTCGGTTAGGTATGGGTCATGAGGGACATGTTAAAATTTGGAAAGATAGTTATGAAGACAGTCCTAGAATTCAAGGTAACTTCTGCAGTACCCAAATTGGTATGTTGGTACTCATAGTATCTTGTATCTATAAGATAATGTCGAGCAACAAATGGTTGACCTTTTCTTCCGTGATATGTTAAAGCGATCCGGATAACACCAAAATAGATATGGTTAAAACCATGATTTCTCCATTGTCTAGAGACATCATCTAGGATTTGAAGGGTGATAAATTATTCCTCTTGAGAGGCAAGAATAGGATGTTGGTTAAGTTTTGAGGCAGCAACATATTATTTTACTCTTTTTTGTCTGTGTTGAATTAAAGAACGAATTTGGGACCATGGTGCAAATAATTTTTTGGCAAAAGGCTGAGTAAGGATTTATAAGGGGTAGTTCAGTGGAGGTTACTTTATGTTTGTCGGGTAGGATATCTACTTCATAGAGGTAATCATATTTTTTGGACAAGGTTTTATGTAGAGTAGAGGACATATTCATCTTTGCAAGGGAAGAGGATGATGGAAATGACTCAAACATATTTAGTAAACTGTTTCTCCCTCTGAAAGGATGGGCTGGCTTTGATACTATAGTATAATAACAGAGCAAGAGACTCCAAGAAAGCAAACTAAATCATAGATACGAAAATTTCCCTACAAAATGGCTAGTCCATTCAGATAAAATATAAAATAAAGATAATAAACAAATAATACTCTAAAATATTATTGATAAATTTAAATATTGATCTGAGTAATAGAATAACAAGAATAGTGAATAACAATTTTCATCACAAGAAAAAGAAAAACTAAAATCATCTAGTAATGGAGTTGTGGATAATAATATGAACAACTCTAAGTTATGCGTAACACAATACTTTGAACAAAGAAGAAAAAATATATAAATAACTAATTTTAGCATTAGAGAAATATAGAAGGATAAGACTTATTTGATCTTTGAAAATAGAAGGTTTTTTAAATAATAATGAGATAAGCCGTATTATATGGGTAAGATACACGTATTTAAAACCGTTAAAATAGATAAAACTTAAAAAATATAGACAATTGATGTAATTTAATAAATTAAAATAAAAAATATAATTTAAAATCATATATAATCAAATTAGATGGAAATTATCAAACTTCCATATAAATAAATAATTATATAAATTTTCATAGTAGAGAAAATAATATAGAAAGATGCAGGTATAGAGATAGTGTGAGTAAATTGATACTTTGAATAATTTAGAAAAGAATCTATATCTTTTGCTAAATTAGCATTTTATTTTTGAGAATCAAAATGTGTGATGTATGTGGTTTGGATTCGAATAATTTAAAAGTGATTCTAAAAAAGAGAATGGCCATAGAAATATAGTTCAATTCGATCAATTTTAAAATAACTCAGATAATATTGGAAGGGAGTTAATCAATCATAAATTTACACAAGAACAAAGGAATTGGCGACATACATTTTCGTGGGGATAATATTTTAAAGTATTAAGCTACTCAGACATCAACTAAATTAAATGTCAATTATGTTGCCTTACGGTGAAATTAATTATCCAACATTTTTTAATTTATTTTATATCTCAATTGTTAGGAAGCAATACATACATTTTTTTTGTATTAATGCTAACAGTTGCTATGCTAAAATGGATAGGAAGGGGAGGGTGGATTCTTCTCTAATGGCTCAAGTATGGACTGTGACTTCTTAGTCCGTTGTTGATATATATGTTCTCTTAAATTGTATGACTCAATTAGTCGAACAACCATTGGGGTCTGTATATATGTGTCAATTAGAATAAAATAGTGTAACGACCTAATCGGTCGTTTTGCTTTCTAGATCTCCGTTCCCCTAAATAAGACTCCCCATATGTGTTTTTACTACTTTATGACTTGCGGGAATGGTTAGTTCAGAATTTAGAAGGGGTCGGGTTGTAATCGGAACGCTTAGCTCTTTAGTTGGCTTTTAAAAGGCTAAGTTTGACTTTGGTCGATATTTTGAGTAAACAACCTCGCAACAGGGATTTGACGGTTCCAATAGGTTCGTATGATGATTTTTGACTTGGGCGTATGTTCGGATCGGGTTTTGGATGACCCAGGAGCATTCTAGCGCTTAAGGTTGAAAGTTTGCTTATTGAAGGTTTAAAAGTCCTTTAAATTTGGTTTGGAGTAGATTTTGATATTATCGAGGTCCGTTTGGGATTCTAAGCCAGGGAATAGTTCTGTATGGTGTTCTGAGACTTGCACGCAAAATTTGGTGTCATTCCGAGTAGTTTAAGTATGTTTCAGCGCGTTCGGAGTAAGTTGAAATAATTTGAAGTTCATAAGTTGATCCGATTGGTGTTTTGGGTTGCGATTCATAGTTTTAATGTTGTTTTCCGTGTTCCGAGGGTGCGAGCAAGTCTGTTTTATGATTTCAAACTTGTTGGTATATTTGGGCGAGGCCTCGGGGGCCCCGAATGCCATTCGGACGATGCGCGAAGGTCGTTTGACCTTAGGTGAGCAGCTGAACCATCCAACTTCTTGTGCAATCGCACCTGCGGAGGGCCAGCCGCAGGTGCGAGCTCGCAGAAGCGAGCCAGCAACAATAGAAGCGGCCTAGGAGGAGCAGCCCAAGATTTGCAGATGCGAGTGAGGGTGCGCACCTGCGAACGCGCAGGTGCGATGGAGGAAACCCCAGAAGCGGCCAAAGCTGCAAAAACGACACGTGCATCAATAGGACTTACAATAACAGAAAGATTTATCATAATCATGTCAACTTCACATCAATAGGACAGAAGCATTAAACCTTGCACTAGTTGGCCACCTATAGGAGAAAATGCTGGTTATGAGATTTACTCTAAAGGTCTCAACTACTAATGAAGAACACAGTAGCAAGTCAAAAAAACACACAATAGAGTCACAAATAGCATGGGAACTAGATCATAGATAATAATAAAACTCCAGAAAGATAAAAGTTGGGCATGAATGTCTCAACAGGAATTAGAACACATTCTGGGCATGAGTTGGTTATCATAGTAGTACGAAACAAGGCAAGAAACAAAATTCAGAATAAGTAATCGGTAAGTAACCAACTATTCATAAACATAATGATTAGAAATCATTCAAGTTGGACACACATAATAAGCATGCACTAAGGTTATCATATTAGGCTAAGTATTTAGATAGTATTATCATATGACTTGCAGAGAAATAGTACATTATGCGTAAAGGATTCAACATGAAGGGAGCAATCTTGAGCAGGAACATAGTTTTCTAAGGGTTTTAGTACAAAGTTCAACAACCATCAATCAGGTTTCAATTATGAATCAGGTAGGAATCATGAATCAGCTTAGCTATTCACATATGAGTGAAGATCAAGACTTGCATAGAATTGAAGCTAGTGGAACTACAGAATAGTATTAAAATAAAGAAATTAAGGAAAATAAAATTAATAAAAATATCTAAATAAGTGTAAAAATATTATTATTCAAATAAGCATTTTAAAGTAATAGCTGAAGGCTGTAATAAAATACAATTAATTGCAAAGTATAGGCTACTAATGCAAAGATGTGTAAATAGAACAAAAATATAAATGTAATTATATAAATGAAGTAAAATATTGTAAAACATGAATGTGGGCACAAATAACAAATTTGGGAGTTTAAATAACCCAAAAAATAATTTAAAGGGATAACTAATAAATATTTAAATAATTTAATGCAAGAAATCGATTTTAATGCTTTAAAAAATAAAAATAAATTATAGAAAATTATTCAAATTTATAAAATTGGTGATGGTGCAGGAATGATATTTTAAAAGCATATATGGCCTTTATAAAAACATGACGGCAAAATTGGGTATCAATAGCTGCGTCTCTTTACCCGGGAATGATGAAAGAGTTGTCGGGTAAAGAAAATAATGATCAATTTTGTCCGAATTGAGTGAGGAATGATGTGGTTTGAGAAAATAGGGGCCGAACCCTAGTTCTTGAGTTTCCTACATATCTCTGGTTTTACGGGAATCAGGCTGTGTGTATTTCTGGATCCAACGGCGAACGAAACAGATGGAGTTATTATAAAAGGGTGGTATTGTAGGTAATAGATAATTTTAGGTGGAGTTATGGGTGCAATTTTGAATGTTATGGATATATAAGGCAAGTATTTAAGAGGTTTATGGGACAAAAGGGCAATCAATTAATGGTTGTCGGTTACGTTTGAAATGGTTAGGGATGTGAATGTTGTGAACGGAAATCAGAGCGAAAATTGATCCTGTTTGTAGAACGGTTACCTGCAAAAACTTAAAACACGATGCACGCGAATATATAGATTATTGTGAAAATTTAAACATGATGCAAATTCCCTTCGGATCATGAGGTTGTCTTTGGCGATGAGTTTGATATCCTTAGACTATGACGTCATGGGACATGAAGCGTGTGATAAGTGATTCGCAGACCAGGAAATGATGTCCTTGGGCTATGATGATGATGCCTCTGGACTATGACTCCTTTGAATAATGATGTGCAGTTTCCGGAGATCCTCAGGCCATGGAATGGTGTCTTCAGGCTATGAGGATGGTGCCTTCGGATTATGACGCCTTCAGACAATGTGGCTATGTTTCAGCCCATGAAATGCAAAGATATGGCGATATCGATCATTTGATAGAGAAAACAGGTGATGCTTAGTAATATGTGAGGACGAGATAAGACAGGGCTTAGTCTTATATGAGATGAGGGCAGTGCTTGGCCCTATTCGAAGAAGGGAGACAATGCTTAGTCTTATGCAGTGTAGCGGAAGCAGTGTTTAGTCTCATGCGAGGGAGGACAATGCTTAGCCTCATGCAATAATGGAGGCATTACTTAGCTTCATTCAAGGAATGGAGACGGTGTTTAGTCTCATGCAAAGAAAGGCAGTGCTTAGCTTTATGCAATGTGGACAGTGCTTAGTCTCATGCAAAGAAAGGCAGTTCTTAGCCTTATGCAATATTGAGACAGTGCTTAGTCTCATGTAAAGAATGGAGACACTTCTTAGTCTTATGCAAAGAATGGAGATAGTGCTTAGTCTTATGCAAAGAAAGACAGTGCTTAGCCTCATGCAAAGAAAACCAGTGCTTAGCCTTATGCAATGTGGAGACAGTGTTCATACAAAGAATGGAGACAGTGCTTAATCTCATGCAAAGAAAGGTAGTGCATAGCCTTATGCAGTGATGAGGGTTGCTTCGTTTTTGCTTTTTTTCTGGAGGCCTTGCTTGAGTCACCCCAAGTAACGTCTGGCCGCTGTAGAAACAAAACTTTCATAAATCATGCATTTGATAAATTATTTATGAAAATGTAGTTTTTGAAATATGCGATAATGTACGAGATCAAATAATTTTGATGAACTGGTGACTGTGACACATTTTGAGACATTGCAACCTCCTTGCTTTTGAATTTTGAGGATCCTCCTCAAAATTCTGTCCCAGCTTAAATGCATACTTCTGGCAACACATTCCTTGGTGGTTCCAAACATGATGAGATCGGGCACACTCGAGGCCTTGCCCCAATTTCTTCACTATAGGGAAAATGAAGATTTTATTATGATGTGACCGAACCCACAGGGCTGCCTACGTATCCCCTCTTATATGGGAATCATGTCAAGCGTAGTTCTGTTACATCAAATAGAAAGTGGAAACATAATCTTAAACATAGTATCTCTTGACTACGTCCGAATTGATAGGTTTTGGCAAAATCTTTTCATCCATCTCTACGAGTATAAGTGCTCCTTCTGTCAATACCCGGTGAACCATGTAAGGGCCTTGCCAGTTGGGTGAGAATTTCCCCTTTTCTTCATCTTGATGTGGGAAGATTCGCTTTAGTATCAATTACCCCGGCGTGCCTCGACCTAAACTTTTTGTTGAAAGCTCTTGCCATTCTATTCTGGTAGAGTTGACCGTGACATACCGCGTTCATTCTTTTTCCATCAAAGAGAGCTAGTTGTTCATTCCGGCTTCGTACCCATTCTGCATCGCTGAGCTTAGTTTTTTGTATGATTCTTAAAGAAGGGATTTCTACTTTGGCGTGAATACCGGCTTCAGTACCATAAAATAGTAGATAGGGAGTTGCCTCAGTTGATGTACGAACTGTGGTAACCCGAGTAAAGCAAATGGTAGCTTCTCGTGTCATTGTTTGTAATTGTCTACTATTTTCCTCAAGATCTTCTTGATGTTCTTGTTGGCATCTTCTACGGCTCCGTTCATTTGTGGCCTGTATGCTGTAGAATTCCGATGTTTGATCTTGAATGTTTCACACATGGATTTCATCAAATCGCTGTTGAGATTGACGGCATTGTCAGTAGTGATTGACTCTGGTACCCCAAATCGACAAACAATGCAGTCCCGAACAAAATCTGCTACAACCTTCTTAGTTACAGTTTTGTAAGATGCGGCTTCACCCCATTTTGTGAAACAGTCTATAGCCACCAGAATGAACCTATGTCCATTTGAAGCAGCGGGTTTGATTGGTCCGATGACATCCATACCCCAAGCGGTGAAAGGCTAGGGCGAACTTGTTGTATTAAGTTTGTTGGATGGTACTCGTATCATGTCAGCATGTATCTGACATTGGTGACACTTTTGAACATACTTGATGCAGTCCGTTTCCATAGTCATCCAGAAATACCCTGCTCTTAATATCTTCTTGGCTAGAACGAAACCGTTCATGTGGCATCCAAGTTCCGGCATGTATTTCCTCAAGCAATCTAGACGCCTCCTTGGCATCGACACAATAGTAATCCCAAGTCAGGAGTCCTTCTATAGAAAATTCCTCCGCTTTGAAAGAAATGGTTAGCTAATCTGCGAAGCATGCGCTTTTAAGTATGGGGAATTCTCCGGGTATTCTCTCTTTTCCAAATACTCCTTGATTTCGTGGAACCACGGATTTCCATCAATCTCTTCTTCAACATGAGTACAATAAGCTGGCTGCTTATGAATTCCTATTGGGATAGGATCGATGAAATTCTTGTCTAGGTGTTGTATCATGGAAGACAAAGTGGCTAGTGCTTCTGCGAACTCATTTTGAATCCTTGGAACATGTTTGCACTCTATCTTTGTGAACCTCTTGATCAGCTCTTGTACACAATGCAAATACGGCAATATATTAGTGTTCTTCGCAGCCCATTCCCCTAGAACCTGGTGCACCAAAGGATCCGAATCTCCGATTACCAGCAGCTCCTAAATGTTCATGTCAATAGCCAATCTGAGTTCCAGGATGCTGGCCTCATATTCCGCCATATTGTTGGTGCATGGAAACCTGAGTTTTGCGGATACCAGATAGTGTTGACCGGTTTCTGATACTAAGACAGCTTTTGTACCCACTCCTTTAAAGTTTGTTACTCCGTTGAAGAACATCCTCCAACCATTGTACGCCTCGGTAATATCTTCTCCTACAAATGATACTTCTTCTTCGGGAAAATATGTTTTTAATGGTTCGTATTCTCCGTCTACGGGATTTTCTGCCAAGTGATCCTCCAATGCTTGCCCTTTGACTTACTTCTAAGTTACATAGACGATGTCGAACTCACTCATCAATATTTTCCACTTCGCTAATTTACCCGTAGGCATGGGTTTCTGAAAGATGTAGTTTTGCAGATCCATCCTTGATAAGAGATATGTAGTGTATGCACAAAAATAACGTCTCAACTTCTGAGCTATCCATGTCAAGGCACAGCAGGTGCATTCCAACAAAGAGTAACGGGCCTCATATGGCGTGAACCTTTTGCTGAGATAATATATTGCCTTCTCCTTTCTTCCAGTTTCATCATGCTGTCCCATAACACAACCAAAAGCCCCATCTAACACGGACAAATTAAGTAGTAGAGGTCTTCCTAGTTCTGGTGGTACCAGCACGGGCGATTTAGATAAACACTCCTTGATTTTGTCGAAGGCTTTCTAGCATTCTTCAGTCCAGCTTGTTGCAGTATCTTTCCTTAGCATTCAAAGATTGGCTCACATATCACCGTTGACTGTGCTATAAAACGACTGATAATTGAGGCGCCCTAGAGAAATCATCAAATCTTTCTTATTCTTTTGAGGGTGGCAAGTCCTGGATAACTTTGATCTTTGACGGGTCTAACTCAATACCCCAACGACTGACGATGAAACATAACACTTTCCAGCAAGGACCCCGAAGGCACATTTTGCAGGATTCAACTTCAAATTGTATTTTCGAAGCCCATCGAAAAATTTCTTCAGGTCTTCTATGTGATCCGAACTCCTTTTAGATTTGATGATAACATCATCCACCTACACCTCTATTTCTTTATGTATCATGTCATGAAAAATAGTTGTCATGGCCCTCATGTAGGTGGCTCCAGCACTAATCAGACCAAATGACATCATTTTGTAACCATATATTCCCCATGGTGTGATAAAGGTGGTCTTTTCGGCGTCCTCTTCATCCATTCAAATTTGATGGTATCCTGTGAAGCGATCCACAAAGGATCAGAATTCATGCTTGCCGCAGTTGTCAATTAGTATGTGTATGTTGGGCACCGGTAAATTATCCTTAGGACTTGCTTTGTTCAAATCTCGGTAATCGACACGTACTCTAATTTTCCCATCTTTTTCCGGAACTGGCACAATGTTGGCTAACCAGGTCGGGTATTCGATCACTCGAAGAACCTCGGCTTTGATTTTCTTGGTGACCTCCTCTTTTATCTTCAAGCTCATATTTGGCTTGAACTTTCTGAGCTTTTACTTCACCGGTGGACGCATGGGATTGGTGGGTAGCTCGTGAGCTACTATGGAGGTGCTTAAACAAGTCATAACATCGTAGGACCATGCGAAGATGTCTTCATACTCCTTTAGGAATCTCATATACTAATCTTCTCCAACGATGATGGATGAATGCTCATATGCGTTTCCTTGACCGTTTCGGAATCCCCTAAGTTAGCGGCCTCAATTTTCTCCAAATTAGAATTTGGTTTGTTTTTAAAATCCTCTACCTCTTTGAAAATTTCCTCAGGTATTATATCATCTTCCAAATTCTCTAAATCATTGTCCTTATGTTGTGTTGTCTCATTACATGTCACAGTCGTAGGTTCGTCAAGATATGTAATAATTATCCTGAAAAGAAATACTGAAAGATAATAATAAATATAAAAAGCTGTAATGCATTAATAAAACATTTTAAAATGTCAACAAGTAAGACTCGATGGCTCGAGTAATTATATCAAAACAAAATACTTAAAAATGTCTCAGATGCTCAAAACTATTTGAAGATAATTCATGCTAATTTTCCAAGCTACCTAGGAACTCGACAGGCTCGGGATGGTGCAACGGTCCAGTTATTGAGAACAACTCCTTCTTCCACGGTCTGAATGGTAAGGTCTTCCTCTTCCTCCTCCTCAACAATTGCACTGCAATCCATATCTTCTTTATCTAGAAACAACTTCCTCATACCAGCCAAAAACCTCATCTTCCTCAAATCCCTACATTATGTCAGCCTGCTGGAATGTCTAGTGCAGAGGTGGAACCAGATGTTCCAGTGGATAATAAGGAGCACGCAATGGTGGTGACCAATTATGATATTCTTGGCATGTGTATTCGTATCCGGGTCCAAAAGTCATGCCATGGTACTGTGGTTGTATGGGTTTGGTGATCCCCTGAAGCTTTTTGCCGAGACCCATGCCTGGTTCATACCCTTTCCACAACAATATGCTTTCTATCTTGTTGCTCCACCATCGATCCTTTTCAATTGCGTTAACCCATTCAATGCGATGGTATGTTTCTCCACCCAGCTTCCTTCTATTTTCAATAACCGGAATGGTCTGGTTGGTATAGATGGGGTTGCTTCCATCTCCATGGATGATCACCTCCTGATGATTCCACTCAAATTTCACAACCTGGTGCAGAGTTGAAGCTACTGCCCCAGCGGCATGTATCCATAGTCGTCCCAACAATAGATTGTAAGTAGCAGATATATCTAGCACTTGGAACTCGACATCAAACCAAGTCGGACCCATTTGTAGACTGAGGTTTATTTCTCCAATGGTTGCTCTTTGAGATCCATCGAACGCCTTCACATTCATGCTTCCCATTCATATTTCGTGTAGGCCTTTACCTAGTCTCTTTAGAGTGGTCAGTGGGCATATGTTAAGACTCTAACCTCTATCTATCAAGACCCTGGCGATGAACTTATCTTCAAATTGCATCGTCATCTGCAATGCCCTATTATGACTCAGTCCTTCTGGTGGTAATTCATCTTCGTGGAAATTGATTTTGTGGCTTTCCAATACCTGTCCAACCATGTTAGCCATATCTCCACTTAACACCTCCATCAAAGCATTCCTGTGCGCGTCTGAGTTTTGCAACAATGATAAGATGGATATCTGAGCAGGAGTTTTGTTCAAGTGGTCAACAACAGAGTACTCTCTTGCTTGTATCTTTCTCCAAAGATCGTCAGTGCCAGTCTCGACAACATGCGGCTTAGGTGCAGCTTCCTTGCTTGTTTGTCCTGGATTCTCCGGTGTATAAATTCTGCCAGTTCTATACATACCTTGCGTGGCACCTGTTTCTTCCATTTTGGCTTTTCCCTTACTTCTTTTTTCCGCAACATAATCCCATAGGACGGCATCAAACTAGTAAGATGGTGTGGAAGCTACCATTACAGTGAAGGGCGTAGTTACCTCAACTTCAAACGGCGCCTAGGTTTGTACCACAACTGGCGTGAGGGTGACCAAAGATGTTTTAGGAGCGTCTCCATCTCAAATGAGTCCTTTGGACCCCTCTTGATCCCATTCTTCGTTAGTTTCTATCACATTCACTCCCTCACCTATGTGATCCAGTAGAGGGTTGTTACGAACATTTGATGCAGCTTCCTTTTCCTATATGACCTTAGTGTCGATCAGCGTCTGAATCTTGTCTTTTAACGTGCGACACTCCTCAATGGTATGACCCCCTCATGCCTGAATAATAAGAATATGTTTTGTTGGGGTTGATCCATTGGGAGGGATTTTCCACAACAACCAGCAGGGATATGAGTAACATAACCAGCAGCATCTCTCATACAATTGGTCAATTGGTTCAGCAATTGGAGTGTATTGTCTAGGAGGTCTACGATCAAAATTTGGACATGGCTTCGGGTAGTTTTAGTGGGCGGGTGCAGGTGATTGTTAATGCAGGTTGAGTATTATAGGTATGGTAGGTGGCAGCAGGGTGTTGGTATCTCGGGGATGAGGGTTGATATGTGGATGGAGGTGTTTGGTTTGTGAGGGGAGACTTAGGGCCTTGGGCTACCATCACTACACCCAGTTCTTTCTTCTTTGAAATGCCTCCGGATTGCAAAGCTTTATTCGTGGCTTGCACTGCCTCAAAATTTGTCACCATCCCGTTCTTAATTCCTTCTTCTATTCTTTCTCCTAGGTTGATGATGTCGAAGAACTTGTGATTTTCATTGACCATCAACCTTTCATAATACTGCGGATCTTGAGCTCTAACAAAGAACTTGTCCATTTGTTCTTCTTCAAGTGCTGGACTTACCTTTGCGGCCTCAGATCTCCAACGAGTAGCGTACTCACGGAAGGTTTCTGTCAGCTTCTTCTTGAGGTTTTGAGTGTAGAAAATGTCCGACGCATTTTCCGTGTTGAACCTAAATCTATCCATGAAATCTGACGCCACTCACCTAACTAACCCACTTCTTTGGGTTTTGACATATATACCAAGATAAGGTGTCTCTTGTAAGGCTTCACATAAACAGTTTCATGTAGATTTGTTCATTCTTACCCACTCCTACAAGCTTGTCGCAGTATGTTCTCAGATGCACATTCGATTACCAGTACCATTGAACATTTCAAACTTAGGAGGTTTGTAACCCTCCGACAGTTCCACATCTTGCTGAATACATAGGTCCTCATAGTTTAGACCTTCAACGCCTTTACCACCTTCAACACTCTAAACTCTACCAGCGAGCTTCGTGAGTTCCTCTGCCATGTTTTTAATGAGCAGGTCCTTCTCAGTAAATTCGGGTAGGGTTTGCTGCGAGGTGTGGGGTAAGGTTTCCAGATATATTGGATTGCTTTAATGGATTCCTAGAACGTGGGTATATGGGTGGTCATTGGTCGAGTTTTGGAGATCGGGAGTAGGTTGTGGTGCATTTTGGGGAGTATATAAGTAGTAGTTTGCGGGTATTGAGTTGGATGATGGTGTTGTTATTGAGGAGTTGGTGCTGATGGCAGGTGAAGCTTCTGGGGATGTGTGGGAGGATTCGGTGGTGGGTTTTGGATTTGTGTGTTTTGCAGTGGTGTTTGGTTCTGGATAGTCGGGTTTTGCTGGTTGATGTCTGGAACACTGAGAGTAAGGGAGAGGTTTGCCAAATTTTGGACCTGCTTAAGCTCGCCCTGTAGTTCTAGGACTTCTGCTCCAAGCGTAAGACCGACTCATTCTGTCCTAGAGTACTTCGGCCATCTAAAGTTTCAACTTTTTCCGCCATAATAGCATTGTCTTTCCTGATACTACTTAAATCATCCATTTTTCCTTTTCTTTGCCTTTGGGGTCGCTTGGTGGAGGAGGAGGTAGAGGACCTTTGGATCTGGTGTGGTATGCTGATGATGCTAGTATGCACGAACCAACCTTTGGGAATGGGAATAATCAAAAAAAAAAAAAAACCAAAGGTAACCAAGTTAGTATGGTGAAATAAAAGAGTGTTTGCAATATATGAACATGTTTCAAAAAAGTCACGCAATAATTTGCGTCCTAATTTTGGGGACCTCATTGTGCCTGAGGTAGGCCTAAGTGACACATAGACTTGGAGAAAATTGATGCCAGCAATTGCTTCATTTCATTAAAGCGAAAATGAGTCAAATCAATCTTTTACTAAATTGACAATAATAATAAAGTTACTAATAGCATTTAGCCTTATTCCCCGAAATCTAAGCTAGAATGCAGTAAAGAACATCATCTTTTACTCTACTTGGTCTCGGAAGGACCTTCTCCATACTTGGCTATTTTGACCCCATCAATCAAGTGTCACGACCCTAACCCCGAACCCGGTCGTGATGGCGCCTCTCGTGAAGACAAGGCCAGCCAATTTAATCAAAATCTCATTTTAAGCAGTTAATTAACATGAAAACAATATAAGCATGATTTAATAGCAATCATTCGCGGAAATATAGCTAACCATAATAGAAACCATCCTGACACAGCCCAAACCGGGGTGTCACAAGTCATGAGCAACTATGGGTGAAAACATACTCAAAATCGCGGACAAGAAGGCTTAAAAACATTCTGCCCAGGCTTCATCGAGTTGTACCTGCGCTGTGCAGGTTGTACATCCTCTTACCATTTTCCTTTGTTGTACCCCTTCTGTTAAAACGCTCATAACTCCTTGTGGAAATATCCAAATGATCAGTGGTTTAAAGATTTAGAAACTAGACTCAAAGATATTTCATTTGATAGGTTGTACATTATATAACTCTTTATATATTCCGAGATATGAGCTTCTAAAGTGCATCAGAAAATTCTGTTGAAATTGCTCCACCAGCCAACTTCGATCAATCATAACTTTCTGTACAAATGTCGAAATGATAAATGGTTTATCTTTCTGGAAACTAGATTCAAAAGGATACAACTTTTACGTTTTGATAATCTCATAATTCCTTATATATTGCAAGATATAAGCTTCCAAAGTCGGTCATGCAGCAGAAATTTCTGCTATGCACACTGCCTGGAAAACAGTAGCAGTATCAGGCATCGGTTAATCTATCGTAACTTTTGATACAAATGTCCAAATGATGAATGGTTTATATTTCCTGAAACTAGACCCAAAGGGCTAGAACTTCTATGTTTTGAAAATTTCCAAATTCCTTATAGGTTGCGATATATAACCTCCCAAAATAAGCTCCGTGCAGCAGAATTTCTGCGATGCACCAGCAGTAAACAAATGGATAGAAATAGTCCGAAACTACTCAGAAACGCACCCGAGTCATTCGGGACACCGTCCGGATATACCAACAAGTCCTAAATCATATTACGGTCTTAGTCGAGGCCTCAAATCACATCCAACAACGCTAAAAACATGAATGATACCCCAATTCAATCCTAATGAAACTAATAAATTCCAACATCTACATTCGATGCTGAAACCTATCAAATCGAGTCCAACTGACCTCAAATTTTGCACACAAGTCATAAATGACATAATGGACCTATGAAGATTTTCAGAACTGGATTCGGACCCCGTTATCAAAAAGTCAACTCCTTGATCAAACTTTCCAAAAATCTTTCATTTTCCAACATTCGCCAATATGCGTTGAATTGTCCTACAGATTTCCAATTTCAAATCCGGACATACGCCTAAGTCCGAAATCACCATACGAAGCTATAGCAACTCTTGGAATTCCATTCCGACCCTCGGATCAAAATCTCGCCTAACAACCGGAAATCGCTAAAATACTAACTCCACCAGTTCAAGCCTAATTCTATACCGGACATCCAAAACCAATTACGATCACATTCCTAAGTCATAGATCACCTCCAGAAGCTAACCGAACCATCAGAACTCACATCCGAGCCCTGTAACTCATAAGTCAACATCCAGTTGACTTTTCCAACTTAAACCTTCTTAAAAGAGACTATGTGTCTCATTTCTTACCAAATCCACTCCGAACGCAAACTACTCAACTCGATCACATAAAACACGGATAAGGAAGCATAATGAAGTAGAAATGGAAAAAACGGAGCGGTAATTCATGAGACGATTGCCGGATCGTCACATCACTTGACCCAACAGATCTCACAAATGTATTCCTTGGGCTACGCCATTATTTAGCCTAAAGCGTGCGTACTATACGAACTTGTGTTTTGTTTTATATAACATTTCACTTTTCTCTCACTTTTCGATATGTGATTTGCTTAGGGTGTCATGTCTACCGCCCTTCTTCAAAAGCTTGTCAACCTAGACGCTTTTAGATTCTTCTTTTCGAAATGCTCTTATCAGCCAGCCTTTCGTTATGAGTGCCACATCTCCTACTTGTTCTTTTTATGGGATCTAGTTCTAAAGTTATTACAAAGATAAACGATTATAAATAAAGTAATGAGATAGGAATGAGAAACAACACAATATTCATATTTGAAGATAGTTGCTAAAATCACAAGTTATATATTGTGGTTAGCGAGAACAAACCTAAATGCTATTGAATTTAAACATTTGTCACTATTAGAGATTGTGGTGGAATGATAAGTACTCATTCATCCTTAATTAAAAGTTTAAAGTTTGAGCATTAAATATGAAGCTGCATTTGATATGAAGTGATATATCCCCAAATAGGACTTCCAGTCATCAATTTAAATTCGTCTAACTCCAAAGCAGATACCGAATACCATATGAAAAACCAACAAATAAGAAGTTTGACATTTGCGAGGAGACCAAGGACTCGTCGGCTTATTCCTCGCTTAACATCCAGAAAATGAAAGTAAAGTCAAGATGTAAATTACTTATCAATTTAATTTCTTATGATTCATTTATTACTTTATTTATCCATCACTTTGGTATTTAGTTATAGCTTGTTTGACCAAACTTCTTCGAACGGAAAAGCATTTCTTCTTCTTTTTCAAAAAGTTTTTTTTTTTTTTTTAAGTTGAAGTGTTTGGCCAAGCTTTTAGAAGAAGAAAAAAATGCTTTTGAGTATAAGCAGAAGCAGTTTAGGAGAAGCAGAAAAAAATAATTTTTTTCCAGAAGCACTTTTTTGAGAAGCATTTTTGAGAAAAACGCACTTAGAAGCACTTTTTAAAAGCTTGGCCAAACACTAATTGTTGTTTAGAAGTGTTTTTCAAATTAATTAGCCACACATAATTTGTTTCTCACCCAAAATACTTTTTAAAAAAAAAGTACTTTTCAAAATAAGTTAATTTTTCCAGTTTGGCCAAACAAACTATTAGCCTCAACCATTTACTATTTGAAGAGTTAGATTTATTGGTTCCTTTGACTACATAATTCTACCAAATCCTAACAACTATTTGAAATATACGTAATAACCTAAATTTTTTATTGCATTGCTAGTATTTATTATAACTTATTCAATTAAAAGAAATGAAGGAAAAAGGGAAGAAATGTTGGTGCTTACACGTAAATAGCTTATATATTGTTTAAATGATAAGGTCACACCTTTTAATACAGTAAATTAAGAGAAGACAAAAGTCCTGAGTTCAAGTCATACTGTCGCGTATATGTACAACTAACTCACAAATAATAATCAAGTAGAAGAGATGATATATACAAGAGTTCATGTGATTTGTCCTCATAGAAAAGGAAAAAAAAGTGACAAGAAGTAGAACGACCATAGAAAAACAAGAGATAATTTACCTTACTTTGGTGTTTGCACGTAAATTAATGTATTTGGTCATCAAATATTGCTATGTTACTTACCTAGTTTTCACGAAAGTTTTAAGACCAACATTTCTTTTCAATGCGAGGAACATAACTTTCAATTAACAAGTACAAATTCTTGGCTATATTATTTGTCGTTTAAGGTTTTTGTCCACCTCAATTTTAAAAATATATATTTAATAACGTTATCAGAAGCGTATTTGTTTAAATAACAGTCACTAAATTAAATTAATAATAAACA
This sequence comes from Nicotiana obtusifolia, assembly GCA_002018475.1. Classification (NCBI taxonomy): domain Eukaryota; kingdom Viridiplantae; phylum Streptophyta; class Magnoliopsida; order Solanales; family Solanaceae; genus Nicotiana; species Nicotiana obtusifolia. The sequence continues at coordinate 83,884 of MCJB01011741.1, forward strand.
TTTGGAAAATTTTCATATGACTTCTTATTCTTATAAATTGTAAAATATTTTGAAACTAATTCAGTTTGACATGCTAATACTCATATTTTAGATTGAAGGGAGTAACATTTGAAGACCACAAACATGCCCTTTTGCTACTTCAAAGTTGATACCACGATCAAGGGCGGAGCTACTTCGTCGAAAACTTATATTGTATATATAAATCAAACATTATTTTTTATATATATTATTGTTTTTTGCATATTACTTATTCCGGTCACCCCTTTCATCCAGAGAAAATAAGTTTAAAGCCTAATTATTTCGTTTTCTACTTATTCACATCCTCACTCGAATAAGACAAAAGCCTTCATGTTGTCAAAGAGTTGAACAATGATTTTTTCGTGTTGTCAAAAATTTGAACAATTAATGAAAACAGATGGCGAGTGCCTGATCGAATTGATCAGGTCATGTAAAAACAATGTTCAAGTCTACCTGTATTAAATCTTGAACAATAGTATATAAATAAGGTCACAATTCTTTCAAATAGGAGAAGTTCAGGTATTGAACTATTTCATCTATTACTGCTATATATAACTAACTTCAGCATCTTTAATATTAGAACATAAAATAGTGCAATAGTTAAAAATAATAAACAGAAAAGGAAAAGGTTGGAAAAGAAAGCAGTGGGTATGTTTTTCATGCCAAAATCATATTTTTAAAAAAAATAATTTTCTTTGTCTGTACTTTTAGTTGGTGCTTGTACTCAAATAGGATCATAGACTTCTTTCCTTTTTTTTTTTTTTTTTGGGTCGAATCATATTCACTAGAGTTTATTTATATAGGAAAATGATTTTTTTTAAAATTAAATCATTTTCGAATATTGAAACATGTCATTTTTTCGAAATAGATTAAAACAATAATGTAACATAAAATGAAACAGATTACAATTAATTATATATAAAAGATATTGATGTATTTTAGCTAATACTAAATGAATGAAGATTTGAAGTGTCTGTCAAAAGTGTTAGTATGAATAAGAGTCTAGTAATTGAAACTTTAATTTTTTTTTTTAAAGAAAAACTTAAGCAGTTGGAGGTGATTAACAATAATATAACGAATTAATTCAGACTTGTAAATAGTTTGAGAACTTTTACCACCTTTTGCCTTAAATATGTTCAAATTAACAAGTCATAAATAAAAAATAATAATTAAAAAAAACAATAAAAAATAAAATAAAAAAACACAAGTCAAATAATGGGGCCAAGGGGTAAAGGATTGACGGTATATATATTAGACACATAGCTTTGTAATTTTAAAGAGGTACTTTGTACTTGGAATAAAATAAAAAGACTACAAGTTATAAGAACCAAGACAAATATGAACGTGAATCTGTGTGGTTCTCACCTAGTTTAGTATTATGATAAACCACATGATTTTCACTACTAGAAATTATAAGTTGTAGTACATGTGATTTAGTGGCGGATCCAGGATTTTAAGTTTGTGGGTTCTCACTCTATGGCCATGTAAAAAAATTGATTCATGCAAGAATCAATCCTAACCACTTTATATTTGTGTACTCTATTCTCACCTCTTAACCAAAACACCCAGAAGACTATTTGTTTAATGGGTGCTTACTAGTTCTTTATACCAGTATTTTCTGTATTTTCTATATAATTATACATAGTTTACGTCGGGGTTAATGGGTGCTTCAGCACCCGGTACGGTCAACGTAGATTCGCCCCTAATGTGATGTCCTTATGGAGTTAAGGTGAAAGTCTGAACAAGTTTCTAGACTGGCAAACTGTATGATATTTTAAGCAAATCTTAGGTGCATGGTACGTCGCGCTTTGAACACTATAATAGTGTAGATCAAAGAACAAATCTGCAAGGTCTATTGGGTCGAGCAAACAATACATGTCAAAGGGTTGGGTTGCCATTGTTCACTTGACCCAATAGACCTCACAAATGTATTCCTTGGGCTACGTCATTATTAAGCCTAAAACGTGCGTACTATACGAATTTGTATTTTATTTTATATAACATTTTATTTTTCTCTCACTTTTTGATATGTGATTTGCTTAGTGTGTCATGTCTGCCGCCCTTCTTCACAAGCTTGTCAACCTAAAAGCTTTTAAATTCTTCTTTTCGAAATGCTCTTATGCCTTTCGTTATGAGTGCCACATGTCCTACTTGTTCTTTTTTAGGGGATCTAGTTCTAAAGTTATTACAAAAATAAACAATTATAAATAATAAACCTAAATTTTGGAAAACAAAATGACTTCTTTTTCCTCTTCTAAATTGACAAATATTTTGAAACTAATTCAGTTTTCCATGCTAATACTTATATTTTGGATAGGAGGGAGTAACATTTGAAGACCATAAACATGTCCTTTCGCTACTTCAAAGTTGATACCACACTCAGGGGCGAAGCTACAGTTGTCAGTTGGAGAAGGATAGTCGTCGAAAACTTATATTTTATATATAAATTAAATATTATTTATATATATATATATAAAACAATTAAGCTTCTCTACTCCTCGGGATAGAGATAAAGTCTCCGTACACACTACCCTCTCAGATTTCACTGGTGAAATTTTACTGGGTCTTTTTGTTATATAAAAATTAAATCATGAACAGTACTATTAATGAAATTGACCATACTAAGATGATTTTTATTAATGTAAGAGATCTCTTCAAGTAAACATAATATATAAATAAGGTCACAATTCTTTCAAATAGGAGAAGTTCAGGTATTGAACTACTTCATCTATTACTACTATATATAACTAACTTCAGCATCTTTAATTTTAGAATATAGGACAATGTGATGTAATATAATAGTGCAATGGTTAAAAATAAAAAACAGAAAAGGAAAAGGTTGGAAAAGAAAGCAGTGGGTATGTTTTTCATTCCAAAATCATTTTCAAAAAAAAAAAAAAATTCTTTGTCTGTACTTTTAGTTGGTGCTTGTACTCAAATAGGATAATTTTTTCTTTTTTTTTTTTGTCTGTGATTCAGCAATCCCAAAGTTTCTTTTTAATCCGATCAAATAAGGAAAAAGTCTTTTTTTTTTCGTACTCTTTCATAATATAAATATTGTTAAGAACTCTCCGGCATGAAAACAAAAAAGTTTGTGATGCTGAACTGAACTCCCGATAGATAAGAGAAAATCAGAAATACCCCTTATCTCATACTACTCTCTCGATACAGAATCTAATGTTTTGAAAAAAAAAATAATACAAAAATTTCTCATATCGAATTGTAGAACCTTCTCAGGGAATATAAGGTTTTCATGAGGCTGATCTTGTGTCGCCATCCAAGCGCGAATACCTTCGTTTAAGAGAATATTTTTGGTGTAGAAAGTCTCAAATTCAGGATCTTTCGCTGCGCGAATTTCCTGAGAAACGAAGTCATAAGCACGTAGGTTCAGGGCTAGATCGACTACTCCAAGAGCACTCATCCATAAACCGGACAATTAGTTCATAAGGACCACCGTTGTATAACCATTCATCAACGGATGCCGCTTCCCAGATTGGGTAAAAATGTAAACCTATAGCTGCAGAAGTAGGAATAATGACACCAGAAATAATATTGTTTCCGTAAAGTAGAGATCTTGAAATAGGCTCACGAATACCATCAATGTCTACTGGAGGAGCAACAATGAAGGCAATAATAAATACATAAGTTGCCGTCAATAAGGTAGGGATCATCAAAACACCAAACCATCCAATGTAAAGACGATTTTCAGTGCTGGTTATCCAGTTACAGAAGCGACCCCACAGGCTTTCGCTTTTGCGTCTCTCTAAAATTGTAGTCATGGTAAAATCTTGGTTTATTTAATCATCAGGGACTCCCAAGCACACGAGTTTTCTACAAATAAAAATAAAAAATAGAAGGCTTGTTATTCAATAGTATAACATGACTTATATACTCGTATCAACCAAGGTGTATGTAGATCTATTCAAATTTTTAAGGGTCGTCAAATCATATTCATGAGAGTTTATTTATATAGGAGAAAATGATATTTGTGTTGTTATAAATCATGTTATTAAGGATAAGTAAAAAATTTAAAATTAAATTATTTTCGAATATTGAAACATGTATTTTTCCGAAACAGATTAAAAGAAAATAGTGTAACATAAAATGAAATAGATTACAATTATACATAAAATGTATAGATATATTTTAACTAATACTAAATGAATGAAGATTTGGAGTGTCTGTCAAAAGTGTTAGTATGAATAAGAGTCTAGTAATTGAAACTTTAATTTTTTTTAAAGAAAAACTTAAATAGTTGGAGGTGATTAACAATAATATAACGAATTAATTCAGACTTGTAAATAGTTTGAGAACCTTTACCACCTTTTGCCTTAAAATAAGTTCAAATTAATAAGTCAAATAATGGGGCCAAGGGATAAAGGATTGACGGTATATATATTAGACACATAGCTTAATCAATTTTATTGAGGTACTTTGTACTTGAATAAAATAAAAAGACTACAATCTATAAGAACCAAGACAAATATGAACGTGAATCTGTGTGGTTCTCACCTAGTTTAGTATTATAATAAACCACATAGATTTTCACTACTAGAAATTATAAGTTGTAGTACTTCAGAATTTTAAGTTTGTGGGTGCTCACTCTCTGCCAATATAAAAGAGTTGATTCATGCAAGAATCGATCCCTAACCATTTCATATTTGTGTACTCTATTCTCATCTCTTAAAGTGAGCACCAATAAGACTTTTTGTTTAATGGGTGCTTGCTAGTTCTTTATACCAGTATTTTCTGTATTTTCTATATAATTATACATAGTTTACGTCGGGATTAATGGTTGCTTCAGCACCCGGCACGATCAATGTAGATCCGCCCCTAATGTGATGTCCTTATGGAGTTAAGGTGAAAGTCTGAACAAGTTTCTAGACTGGCAAACCATATGATATATTAGGCAAATCTTAGATGCATGGTATATCACTTTGAACACTATAACAGCGTAGACCAAAGAACAATTCTGCAAGGTCTATTGGGTCAAGCGAACAATACATGTCATGGGTTTGAGTTGCCATTGTTCACTTGACCCAACAGACCTCACAAATGTATTCCTTAGGCTACGTCATTATTAAGCTTAAAGCGTGCGTACTATACGAATTTGTGTTTTGTGTTATACAATATTTTATTTTTCTCTCACTTTTTGATATGTGATTTGCTTAGGATGTCATGTCTGCCGCCCTTCTTCAAAATCTTGTCAACCTAGAAGCTTTTAAATCTTCTTTTCGAAATGCTCTTATCAGCCAGCCCTTCGTTATGAGTGTCACGTCTCCTACTTGTTCTTTTTTATGGGATTTAGTTCTAAAGTTATTACAAAGATAAACGATTATAAATAAAGTAATTAGATAGGAATGAGAAACAACACAATCTTCAAAGATTTAGAGTTCAAGCTTAGAAATCGTAAATATTTGCCACTGTTATTAATTATGATAAAATGATAAGTACTCATTCATTCTTAATTAAAGATTTAGAGTTCAAGCATTAAATGAGACTTCCAAATTATCAATTCAAATTCGTCGAACTCCAAAGCAGATACCAAATGCCATATGAAAAACCAACAAAAAATAAGTTTGACATTTGCTAGGAGACCAAGGACTCATCGGCTTATTCTTCCCTTAACATCCAGAAAATGAAAGTAAAGTCAAGAGATAAATTACCTATCAATTTAATTAATTATGACTCATTTATTACTTTTTTTATCCATAACTTTTGATATTTAGTTATAGTCTATTTGACCGAGCTTCTTCAAACTAAAAAGCACTTTTTCCTTATTTTTTTTTAAGTTGAAGTGTTTGACCAAACTTTTAGAAGAAGAAAAAAATACTTTTGAATATAAGCGGAAGCAGTTTTAGAGAAGCAGAAAAAAGTAATTTTTTTCCAGAAGCACTTTTGAGAAAAATACACTTAAAAACACTTTTTAAAAGCTTGATCAAATAATAATTGCTTTTCAAATTAATTAGCAGTACATAATTTGTTTCTCACTAAAGTAATTGATCTGAAATTAGATTAAGTCAAAAAGAGAGCCTATCATTACATATCTATTTTCTCATTTTTAAAATACCGAGAATGACAAAACTATAGGTATGACAAAAATAGGGAAAACCCAACTTACGTAGGGTTGGCCACGTTAATTATGTTACTTAATTGAGTGTTAATTCAAATCCTATTTGGCGATACGAGGAACACATACTCGTTCTCGGAATAGAAGTGTGCCATCCCGGCGAAGGTTCGACTCCTTCTGTGTCATCAAGTACCTCAAACTCTTATGATCCGTAAAAATCTGACACTTTCCTCATACAAGTAATGTCACCATATCTGAAAAGCGAAGATAATGGCTGCAAGCTCTAGGAAAGAAAGTGGTGAGGTTATAATTTGCCACTTATGCTCAAATGGAACAATTTGTATTAAAAGCGAAACCTTTCTCATTTCTTAATTATGACCAATGAATTAATTAGTTCAATTCTGTGCACTAATAATAGTAATAATCTTAAACTATCCAGCCATTACTATAAAATCTATTGGACATCAATAGTATCAGAGGCGCCTCTTCACGAGGGTGATTAAAGTGCAACGAAATGCCTTAAAGTTGAATATGGTTCGCGAAGCATCTGGCTTACCGGTAGTCTCCCATTTCCGCCGTCGAGAGACTTTAATAACTATAGCATACCAGAAACGGAGATTTGAGGTGGTTAGACCTATAAGTTAAATTAACTTACCACAAATGTTAATTTTTTATACCAAGTACAAGAAGATAACTTGAAAGGGGAATAATAATCTGTTATAGCTAGTTCAACTATACGAATACGTAATAACATAAACTTTTTATTACATTGTTAGTATTTATTATTAACTTATTCAATTAAAAGAAATGAAGGAAAAAGGGAAGAAATGTTGGTGCTTACACGTAAATGTGTCTTCAGCACCAAATTATCTATATATGAACGTGGCATTAGATTAAATCCTTAATTCTACTATTTCAAAATAATCCTCTTATCCTCTTAACCAAAGCCAAATTGAAATGTTTTTTTTCCAACTTTTTTAAAAAAAATAATTAAGTAAATAAAATTATGCTCTATCAAATAATATGTTGTTTAAATGATAAGATCACACCTTTTAATATAGTAGATTGACAGAAGATAGAAGTCCTGAGTTCAAGTCTTACTGTCACTTATTATGAAAACAAAGTTTCACGTGTGTTTGACTGATAAAAAAGAATCAAGTCCAAGTAAAAGAGCGTATTATAAAAATATAATTAAATAAATAATATTTAACTCTTTCTAATGAATTAAAACTTTTAATAAAACGATCACACACACTTTCACAACTTCCAAAACCTATACAACAATAATAATAACAATAATAAACTCAGTGAAATCCCATAAAATAACGTATGGAGAGAGTAACATGTTGACAATTTTACCCTTACGTTTATAAAGATAAAAAGGTTGTTCCGATAGACATACTTTCAAACCTATATGGGAAAAAATTGGTCAAAAATTTTGAAGATGATAACAAGATTTTTAACATTTTCTTGAGTAATACAGCTGCTTTTATCCACTTAATGACAAAAATAAAACTCACAAATGGAAAAGAAAGAAAGAAAGAGAAGAAGAATGGAAGAGAAATGAGAGGTCTGAAATTGCCAGCCTTACATTCTTCTGATATACATACCATATACAAACAAGAAAATGCTAAAAGCTCTTAGGCTATGGGTTGGATTGTGTATTACCTTATCCTATCTCCAAAAAAATAAAACCCCTTCTTCTTATTTCCTCCTATTTCTCTCTTTTTCTATATCCTCTTAGTTATACTCTCAAGAACAACAAAGTGAAAAAAGAAAAAAAAAAAGAAAAAGAAAAGGAAAAATCATAGTCTTATTCTTTCCCTTATCTTAACTTTTCATTCATAACATTCTTCTTGCTTCTTTTGAAGTTCTCTTCTACTAATAAAAAGCTTCCACTTGCATTTTTCTTGATATACATGAAAATGGATTTTCATTATTCTTATTCTTCCTCATGTGAATATATGAGAATTTGAAATACTTTGTGTATTGCTAGTGTTATTTATTTGTGTAAGATTTTATTGAAGAAGAATTCGAACACGTCGTGTTTTACTGGAAAGTTTGAGGAAGAATTCGAATACGTCGCGTTTTACTGAGAAGTTTGAGGAAGAATTCGAACACGCTGCGTTTTACTGAGAAGTTTGAGGAAGAGAAATAATGGCTCCTAAAACTGGAAAAGCTAAGCCACACAAAGCTAAAGGGGAGAAGAAGAAGAAAGAAGAGAAAGGTATCTATCTTTATCTTATTATCTTGAATAGATTTTCATGGTTTTTTCCCTTTGTTTTTTCCTATTTATTAAGATTTTAATCAATGACTTGAATAAATTGTTTTACTGTGGAGTTTTACCATCTTTTACATTTTTCTTCATGTTCAGTAAGTTTCCAAATTAGTCATGTTTCTAACTTTTTATGTCTTCTTTTTCAAAACCAATGTAGTTTGCAGTAAAAAATGCAATATTTTTTTAATTCAATTATGAATAAAATAATTTTTAAAATTATTTCTTCTCAAGTCCACCACGTAATATTAAAATATTACTTCCCGGTTCAAGTTATCTCTATCACTTCAAAAATTCACCTACCACTGTACCACATGCCAACTTCTTATAAGAGTTTAGGTTATATACACTGATTGTGTAAAAATGTAAATAAAAATAAGTTTTTGATAAGGTACACAAAATATTTATAATAAATATTAATTAGTTACAATCATAAAATTAACAACAACAACATACTCAATATATCCTACACCGTGAGGTCTGGAGAGGATAGTGTGTACGCATACTTTACCCCTACCTTGTAAGGATAGAGAAGCTGTTTTCAATAGATCCTTGGCTCAGAAAAGCTCAATCACTACATTAATGAAAATATATACAAGAAGGGACAGTACCAAAAAACCATATAAAAGCATAATAAAACCAACAAGATAGTAAGGTAATCAACAATGAAAAAAAATAACGATTAGTCATAAAAATCTACTACCAACAGAAAGCGAGATTGCGTGTCAATACTACTGTTATGAACGCTCCAGACTAACTCAATTGTTATTACTTGTTAAACTACATTAATAGTAAAAATTTCTTCATTGCCAGTGTATATAATTTAAAACTCGACGAAATCATTGTTCATGCAAAGACTATATATATATATATATATATATATATATTTTATTATTTTTTTATTTTTTGGCTTTTCTACTGGCATTTTGTTTTATAACTTGCCGGTGTTAATTCTTGAATTACAGTTCTGCCAAACGTTATAGAGATAACGGTGGGAACACCTGAAGATTCGCAAGTGTTGCTTAAGGTAAAGTAACTGACAGTTAATTGTTAACGGTAGTTCGTTGAAAAAGGAAAAGAAAATTAACGGTAGTTAGAAGAGAATAATATGGTACACGTATATGACTTTGGTCAAAATTACAATCGTTGACTTTAGGGAATATCAACGGACAAGATCTTAGATGTGAGAAAGCTCTTAGCCGTCAATGTGGAGACATGTCACGTGACTAATTACTCCTTGTCACATGAGGTAACATTTTATAATTTTATTTATTTATTTTTTTTTTGGGATATTTTACTCTTAAATTAGATATTGCATGTCATTTTCATCTTCCATTCAGAAAATAATTCAATTTTTGGAAAAAATGCAACCAAAAAAAAGTTGCTTTATCATGTGGCTAGCCATTTAATTGTAGAAACAAGTTTGCTAGAGTAAAATAATAATTAAAAAAAATTGTATAATTAGCTTCAATATGTTACAAATTAATATTAAAAAAAGATCGATGTAAAGAGCTTTATGAGAATTAATTGATTAAAATATAATTGTGTTTATTTAAATCATAATTTTATCCAAATAAAAAGCAAGGTATCTGTTTTACTGCTTTAGGTATCAGCACGACAATACTATGGCTTCTCAACCTAAATGGTTAGTATTTGATTGTAGTTCAAATGTTTTTAAAATTTTAATATACTATAAATGTTAAAATATTTCAAGCATTTTTAAACTCTCGACTGCTCTCATACTATATTGAAGTGCAGAATATCAAATGTTATTTGTTTTAAAAATTATATTTTTGACTTTTTATTCTCAGAGTTCTCTCGTTTCCTTGTAAGGAATTATATTATACTATCAAATAATAGTAATAAAATAAATTTATACGAATCAATGTTGATTAACATTATAGAAAGTTTCTTATCATACTTTCTAAGTAATTAAAACTATATTAATGTAAATAACCATATCAGTAATTAAGTTTTAGTTAATATGATAAATTTTTTAAAATAAATAGTTAAGCTCTTTTTTCATAGATATATTGAAAATAATTGGCATTTTGGAATGGGACAGGTGCGAGGAACAAGGCTAAAAGATACGGTGGAGATTGTGTCGCTCAAACCGTGCCACCTCAGCCTAGTCGAAGGTACTGTTCTCTATGCTCTCGGTCCCACCTAATATGCAGGAACAAAACAAAAAAAAAAAAAAAAA